>CM021106.1:400862198-401330759 GCA_007115665.2 Sequoiadendron giganteum
GAATTAACTTTTGAACAAATGATCGTCCTCCAAAATCCCCCCCACAAGCACCCACATAAGATTCCTCAAGTGCTATTAGGATTTCACATTATTTAAGACATCTAAGAAGAAGACCGTCAAATGATCATCTATATAACACATCTGCTAGGATTATGTATCGAGTTGCAAGTTTTTGAATACGAGCTCTAGTGTTCTTAGTAGCTGGTTTAGGAAAGGTACCTTCTTTTAGATAATTGAAAATCAACGTATACAATTCACTAGAAGCTTCGATATTGGCAACTAAGACTTATTTCATTTTTTCATCTATCGATGGGTTTGTGAGGGTGTGAACAATGAATGTGAAGTCCATGAAAGAATCTTCAAGAGAAACAAGGGAAGCAATGCTTAACATTGCATCCACATGTCATTAATCTTTTTGTGGAACATTGTCAATAGTGTATGATTTAAAATGTTCTAACAATATCATTGTGATGTTTTTATATTCAGATATCTTATCATGTTTTTATTGATAGGACCCATTAACTTGTTTGATAATCAATTGAGAATCACCAAATATACGGATGTGTTGAACACCTAAGGACAAGGTCACACGTATCCCAGAAATAAGGGCCTTGTACTCCACAATATTGTTTGTACATAGAAAATTTAAACTATAGGATAAGGGAATTGGTTTTCCTGAAAGTGGTATTAATATAACCCATGCTTCAAAACTAATTTGACACTTAGATCCATCAAAGTATAATTCCCATGTTTCATTATCATCAATTTTCAACACATTCTCATCGAGAAATGAGTCAACATTTGGAATAGTAAAGGTGCGGGAGCCTCAACTAAGTGGTTGGTCAATGCTTGAACCTTGATTTCTTTTTGAACAACAAACTTAAGGTTAAAATCATTTAATAATATAACCCACTTAGCCAAGCATCTCAACAAATTTATTTTAGCAAAAAGATGTTTTAAAGGATCAAATTTTGTCACGACATGCACTTCCACATTTAACAGATAATGTCTCAATTTGTTTGTAGTGAATACAAGAGCCAAATATTGCTTTTCTATAGTTGTATACCAAGTTTCATTATCAATCAATGTTCGAATAGTGTAGTAAATAGGATTCTCTATGCTATTTGCATCTTGTTGGGCAAATAATGTGGCAAGAGCATGGATTGATGCAGATATGTAAAGGACAAATTTTTTTCCTTGAGTAGCCGATTGCAAAACAGGGGGATTAGTTAGATATTGTTTCAATCTCTCAAAATCCTTTTAACAATACCCACCCCATTGAAATTTTGATTCTTTCTTAAGGAGTTGGGTAAAGGGAAGAGTATAATATGCTAATGATGCAACAAATCGACGAATAACCTGAATCTTTCCTTGTAAGTTACACAATTGTGAAATATTCTTATGAGGTGGCACACTAATTATAGCACCAATCTTCTTTGTTTCCACCCCAATTCCTCTATGTGATACTATAAAACCCAAAACTTTTCCACTATCCACACCAAAGATGCATTTCTTTGGGTTCAACCTCATTTAATCCAAATGGCATCACAACCTAGAAAAATGTTCCCCAAGGTATAGTTAAAGTTGTCTTATATTGATCTCGAGGGTTGATGAAAAATTGGTTTTATCCTAAAAATCCATCCATAATTGATAATAAGGCATGTCAATCCGCTATCATGTCAATATTAGGAAGGGGAAATCATCATTTAAAGATGATTTGTTAAGATCTCTAAAATATGTACACATCTTAATATGATTATCAGGTTTCACTACCACCACAATATTAGATATCAAAGGTGAATAATCAATAGGGCGAATGAAGCCAACTTCTAAGAGTTTTTCAATCTCAACCTTAACCAATAGTGCTATCTTAGGATTCATCTTGCGTATCTTTTGTCTTACTGCTTTTTCATTTTCCTCAAGAACAATGTTATGTGTGACAATATTAGGGTCAATACCTGACATATCTAAATAAGTCCAAGCTTTAAGTTTAGGAAAATCATGTAATAAAGTTGCATGATCTTCTTTATCATCCTAATCAAGACACTTTCCAATTTGAATCACCTTTTCCTTATTATCTAAGTCCATTGGTATATTGATAGTATCTCCCACAAGTAATTCATTTTTCTTTGGAACATCAGAGATTTGTTGAGATTCATCTTTTTCCAAATTAGTTTCTTCGCCAAAGTATCCTCCAAAATTTAAACAATAAGTGAATCTTCAATTATGATGGTATCATGGTAATGTGTCATAAGCTCCCAAAAATTATGTAAGGGACTCATCATTCTGAAGGGTGTTCAATGACATGTCACTTCTCGTGGCATCTGTCAATTCAGGATGTTTCAACTTTAGAGTTGTCTTGGGAGAATCTTTCGTGATGATATTGATATCGAGTGATGGTATTTTTGATGCTTTTTTAATCTTTGAAGCACAATAACCAAGGCCTCTTGTTGTATCTTGTATGTTTGGTTCTATAGGAAATACAATACCTTGTTCTTTCACCCCACATCCTTTTCCATTATATCTATATTGTTTCAAAATTTGATACCCTTTTCCATTATAGCTAGATTGTTTCAAAATTTGATACCCTTTTCCATAAATGAATTCCATTTCATTTGAAGTGGGTGGTTTCTCATAATTAGTATCATCATATGTGAATGCATAGCTTGTGTCCTCATCTTTTCTAGAAGCTATGGATTCAAATGGTTTTTATGTTTTCATTGTACATGTGTTGATACCACCGTTGCTTCTTTTTCTTTCTTTGGTGTTGTTTGTGTTCATTTATATTCTCCCATGAAGGTAGGTGTGAAATCTAATGATCCACAATCATCATCCAACAAATTTTTTACCAATAGAAGACATTCATCTTTTCCTTCTTCCAAAAGCTCCACTTGTGAGGTTGGTATCAATGTTCTCAAAGGACTTTTCATTCCCTTTTCGGTTTGTAAGCAACTTTTGGATTTTGGATTAGATTTTATTGTGTAGACCTTGTTGTTGTAAGTGTATTTTAACATATGATGTAGCGTTGAAGGCACAACATTAATTTCATGAATCCATTGTCTACCCAAGAGGAGATTATATGAAAGTTCCTGGGGCATAATATGGATGGGATTTTGTAAACGTATCCAACTTTGATAGGTAATGTTATCACTCCAAGCGATTGCTTGCCCATATTATTGAAACCACAGATAGACAAAGAGTCAGGTTGATTTTTAGTCTTGTTCACTCCAATTTTATCCAAAATATTTACACTACACATATTAAGCCTTGAACCGATGCGAATAAGGGTATGCCTAATCCTATCCTTTTTAATAACAACCGATATCATCAAAGCATCATTTTGTTTTTGTATTTCCACTGGAGGTAACTCACTTTGGTGAAATGTAATATCAATATTAATTGAATCCATACCTTGAATTAGGGTTGCTACATAATTTGGTTGTGCACTAGGAGGGACCACAACTTGTTGTAAGGTACTTTGAAGAATTCTATGGTAGGTTGATGATGTTTGAATTAGGTCCCACAACGAAATCTTAGCAGGAGTGTTACAAAGTTGCTCCAAAAGATCATACTCCTTTCCACTATGTTAAGGTAAGCAAGGGGCACTAGGAAAAATAGGTTGTGGAAGCGGTATCGATTTAGGAATGGTTTTTATTTGTCTTTGTTGCCTATTATTCCTTTTGTTATATGTATGCGCAATTATTGGTAACTTGGTTGTTGTGATAAATTACCACTAGTGAGTTGTCTTGCAAAATTTAAGATAGCTCCTAGAGGTTTTAGTTTGTTTTGAGGTGTTCCTATGATAAGCACGGGTTTGGTTTGAACTTGAGGTTGTTGTGAAGGTGGGTAAATAATGAGTTGATGTATGATTACATAATTGTTCATTTTTGGTTAATAATGTTGTAATCCTTAGTGGATGATCTAGGTGAGATGAAGTCCTCAAGGGCTTCATCTAACATATCAAATTCATCCCAACTAAAGGGCTTGATAGGTATACAATGCACTTGCAAAAAGAGATCCGACATGATCAGATAACTATGCTTTCTCCAAGATTAACCATTAATTTCCTATGCATGGTTAAGCTAACTAGGGTTGAAAATAGTTTTAAAGACCTGCTTTAGATTTGAAAACTAGATTATAGATATGCAAACTAATAGTAAAAATCAGTATGCTTCTGAATTCTAAAGTTGTTTTTGGAGGATTGGGTTGCCAAGGGTGACTGGGTCCTGGTAGGGCTTTTTCAAAATTGCCAGTTTCAAAGGACTTAGTAACAAAGATTAACTGTATTATTGTTTGCAAAACCAGATTTTAGGATTGGTTCTTTTGTTGTTTTGTGAGTTTATGATTTGTGAAATGTGTTGTAACAATTGATGGTTTTGAATGTTTACAAAATGAAAAATAATCTACCTAGATTATGCAATGACTTGGAAAATTCAAATAAATGCTCTACAAATCTAAAAATTTGAAGCACTGTAAAGTAAATTCTTTAATTTTTTTTACAAAGGTAAGTAAAATGACAACTTTGTTTAACATGCAATAGTACTGTTCTAGAATTTCAAAGCAAAGATTTACCAGTAGAAACATAATGCAAAGACAAAGGTAAAAATGTGTGAAAAAGATTATTGATACACATGTACAAGGACAGGGTCACCCAAGGGCGAATGGGTCCTTGTTTAGGGTTTTAAAAACTAAAAAACTGAATGTCTAAGTTATTGTTTAAGGTTATGTTCCTATTTGAAAATAGATTTGACAATGTCTACTTTTTTTTAATTTTCCAATGTAATGCAAATGCAAATGTATGACAATTTTGAAACAAAATGGCACTTTTTTTAATGCAATTTTGAAATGAAAATCTGATCTAAATGACTGAAACATACCCTAATGCAAGTTATGATGCAATATTTTTTGATTTTATGAATTTTTTTATGATGCAAGGATGAAACCCTAAATGAGAAATGAAAGTTGAAATGATGCAAAACCTAGATCTAGGGTTTGAAATACTACCAAATTAGAAAGCTATGATGTCAAATGTCAAGTTCACCAAAATGAAACAAAGAAAAAGGGTGGAATTGGGGGATGGATGAGTTCTAAATGCAAAGAACCTAGGATCAGTTCCACTTTTCTAAAAGTTTCATTAGGATGTAAATCCAAAAGGTGTATAGATTGACTTTCAACCTCAAAGCTGAGCCAATCAGACTTGGATCTAATCCTTTTGAGTCTTAGAAATAAATTAAAAAATAATTTAGAATGATTGACCTAATTGAAATATATAACCTAATATAAAAAATACAATATTCTAGAAATGCATAGACTAAAATTATAGATTGTAGGTGGATCTGGGAATTGTTAGATGATGTGTACCTGTCACCAGAAGTAGGATCTAACATGTGCAAAGGGACTCAGCTGCCCCTGGGTGAATGGTTCTTTGTAAAATTTACTAGAACTTCAAAATGTGATCTTGTAGCCCTTTGTCTTCTCTTTGTTCTTATACCTACAAATCTCTATTTTTGGATTTGAACCTGCAACAAATATGAAAAATGAATTGTTTGGGTGGCCATATGGGGGTTTGCCTCAATCAAACCCCTATTTTGGTAATTAAACCTCAACAAAAGCTAGAGATATTATAGAAAACAATGTGTGATCCCTAACCTTATGTGTATCTAAGGTTGTTATGAGCTACAAATGCAAAGAAACCCTACTTAAGTGTATTAGAGAGAGATTCCTTTATGAAAATGATAAGATCCAATTAGGGAGAAGTCAAACACTATAAGTAAATTTGAAATGCAATGATACTTTGTTTTAGGCTGCAAGAGGAATGAATCTTGAAGATGACAACATTAGGAAACAAGTCATTGGGTTGAAGGAAGTGGCCAAATGCATCTCCCAAACCTAAAATCCATCATGTCCTTCCATAGGCATCAACCTTCAATCATGTGATAAAGCTTGATCAAATTTGCAAATGGGCTTGAAGGCTTGAAATTTCAAGTAATGCTACTCCAAGAATTCAAAGTTTTTTTGCTTGAATGTTATCTCTTATGTTCTAATTTTGAAATGGTGAAAAGACTAGGTTTTTATAGGAATTTCTCTAATTTCTCAAAGATTAGATCTCAAAAGCCGACATTTGAAATTTGAATGTTTAAATACTGTCAACAATACATTAAAATTTGCTCCCCGACAAGATAGGGGGACCTATTCACCCATGGGTGAATGGATCCTAGCCCTATTTTCCAAGATGAAGTGTATTGGGGGAAAAAAATTATTTGTTTACATTTATTCAATGCTTGTAATTTTTCAAAAAATGATATAATAGGCCTCAAAATGCATAATAAAAGGGAATTAGGGCCTATTTAGGAGGGGTTAAAAATGCATAAAAGAAAGGGTCACTAAAATAGGTCCAAATTAAGCATGAAATTGTACTATCACCTACAAGGGAGTATAATTTTCTATGTTACAAAAGTGTAGGCCAATAGTAGCCAGTGGTTAGAATCTTTAGAGTTGTTTGGTTGGATACAAAGTGTCCTCCACAAGGCTCATCATGACAAGCCTTGATGATATCATATACTTCATATCACCTTATGCATGTTCTCATTATATTATCTAGCCCTATATAAAATAGATAACCAACCACCCATGAATATGAAATGTTGTGTTCAACTAAATGGCTTCTTTCTCTAGGTGAGATATATGGTGGTGTCTTTTCTATAACCAAGTAATTAGCTATTTTTGCATACCAAGGTGTCTATACTAAGAGGAAAAAAAAATGTTCATATAGAAAGTAATCATCCATAACTCCTTCCTTTTTCTTGACTTGTAGTCCAAAGAGAAAATCAACTACCACATTTTCTTTCCGTGGCTTGTCCATAATGGTTATATCAAACTCCTACAACAATAATAATCACCTAACAATTCACTCACCAACTACTGGTTTGTTCATCAAATATCTTATTATTGTATGATCTATATGAACAAAAAAAATATGTAGTAATATAGTGTCTAAATTTGTTAATGGCATATACCACTGCTAACATATCCTTTTCAATGTTACTATAATTGATCTCAACAACTTGAATATTTTTACTGATATAATAAATGGCATATTCCAAATTTCCTTATTTTTGTCGTAAGGCATCACTTATGGTGAAATTTGAAGCATTTGTATGTATGTGGAAGGGAATGGTCTAGTTAGGACATCTCAAAATAGGTGTCCTTGTGAGAGCTATTTTGAGGGCTTCAAAATCTTCCTGGCAGGTAGTGGTCCATTCAAATTCAATGTCTTTAGATAAAAGAACAAATAGGGGGGGTGCTATTTCATTGAAATATTTAATTAACTTCTTGTAATATCCTACGTTGCCAACGAAAATCATCACATATTTTTTCTTTTGAGGGATAGACAGAGTGGGGATCATGCCTATTTTTTAGGATCTACCTAAATCCCCCTGTTAGACACAAAGTGTCCCAAGACCACTCCTTTAGTCATCATCATGAAATTTTTTGCATGACTTAACGAGATGTTGTGATCTCGGAACCTTTGAAGAAATTTTTGCAAATTTTCTAATGCTTCATTATAAGAGTTTCCATAAGTGGTGAAGTCATCCATATAGATTTCCATGGATTCATGTACAAACTTTGAAAATATGCTTAGGACAACTCTCTGGAATGTTGCAGGTGCATTACACAATCCAAATTCTAAAAATGAATAGAAATATGTACTCCATGGACATGTAAATGTGGTTTTGTCATGGTCTTTTGGAGCTATCTTTATCTGGTTTTATCCACTAAACCCATATAGGAAAGAAAATTACTTTTTCCCTGCTAGTGAATCTAAAATGATCAATAAAAGGAAGAGAAAAATGATCCTTCTGTGTGGTTTCATTTAGCTCTCTATAATCTACACACACTCCATTTACCTCCCTTTTGTATCCCTATCATTAATGGGGAAACCCACTAAATTTTTGATATGGGATAAATGAACCTTGCATCTAACAACTTATGTAATTTTATCTTCACTATATCTCGCACAGATGAGTTCATCCTTCATTGTGGCTTCCTAATTGGTTTGCATCCCTCATTAATGTTGATTTTGTACACATATAGAATAGGATCTATTCCCTCCATGTCATGATATTCCCAACCGAATGTTGTTGTGAGCTTCCGACATTGTAAGTAATGCAGATTGTTGGGAGACTGTCAACTAGTTATTGACATTGAGTGTTTTGTCTAGGGTTATTTCCATGGTTAAGGCATAAGTCATGATAGAAGAAACATCCAAACTTGATAGATTAAGATTGAAATTGTGTGGGATTAGTGTATGAAATAGCTAGGAAGTGGATTCAGAGGCATTTGTAGGTATGATAGTGTGTGAGAGGCAATGTAAGCATGCTAGACAATAGTGTTGCTGTGGGTCCATACTATAAGAGTTTTGCATGATATGGGAAAAAATTTAATCTTCATCCTGAATTTGAATCAATGGACTTCATTCTATAGTAATAAGTGTTTGTAGGGAGTATTGGTCATCTTCTTCCAAGATTGGCCAAACAATTTGTTCCAATTTTGTATGTGGTTGTATAGGCGAGTAGAGGACCAATATTTTGGTCATATTCTCGTTAGAAATTATCATGTTACCAAACCTACATCCAATAAATGCATCTATAATGGCTAACCACGATCTACCTAAGATTAAGGGATATCCACCAAGGTTAGTTTTGGGATACAAAACCATAAAATCTGCTAGATATTCCCATGAATCTAGTGTGATAACCAAATCTTCAATAATATCCTCTGGCTTAATGGTTGACCTATCTACTAATTGGAGAACTATAGGTGTGTGTCTGAAATCCATCAGTTGAATTTATTGCATTGCTTCTCTTGTCATTACATTGATGGTTTCCCTTAAGTCAATCAAAGTGTTTTTGATAAGTGTCATTAATATGTATATCTACAATAGGACTCCCTGGGTCTACATACTTTGGAACAACTATATTTCCTTACATAATGTTAGCCAGTTGTCCTAAAATATAGATAGTTTGGGGGTGTTTTCTTTTCCTTCCTAGATTTTTGAGGAATAATTCCCTCATAGTTTTTACATAATGGTCACTTCTTTAATGGATTGAATCAAGGGTATTTTTACACAAGCATCCTTAAGTTGGCTGAAGAAATCAAATTTAGGTTCAAAATGAAATTTTTGGGTTGTCAGTCTCTTTGGAAATGGTGGTTCCTTATTTGTATTGTCTTGGTGTGAATTTCCTTGTTCAAATTGTTGTATTGAAGTATCAGTGGTTTCTATTATTGGTTCCTCAGCATTAAGTTATGTAATATGAGGGGATGGTCCAACTAAAATTCTTCCTAAACGTAGGCGAAAATCATTGACTGTAACCCCATATATCGGGTATTGGATAGGTTCATTAGTGCAAGCCTATTGAAAATGATTATTGTTAGGGTTTGGTGCAAGTTGAGAAGACAATTGAGGTGCTCTTGGTTGTGTCAAGGTAGATATGGCTTGGATTGACATTATGGCTGGTTGTTTTTTGCAAAGATTATTGTGGTTGCGAGTAGTTGATATTTTGGTTCTACCATTATTGGTTTCCACACCATTGTGGTGGCCATTGATTTTGAGGGGACTTCCACTATGGATTATAGTTTGGGTATCAGTATGGTTGTTGTGGCAACATCCCTTACTGTGGAGTCCAATTAGATGATTGGGCCATTGGCCATGGTTGATTTTACATGTTATTCTAGGGTTGATTATTCTAGTTAGAGAAGTTTGTATTGACCCCAAGAAAGGGAATATTATACGATAAGGGATATTAGGGAATGCCTTATCTTTGTTTCCATGGCTTGCATTGAGAAATATAGAACACTTGTCCTTCCTCATCCTCTAGGGTACAAAATTTAGGTTTCTCTTGCTTCTCCTTAAATATATTGGTAATATTTTTTCATTTATAGTTCACCCTTTTGCGGAAGAAGTGTAGAAAATATTATGTGTGAGAAGACTCTACCTCCTCTTGTTTATTTTTGATGTGTAGAGTATCCAATTGGGTATCTATATGGTTTATTATATCTTCCTTCATGTTAGATAGATAGTTGTTGATTTCCACCTTGGAAACACCCATGGATATTTTGGTGGAAGAGAAAGCTCTAGTACCCCTAGTCTTCTTCATAGATGACCTTGAATAATTTCTACACACTTGGAATATTTCCTTAAAAGGAAATTGAGAAATATCTCCCGCTCCTACGAGATTTAAAGAATCCATGCAATCCCCATTCACCCTTCACAAAAATACTAGCTTTAGGGATTCTAGAGAGAGCCTGTTCTAGTGTGACTTCTTCAGGCAGAATTGGAACCTTTATACATAGTATTCAAGTGGTTCTTCTTCCTTTTGTGACATCCTGAAGATGTCATCTCTCTTCATGTCTGCTCCTCGACAATAATCCTGGTACTTTTGCAAGAATTTCTCTTTCATAGTTTTCCAATTTGGTATTGCATTTCTTCCTATCCCCATGAATAATTGCAAAGCATCATATTTCAATGTGGCCAGGAAGAGTTTCAATCTACGAGTGCTTGTGGTGTAGTCATAACTTATACATAGAACATCAAATGTGAACAAGAATGTGTTTGGGTCTTCTGTAATTAATCCATAGAAATTAGGCAAGTCTGAGGGGGGTATATTCTTGAGAGAGAAGTCATCCATTCTTGATTCATGATTGGGAACTTGAATGTAATAGGCTCTATCAGATTGTCTATCACTTCTTTTTCCATAATGTCAAGATGGCTATGGGAGTTCTCCCTAGGCCTAGAGCAACTACTAGTGTGAGGGGTATTTCTATATCGTTGATTCCCTCAATTTGTTCTTCGCTTGCACCAGTATCTTCAAATTCTTCTTGGTTCGAGGGGAGAAATATTCCCAAAATGTCTCTTTGCCTCCACATACAATAATATCTTGAGCTTTTAGTAGCTTCTCCTGCACACTGTTAGTGATTAGTTCGATGTCGATTTATAAATGTCTACTGATCCTAAAATTATTGTAATTGAAAACTTCCTAATTTATGAAAGCAATATAAATGAATTAAAAAAACATTTAGGAATTTTGAACTTAGCACCATCCTTGGCAATGATGTAGAAAATGTAGAGCTTCCCCATGTCTAATCAACTAATGTAAATAACACACATACAACTTAACGGACCTATAAATCCTAAATTAAGAAATTCATTATCCTAGAGGTGTTTCATTTAAATTGTCAACCAGGGAATCGTAATCTTGAGATGATGATACTATTTATGCAATTAAAAATCCTAAACCTTCTTAATTAATTGAGTACAAAAAGAATAACAAAAACAATTTTGATTGAAGCAACTTAACTGAAATAGATTAAATGAATACTAATTATTGTAAGTAATTGTAATAATCGTTACGAGCAACTATTCCTACACAACTTGTAACTTAATGACTCTCTATGTTGAAGTGTGGTTCAATATCATTTAATTGTCTACTAGCAACTCAACATAATGTGAATCAGAAAATATAACTCAAAAATTGTCTAATAATCTAAACTAACATGGATTTTACAATACCTCAAGTGGCCCTTGCTTGAGTTGTTGCAATCCATAATGTCTTCCTTCAAATCCTAACTTAGAGATTCATGGAAATTGATGTATCCTTCTTTATTATAATTTCAACATAGAAAAGCTCAAGAACATACTGTAGACACCTAAATTTGACCACTTATGTTTAGTCAAATTTATCCTTCTTCATCTAAATATCCTCTTATTTGCATTAATTAAGTAATATTATTATTATTTAATTAATAACCCTAAAGTCCTCTAAATCCTTAAGGTATTTAGTTAAATAATTAAATTCCCTACCCTTTATTCCTTTCTTCCAAGGAATTAAATAAATAATCCATCTATTTAATTCCTTTTATGTCGCATCCTCCATCACCTTTTCTTAATCCTAACTCATCTCTTAATCCCTTCATTAGGGATGTGCACATCCCTAATCTATGATTAGGTTGTGTCACATCCTCAAACTTTTTCAAGTTGGCTCCTAATCATCATTAGCAACCTAACCCTCTTCTAATCCTTCATCAACGAGTCTAATCAACCCCCTTTAGTCAAATCTCCCCATCCCCCAAGAAATATTTAATTCCTTTTATCATTCCCATGCACATTAAAAAGGAATTTTTAATTCTTTTAGTCAACTTTTGGATCCCACGCCTTGATCCTTTCTCAAGAATCAATCTCCACCATCCATTTCACTCTCCTCTGCTAAATGACTAACACTTAGCCATTTTTGCATTCATTCACCTTCAAGCATTCTCAATCACATTCAACCACATTCATCATCATCTCAATCTCTCAAGCCTTCAATCACCATAGCCATCTTGCATCCAAATAAAGCTACAACAAGTCATTATGCTGCCGAAATCGATCTAGGAGCACACAAATCAAACGATCAACAAGGCCAATCAACCGATCAACTTGGACAAGGTATATCACTCTTTTCTCTGTCATTTTGTTCAAGTTCAAATAGGCCAATCTTGAGCCATTGTTTGTGTTTTTCCTTGCTTGCATTTCATTTTGTTTTGCATTCTAAACTAGGTAAAAACACCTGCACACATTTTTGGCATGCCCTGTGGGACCCACATCATGGATCTATACTTTTATGTTATCTGTTGTTTGAGTTTTGTAGCTTTAGACCTTGGTTACAAAGGCAAAACTTCCCTGATGGGCGAATTTTCCACTTACAGGGGTGAATTTTCTTCTCCAAACAGGCTAGGTTGCAAATAGGGGCAAATTTACATTTCAAGACAGGCTAACTTGCAACCTACATGGGAAAATTTGCTTCCTTCAAGGGCTAACTTGCTTTGGTCTTTAGAATAGGCAGACTTGAATGGTTAGAATGGGCGAGTTTGCAACTTACAGGGGTGAACTTGCACACCTAGAGGGGTGAATTTTCCTCACACAGAGGCAAATCTGAGGTAAATTCGAGGCCCAAATTTCTAGTTTTCAACATCATTTCGATTCCATTTTCAGGTACTAATCCGCTAACTCGTCTATTTGTGAGTGTCCTCACTTTCTCCTAACAATCTATGCAACTTGTCTTCATCCTTCCAATATCGGTGGTTGCAAACTACTAACACATCTTCTGCAGAATGATCGGTCCAAGACCTTTAGCTAGTTTGTCTATCATTTTTCCATACTAGCTAGGCACACACAACTTTAATTAAAGTTTCAATTAACTTGTTTGTCATGCTTGTGAGTGGAATGTTGACATATCCAATCCCCTTGTGCCACTTGGTGATCCTGGGTGACGAGAAATCACAATTCATTCTAGTCCAGCCGAGTCTTCCTAGGAGGTGCTAGTGCATTTAAGCTCTCCCCTTGTGCTATGTGTGAGCCTGGGGACCAGTCAAAGCATCTAGTATCTTCTTCATTTAGTGGGACCTGCCTGAGATTTCATCACCCGGGGGACGATTCCAACCACATGTTACCGGTAGGGTATATAAAGGGAGGAGAACGAAAGTTGTACCCCAATCTAGTCACGTCGTGTCTGGCGAAGCGTCAAAGCTAGGGTGATACCTAGATAATACGTGAAGAGTTGGTCTGAGTTTTGAGTACCTTGCTGGGGCTCCCAACTCATGCTTGTGATGGGCTACTATTCATGGTTGTGCCTTACAAACCTTGCATATATCAAGGATGCCCGAGATAGCTTTATTTAGCCTAGATAGAGACGCATGTTTCAGCCACAACTTGGTGTAGTGTAGGGGATGTAGACCATACCTCAAAGTTACTCACCACGTACTCCCTTGGGGTTGAGATAGGAATCCTCATGGTGGACTACGATAGTCCTCGAGTGAGAGCGTGAAGGTGAGCCCGTGGTGTCCGTTGATGACCCTGCGCCATTGGAACGCTAGCTATCTACCTTGGCGAGAAAGAGTGCTTCAAAGAACCACCCTGATATCACAAAGTATTAACCTTGGGTTGTTCGCTCAAGGTGGTGGGCCTACATTAAGTTTGCAAACCCATATCACTAATTGTACGATCATGCAACCTAACGTGTCTTCTCTATGTGATACCAGTGCTTTCACTATCAGTTGAGTCAGTCCAACCTTCTACTTGTTATTTTCCATGCTTATTGTTCTTTTCCACCATCAGTCCCTACCATCAGAGGCAAATTTTTCCCTTACAAAGGCGAATTTGCTAGTCAGTCACTTTCTTGGGCGACGCCATTTTCGCCCATTCCCCGAAACGGGCGATTCTGTCCATCCCTTAGGCAAGTCTTTCAATCCACAATCCATCAAATTCACCCATTTCCCTATGCATAGGTGAGTTTTCTCACTTGTTGGGTGAACTTGCTTGCCTGTTGGGTGAATTTTCCAACTTGTTGGGTAAATTTGCTTCTCACAGGGGCGATCTTGCTTTCCCCTTTCAGTCTTGTTCATTTTCCTGTTCATAAAATTTTCCCATCCCCTTGTCATAGGAAAATTTTCCACCTTGTTGGGTGAATTTTCTTGTTACAAGGGTGACCTTGCCTCTTGTTCAAGTCTTCTCTCCATTCGGGACCCCGTTTGGGTTCGTGTTGGTGTTTGTTTGGTTGTTTTATGTCTCGTTCTCCATTGCAGTCCTTATTCAGACCCCTTTAGGTGAATCCATTTTTCTATTGGTGGTCCTATCCTCTATTTGAGTCCCCATCCAGATCCGTTTAGGCAAATCTGTTCTTTCCGTTTGTTATCCCATTCTTCGTTCGAGGCCCCGTTCGAGTTCGTTTGGCCGTTTTCTATCCCATTCTTCATCTGAATCCCTATTCGAATCCGTTTAAGCATATCTGTTTGTCCATTGGTGGTCCTATCCTCCATCTAAGTCTCCATCTACATCTGTTTAGGTAAATTCATTCTTTCCGTTTGCTATCCCGTTCTCCATTTGAGGCCTTGTTTGGGTTCATTTTGGTGTCCGTTTATCTATTTTCCATCCCGTTCTTCATCTGATTCCCTATTCAAATCTATTTAGGGGAGATTTTCATCCCATTAGGTGATCCTCACAGTCTCATCTACTTGTTCTTCAGTGTCTTCAACTGTTTGGGCGAGTTTTCTTGTTGTTTAGGCTAGTTTGTTTGATTCTTGGGTGAGTTTTATTGCTTCCTGGGGGAGTTTTCTTGCTTCTTGGGTGAGTTTTCTTCCTTCTTGGGTGAGTTTTCTGCCTTCTTGGGCGAATTTACTTTGCCAGATAGGCAAATTTTCCATTTTGAGGCAAATTTTCCTGTTTTCTATGTCACCTAGTACAGGGGCGAGCTTGCAACCTTAATAGGTGACCTTGCAACCTTCATAGAAAACCTTTCAACCTTCATAGGTGAGTTTTCAACCTTCTCAAGAAAATTTTCTTTGCTAGATAGGTGAAATTTCTATTTTGGGTGAATTTTCCTGTTTCTGGTGTCACCTAGTACAGGGGAAACCTTGCAACCTCCACAAGTGACCTTGGAAACTACATAGGCAACTTTTCTCCCTTCATAGGTGAGTTTTCAACCTTCTTGGGTGAATTTTCTTTGCCAGATAGTCGAATTTTCCATTTTGGGTGAATTTTCTAGTTTTTGGTGTCACCTAGTACAGGGGCGACCTTGCAACCTCCATAGGCGACCTTGCAAACTACACAGGAAACCTTGAAACCTTCATAGGCGACCTTGCAACCTTCATAGAAAATATTGCAACCTTTAGAGGTGACCTTTCTTCCCATACAAATTCTAGAACGTGAATCCTTTTGGCCACTGAAATCTTATCGTTCTTCAAGTCATTCGCCGCAATCGAAAGATTTTTATCACCATCTGTCTTCCTGTATTCATCCTTTTCATCCATCTGTATTTCTTAAAGCTCATCATTTCATCAATTAAATCATATAGGAGTGTCTTAGGGAATCCTTAGATCGCATAGCCATCATTGTTTCATCAATTTGAATCCCCTAGACTTCATTTTCGAGGTTGTTATCCAAGTCGGCTTAGGTGTATGATCCCGATTGTTATCATTTGCACCTGCTCAGGGTTATCATCTGTCCTAAGTCAATTAATCATCATTACGACCCAATCAATCTACTTCCATCTTGAGGTATATTTGGTGTTGTAACCATCTCGTTCGCAATCGGATCCGATCATCAACACCTTGTGTCATCAAAGTCAAATCTCTGAACCGGGTTTAGAATCTGTTTCATCTTCCTATTTGATCAATCATCCAATCTCATCTCATCAATCCTATCACATCCCATCACATCCTCCAACCATCCTAATCTGAGCTTCAATCTAATCAGAATCTAAGCTTTACTCCAATCTTAATCTGAGCTTAACCTGAATCCCAATTTGAGCTTTAGTCCATCTATATCCAAGATCTTCTGATATCGAAAAAAGTCTTAATATCTCTTCTCCCATGTTCTTCCAATCCATCATATTTATCTTTTCATCATCTATTCCTTCCTTCTAATAATCTATTCCCATCTTTTCAATCCGTATCCGTTCCATCTAACATCATGAATCCTTATCCTTCATTAGTGCAACCAAAAATAGTAGTCAAGGGAAATCCCAACTATGTTGATGACGATAACAAAATTCTTGTTGATCAAGATGAATATAATATAGACCCGCTTGATACTGTTGTTGCTAGCAAGCTTCTTCCGACTGCCTCCCAAAATCCAATCACTCCTCTGAGTTATCCCTCCATGCCTTCATCCACATCTAATAAGAATTCTTATGCTACCCTTTACAAGGGATATCCAATATCCTCACCATCCACATATTCATCATGTCCTCCCTCTACATCTCTCTCTTATCCAACATCCACATACTCCTATATTAATTCACCATCCCCATACTCCTATCCTTATCATCATCAACCTTCCCAATATCCCTACCTTAATCCCACATCCACATCTTCCCATCCTAATCCAACATCCACATCCTCCTATGCTAATCCATCAACCATGTCCTTTTATCCTCATCTACCATTCCAATCTTCCCATCCTAATTCAACATCCACACCATCCTATCATAATCCACCATCCCAATATTCCTACTATAATCTACCATCCCAATCTTCCCAACCTAATATAGCATCCACATCCTCCTATCTTAGTTCATCATACACATCCTCTTGTATCACCCCCCTCCATTCCATTATATTTTAATCCTACTGCCAATTGACCCTACCTCAATCCTCCATCTAATCTCAATCCACCTGCCAAGCTTAATCATCCACCTACTCTTAGTTCTCCATCCACTTCCGTCCACTAATCTAATTCTAATCCACCAATCCCTAATCATATTCCTCCATCCATCCATAATCCTCCATCCATTCCCATCACCCCACCTGAACTTACAATGCCCAAAGATCTTTTTCCAAATGTCATCCAAGGACTCATGACAAAAGAGATATCCCCAAATCCACATCTTGATGTTGCGGCCACTCTATCATGTACGATCACTAGTGATGAGGCCCCTTCTAACACCATCCAAATTGTTGAAACCATCAGACCCACTGAATCCATTGAATCCCCATCTTCTATTCTTGGAACCACTGAAACCAGTGAAGACACTAAAATTCAATCCATTCCCCATAGTCCTAGTACCACCAAACTACAATCTAGTGACTTTCATGAATCCCCCATCCTCTCATCTTTCCCCATTGAAGATTCCCTCCAACACTCCTCCATCATCATGTCTCCCACACAAGATGAGCCATGCCAAGGGCTTGATCCAAATAATACCAACATATCCCCTCCTCCAAATCAAAATTCTGCCATCCTATCTACTCCACCTCAAGATCATAGTCCCCCATCCATTCCATCTCATGATCCCTATCCTCAATTTAGTCACGATCCTACCATCTCATCCACCCCATCTCAATATCACACTAGCTCATCCGCTCCATCCCATGATCTCCTTTGCATTCAAGATTCAATCACTCCATCTCATGAGCCCTTATCACCCACTATCACAAATCTAGATCTTTTCATTCCACCTAATCCCTCTCCTAATCCATTATAACTCACTCCTCTAGACCAAGATGCTACCATCCCATCATCTCCATCTCATGATCCTTCATCGCCGCCTAGCCCTGCCACCCCAACACCACTTTTATATCACCTTGGTAACATTACACTCATCCATGGTGGTTTTCTTGCAGAAGAAATAACAAAGCATATGCACCACCCATCTGATTCCACCCACTAATAGACTCACATAATGCTTCCAAAAGAATAAGTATCCTACCATAGGTCGCATGCTCAAGATTATGAACTATCAAGGAAACGGTTTAGGCCTTCACAAGCAAGGTATTTTAGATCCCATCCAAGTCAAAGAAAATCCATGTACACATGGTCTTGGATATATTTCTCAAGATTCAAACTCCAAAAATGTTGGTAGAACCTCCATACATCCTAAGCGAGCCTCTTCCAAAGGAATCAGAGGCACTTCCCATCACTCCACCAAACTATTTGTTGCCATTCCCCCTCCTCCATAATGTTACCTCAAAAAAATCATCCATCTTCCCCCTTCATCCTCTAAATCCATTTTGGGTCCTTATATCCCTCTATCCACCATCACGCATCCTCCATCTACTGCATCTATTTTGGGTTCTTATGTCCCCCCATCAACCCTCACACATCCTCCATATACAAAGTCCATTTTGGGTCCTTATATCCCAAAATCACCTCCTCCATCTTATCCTCCTCATCTTCTCATCCATTCATCACCTATCCCTAACACACATCATAAAAATCCTAAATTCATATTCCCTAATCAAGATCAGCAAAGGCACCCCTCCATGCATGCTATCTCACACCCTCCATCCATACATCACCATCAAAAGCCTCCATCTATCTCTCCATCCACATCTCTCCCACATCATCCATCGCCTCATACCCATCCCATTTCTACTAAAAGCACTTTGTATACCAAAGTAAAAATGCATAAATCCAAACATCCACATGAATCTAAAGCTCCTCATGTCCCTTCCAAAATATATGTCGAAGAAAAGAAAAATCAAATCCAAAAGCCAAATCAAACCCATAGGCCACAAAGGCCCACCAAAGAAAAAATCAAAACCATGTGGATCTCAAAGAAAAAAGATGTAATGCCTTCAAATGAAAAAACCATAACGACATCCAAAGTTTCTAATCCAACATCTAACCATTGAAATCCTCCATCTCCTAAATCTATTTTGGGTCCCTATGTCCCAAAATTCACTATCCTAACTCCTCCATTATCCCCACACTCTCTATCCATTTATCCCCCTATCCTTTCACATCCACCACCACATGTGCCAATGTTGGTCCTTAACACATTCCCTCATCACACATCCACTCCATCATTCCATCCATACACTTTCCAACATCCCATCCATTATCCCACATATCTACCCCATCAAATCCCTTTAATCCATCCTCTTGCATAATCCATCCATTCTAATAAGGTTGTATCAACATCTGAATAGTCACTTCAAACATGGGCTCTCATTACCTTGTGTGGAACTTGATGCTTGAGTCTTTCATCCATCTCCCTATCAATTATATTTTAAATCCACATATCCACATCCCTATATTTATCCATCTCCATCTGTATTTCTATCCAAAAACTCCAAAAAGTCAAAAATCCAAAAAATGGTAAAGATAAATAATTCGTCCAATGGTGAAAACTTGGCAAACAAGCACCTTGGATAAGTACCATGATGTAAACCTGGAAAAAAAGCTTCATGTGCAAATCCCCCATTTAGTTTACTTCCACACTTGGGGGAAACTTGCATCTATGCATCCCCTTCCTCCATCTCCTACATCCACCTATCTTCCACCTCCTACCCATCATATCCCATTTGTATCCAGTCCCTCCATCTTTCTTGTGATCTTGATCAAGACATGGGCACATATATATACCTGCTTTGGACACCTCTTAGCATACATGCCCCTCATCCATACACCTCCATATCCCTTATCCTCCTCCATCCACTTTCCCTTTCCATTCACCCTATCCACATTCATCTATCTTCCATTGTCCACCCATTCTGCTACAATCCATCTCCATTCCCTATCTATCCATCCTGCCATTTTCCATCCCTCTTGCCTCATCATGCATGACACATCTAGAGTGGGGCATATCCTTCTTTGTGACATAGTCCTTGGAGACATGATCCATCCATCCATCCAAGTAATCCCTTCCATCTTCCAAATTGTTATCTCCTTATCCACCCGTCCACCAGTCCTTTTCCATATTTTCAACCTTTTCTCCATATGCACTCATCCACTAGTCCTCTTTCATATTTTAATCTTTTCATCTATATCTCCCCATCCATTTATCCATCCCGTGATCCATTCCATCTTTCCAAATCCTTATCCCTCTATCCATCCATCCTAGCATCTCTCTATCTCCCCATTTTTATCCATCCATCCATTTACCTCTATTTTCCTTCCATCTCATAATCCCTTGTCATTGGTATCTAGCTATAGGCTACCCCCCATGCAATCCAATTCCATTCATCTCACTATCATCACTCCTATCTCTTTCTCACATCTTTCTAATATCCTATCACTCTTCATCACTCATCTCTCCATCGTATGCATATCCATAATCCACATCTTATGCATATCCATTATCCTATCCACCAGGTCTATATTGTCTCATCATACCTTTTCCATCATTGTATCTTCTTATCATACCCATCTCATCATCCCTTGTCCATTGTTTGTCTCTGGCCTTGTGTTGAACTACGTTGCCCCTACGCTTTCACATAGGAAAGGTCGATCATTTGATCTGTCCCCAGGGAATTTATTCATCTGGTCTTTTTCATTCATCATGGTCTCCATTGTCCTCTTTTTGCTTTTATCCCGGGTCAGTTGTTGGTATTTTATCAAACTACGAGGGCTCTGCACTTTCACGTAGGAAAGGATGATCTTTGATCAACCCCCGAGCCCCTAGGTCTTTAGGGTATGTCATCTTGTCATCTTGTTGTCCTGTCACATCGTCAAGTATGTCCCTATCTAGCTGGTGTTTAAAAAACAAAGGTCACCAATATCATGAGGTTCAATCAGTTTCAGATATTCTGCATGATGTCGATCTTTTAGTTTAATGTTCATCTTTGGTCTCAATAGGATGCATCCTTCCTAATAGACCGTATCAATCCCATCCACCATTTTGATCCTATGACAAAGGAAATTTGAATTTAATTGTGATCTCTTGATGCTTTTGAAATTTTGTTTATCATTGGAGCTTCCTATTATACCTCACCAGGGTCACCACGATCCATCATATTATGGTGCGCTTTGACTGGTAAACATAAAGGCATTTCTTGATCTTTTTGTCTGCTTCTGTTTTCTTGGTTGTCCCGTGTAGTACCCGTCGAGATCCCTGCGGTCTCGTGTTACGCTGGGGCGTCCTTTGTGTTTATGGTTATCCCAACATCAGGCCCGACCAAAGCCCCTGTGTCTTTGGGATGTTGGACTAACCTTTTGTTTGTTGTTTTTGTCCTATGCATGTGATATGACGTCACCTTGGTTCCTCATACCCTAGTGCATAGTATCTCATGCTATATCAAATTAAGTGTTCATTACATGGAAAAATAACATGTCACAATTAACTTGCTTGATTTGGTTCTTATCCCTTCATCCCTCCATCTCTCAATACCCCTCCCCCATCCATTCACCATCCATCTTTTCATCCATCCTTCTCATCATATCATAATCTCTTTACTCTCATTAGGCTAATATAGATCTGTTAGTCTAAGCATCTTTTCATCCATCCTTCTCATCATATCATCATATCTTTACTTTCCTTAGGCTAATATAGATATGTTAGTCTAAGCATCTTTTCATCCATCCTTCTCATCATATCATAATATTTTTAATCTGCTTTGGCTAATATAGATCTGTTAGTCTAAGCATATTTTCATCCATCTTTCTCATCATATCATCATCTTTTCAATATCCTTAGGCTAATATAGATATGTTAGTCTAAGCATCTTTTCATCCATCCTCCTCATCATTTCATAATCTCTTCAACCTGCTTAGGATAATATATATCTATTAGTCTAAGCATCTTTTCTTCCATTATTTTCATTCATTTCAACAATCTCACATCTCAATCCAATCCTAATCCATTCAATCTAGCACAAATCATTTAATCACATCCTTGGTCTTGTCCCCAACCTTGCTACAAGCCTTGACCCAATCATCGTCCTCATCATCATCATCAGGATGTATCCTTCCCTATCCTTTTGTGTTGTTTTGGGATGTATCCTTCCCTCATCAACAACACTATCTCTCATTGTCATCATTGGGATGCATCCTTCCCTATCCTTTTGTGTTGTTTCGAGATGTATCCTTCCCTCATCCACAACACTATTTCTCATCGTTATCATCGGGATGTATCCTTCCCTATCCTCATCTTGTTTTGGGATATGTCATTCCCTCATCAACAACACTTCATCCATCATCACTCCATTTTGGCTTGTAGCTTGATGGGGGCAACATCATATTTATCCTTGAATCCATTTGTGCTTTCTGTTATCTCTTCATCTCTCCTATTCTCTCTTCTATCTATCATCTCTTATCATCTTTCTCATTTATCTTGCATCATCTCATCCATTTCGAGAGCACACCCGTGTTCTCTTGAACCCGCATGTCCTCTCGAGGGTGCATCCTCAATCCCTAATCTTTATCTTCATTCCCATCATCTTTCCTCCTAGTCACTCCTTTGGATGATTGGGGCATCTTTCCCAATCTAACCATCTTTTTCCTGGTGCTATCTTTTAATCTTCTTTGAAATGATGCTACTCCGAACACCATCTCAAAGAGGGGAAAAATTTAAACACCTAAATTTGACCACTTATGTTTAGTCAAATTTATCCTTCTTCATCTAAATATCCTCTTATTTGCATTAATTAAGTAATATTATTATTATTTAATTAATACCCCGAAAGTCCTCTAAATCCCTAAGGTATTTAGTTAAATAATTAAATTCCCTACCATTTATTCCTTTCTTCCAAGGAATTAAATAAATAATCCATCTATTTAATTCCTTTTATGTTGCATCCTCCATCACCTTTTCTTAATCCTAACTCATCTCTTAATCCCTTCATTAGGATGTGCACATCCCTAATCTATGATTAGGTTGTGTCACATCCTCCAACTTTTTCATGTTGGCTCCTAATCATCATTAGCCACCTAACCCTCTTCTAATCCTTCATCAACTAGTCTAATCAACCCCCTTTAGTCAACTCTCCCCATCCTCCAAGGAATTTTTAATTCCTTTTTGTCTTTTCAAAGTCCTTTTGAGGAATTTTTAATTCCTCTCTCATCCCCCAAGGAATATTTAATTCCTTTTATCATTCCCATGCACATTAAAAAGGAAATTTTAATTCTTTAGTCAAATTTTTGATCCCACCCCTTGATCCTTTCTCAAGAATCAATCTCCACCATCCATTTCACTCTCCTTTGCTAAATTACTAACACAACCATTTTTTCATTCATTCACCTTGAAGAATTCTCAATCACATTCAACCACATTCATCATCATCATCTCAATCTCTCAAGCCTTCAATCACCATAGCCATCTTGCATCCAAATCAAGCTACAACAAGTCGTTATGCTGCCGAAATCGATCTAGGAGCACACAAATCAAATGATCAACAAGGCCAATCATCTGATCAACTTGGACAAGGTATATCACTCTTTTCTCTTTAATTTTGTTCAAGTTCAACTAGGCCAATCTTGAGGTGTTGTTTGTGTTTTTCCTTGCTTGCATTTTGTTTCGTTTTACATTCTAGACTAGGTAAAAACACCTGCACACACATACTATTTGATAACAAGATTATATTCAATCTATTTCATACAAAAATTTGGCTACTCAGTTTCTCACAAGATCATACATATATATAGGATTTGTGAGAGTCCTATTATTCTAGACCTAAAAACAAACTACGAGCAACTATTAAGTCTTTGAAAAACGTAGGAAGAGGACTAGGTCTCAACTTAACAGTAAAATAAATGCAAGTGGAAGTAAGACTATAAGAATCTGACAAGGAGTCTTCATCAATTAAGAATATGGTTATAATTGAAAGCATTCCTAACAAGAGAGACTTTATTACAAACCAATATCCACTATTAAAACAAGCCTCTTCTTTTCCTCCATGATTTATTAATAACATGAACTGAAAAGATGGAGTGATCCATGAATAATCATGTTCACATCCTCTAACCATAGCCTGCATCAGCTTCGAGGAAAAATGCAAGTGTTGTAGTTGAGAACCTAATCTAACTATGGTAGACCAACATGCTTTTGCTACGAGTTGAAAATATTTTTGTTGCAGGTTGACAAATCCTTCACTGCAAAGGTTAGTTTTATTCCAAAGGCATTTTTCATTATTAACAACTATAATTAATCATAAAAAAACTACTCAATTCCACAAACATTCAAAGATCACACAATCATTTATCAATATATTATATCATCTTCAAATAATTTTAAATACTTAAATATATGAAAAGGTTTGGAAATGTCTTTGAAACTTAGTAGAAGTATGATAAAATGTATGAAACTAAAGAAAGGAAACTAGAGATTTCTAGGGCTCATCAATGGACCCAAAATTGAGGATGCACAATAGTCATGGCTTCAATTAGTTTATCTCAAGGGAATCGTTCTATAATCTTTGAGGAAAGAGATTTCACAATACTCTTTAATTTAGTACTTACAAAATTAACAATGTTGTTAAAATCTTCCTTTGTAACAATTACTTATCTGGTAGAGCATTTGACTATGGGATAATAGTGCATTGATACTCAAATGTACATACAAAGACACATAACTCACCGCTTGTATTAAATTGTAAAAAACTATCAAGATTGTTCACATCTATTGAACTACTAGGTACTAAAATTTGGACTTATAAATGAACAAATCTGATAGATATAGATTATTAAGGGTGAGGGATGTCATTCTCCATGGTTTACTATCTTTTGTAATATACATAGTTCTTTCTTGGGTTTTTCTCACAAGATTGTTCATTTCTTCTAGTATGGGGAGAAGACTAGAGAAAGTGAAGAGTGTCTCTATTTTTCTTAACCTATGTAAGTGTATAGGAGTGAATTTTCACCCCTTAAGAAAATTCCCCTTTTGCATACCCTCACCTTAGAAAATCAAATCTGAAGGTGAAATTCCACATCACCTATCTACCTTCCACCCAATTGGCGTTTGTCCTGTGTGTTGGTGAGGGAATATTTTTCGGGGATGCGAGTGTGGTGCACAAACTTCTACACAACACACTATCGTCCTTGACGGATACTCATGTCTAAAGTTGGTAGAGGCATTAAACTCCTCATGGGGATGAATGGTAACGTCCTCCTATCGACCAATCGACCCAAAAATGACAAATTCTTCTCATCCCACCCTCAAAAACACTATTCATTCCATCCTCTTAGCAATTAATTCAACCTCTCAAGCACATTCTCATTCATTCCAGTACTCTAGCACTCCATTGTAAGCATTGCAACAAAATTTACACTCCATGAACTCCACATTGCAAGTGTGAGGCCACCATAGAAGTTGCGAGCTTGGAGTCTTGTGAGACCTCCCTTCACCATGATTGCGGTGGTGGTGACTTTGCCAAGTTCGTAGTTTGTATTCTCCCTCCATTGGCCTTGAGAGCCTTTGGGTGGAGGTGGTAATTCTTCACTCCTCTCCTTTTTGATTTGATAGAGTAGTTTAGTCTTTTGTAGTTTCATTGCACTTCCTTTATCTTATTTATCACATATTCCAATCTATTGCTTTATGGTTGTCCATGGAGGTGGAAACACCAAAGCGAGGGTTTGACTAAGGCAGGCTCCTATACAACCCCAACAATTTTCCCCTATTTCTTGTGTAGGTGGATGTGTGCATGGAGATCATTGGAAAAATGGTTTTTTAGTGAGTTAATATTCATCTCCCTTGTCTTCATTTACTTGCTTTATCATTTGCGTAGTTATTTATTGTACTTTATAATTCTATTTACTTCGTTACAATCAAGCTGCTAGACTGTTAGTAGGTCTTTTTTGTTTTTCCACTACACTTTACGTTTTATGGTCTTACAAATGCCAACATGTTGCGTTGTTGTCCCAAAACCACGTTGACATCCTCAGACAAAGAGCTATTTGAGGTGCAGTCAGGAATCAAAAAAATGGCTCGTCTAGCCCTATTTAAGCTCACATATTTGTAGAGTGAAAAAATCACCTAAGAGTGATCTTCATTCTCGATTCTCACCCCAAAAAACCCTTTAGAGTGAGGTAAGTTAGGGAAGCCCTCCTCTCTCAGCTCTCTATGACCTGGAGCCTTGACGTGGTTGGTCCCCCTCTCTTACATTTTTGGTGAACCTGACGTGAACCATTTTAGTCTTGTTTAGTAGTTTTGAAGGCTCCTTTCCTTGTGTTCTAGGAGCATTTTAGGTGTGAGTATTGTAAGGTCTTTCACCTTACAACCCAGCCTATGACCCCTAGTAGGTGTAGTTGGAAGGTTCCGTAGGCGTTGCAAACGAAGCCTTAGTTGGGTCATTGTCTGATTGCGAACCTTTGGGGGGCTTTATGAGAGTGTTGTTTAGTGTGCATGATGTCCTCTTTCCTATATCTGCCTATCCCCTTTGTGCAGCTTGAGAGTAGTGGTCCAGGTATAATGTTCACCTCGTAGGACCTACCGATGGGTTTTAATAGAGATTCGTCTCCTCTTTACATCCTTGTGTGAATCAACGAAAACACCATAGTTGGTGTTCTTATTGAACCAACGTGCCAGGTGAAAGTAATTACCGAGGAGATTATGTTAATCAGCTTCTTACATAAAGATGGGTACAACACACTTGTAAGCACCATCCGTACACATAACAAACTTTCCATACCTCCCATTGGTAGCATCGTCTTGTCGGTCCTTGTTGGACCTAAATCGATGAACATGTTTTTTGACATAATCCCAAGGTCTGAACTCTTTAGAGTGAAGATGGGTATCCCCTAGTTAGTAGCTATGAATGCAGTTCCTTCTGTTGTGCACAAATGTTTGAAGTTTATTCATGAGCGTTCAGTACATGTGATCCATGACAATAGTTATAAACTACCAGTTGAGCATGGTCGTTATTCCTTAGACCACTTTTTGCCTACACTTGTTGGTCTACTCCCACCCAGGAATAACCTCTTGTATCAAACATATGAAAAGTACAAGAAGGGGTGCTTAATGCTTAAAGTGAGGTACCCTCCATCTCCCTATGTTGTCTCGCATAGGGCCTGTTTAAAAGCTGTCAGTGATGCTACCAGGGCCTGTAGAAGAGAAGAAGAGAAGCACTCTCAAGGTGCCTATTCTTCCTCTTTCATTGTCCAGCCCGATGCTTCCTCTCACCCTATTGTAGTGCCATCAGATTTTACTTCGCATTTGCGAGAGAATCCTATGGTGCCCGCTTGGCAAAAGCCCAAGCGTCCTGCATTTGAGCTTCTTGTCCTACCCACAGAGCCTAGGCTCGTTCGATATGGTAGAAGGAAGGGTCCCCAAGAGGAATCCTCTATGTCTTGGCCTCCGTAGCCTCCCACCGCTCCTGCTCCTAATGTAGTGAATAGGAAGAGGCCCACCACCGAGGCGCTAGAACTAAATTAACCTGTTGTCTCTCAACCTCTTCCTCCTACTCCCATTCAGGAGTTTGTCCCTCAATCAGAAATAGTTGTGATGGACACCCCTATGGATGAGTAGGAGCCTTTTGTCCCTTTGCAGCACCCGACCTCTAGCTCAAAGAATCGCAGAAACCACCTTGTGCATGAGCGCAAGCATCAACAAAAAGCTCTAGTAGTTGAGCAAGCTGCTTCGTAGAAGGAGGGGGAGTCGACTGCCTTTGTTTTAGGACCTCCTGACGCTTCCTCTTCTCTCCACCCCTATGCTCCCGTTCAACAAAACTCAATTCTGCTTCTAACTCTTGTTGTGACCGTGAGCGCTTCTAACCCTAAAAGGGTTCATGTGTTCATCGCTCCCTCGATCGAGCCACCTCTTTTAATGTCCCTTCCAGACATCCCATCATTCCCTAAACCCGTGGTCATACCGAACACTTTGGTGGTATCCGCCGTGATTTTCTCCTCCTCGCCCGTGCCTCTTGCCTCATTTGTGGGGAGTTCACCTCCTCTGACGAAACAAAAAGTGTAGGTTGTCCCTTCTAGCAATGGGGGTTGAAAGAGGAGTCCACTCTTTTCACAGGGTGGTTCTGCATTAGCATGCATTGTCCTAGTGACGAAGTCAGCTTCAACGTCCCCTGAGTTTGTCACTACTTTTGAGTCACTCAGTGAGCCAAGCAGTGAATATTGGGCGCCGCCTTCCTCACCCATTGAGGTAACACATGGCACTCCCGTGAAGTGCATCTTCAACACTTTGAATGAGGTCCTAGCCTTATCAGTGATCTTATTGAAATCATTGACCATTGCTCCACAAGAGTCGAGCGGAGAAGACCTAGCAGGTCCTTCTTCCTTGGCCCTTGTTGTGGGAGGGTCAAAAGCGCCTCCCCTTAATATTCCACCACTGCAAGCTCATCCTCCTTACCCTTATAATGATCTAGATTGGGAAGCAGACGAACTCTTGGTCGATGAGTGTTAGGGGGAAGCCTCTTCTTTACCTTTAGATTGTGTGTGTGTGTGTGTGTTCCCCCATGCTTGCGTTATGTGTTCCTGGATGACCCTTGTCACCCTTGTAGGTGCTTGGATGTAGGAGTGATTATGTGTCGTAAACTTCCTCTATTTGTATCACCATTCATCCATGTTTTTGCCTTGATTTTTGGAAAATTGGGGATGATGAAAAGTGTTGGGGGCATTTAGGATCCACTTCCCTGTTAACCCAATTTTTTATTTTTCACTTTGTTACCTATTATTTATACAAGCATGAGCAAATCTAACCCCGTGAAACCAGATCCCCCTGTCTCTTGTGTTTTCTTTCTCTCTTCTTTGCTTAAGTTGTCCCCCGTATGTGTGACAACGTCATTTCCATGATACTTTAATTTTCAGAAAACGCATTCGTTGCCAACAAATCTTTTCTCATAAATCTTTGCAAACCTTTTCAAAAGTTGCACTCTCAACTTGGACCCCTAACGGAACGTGTTTCCTTCACCATGGGTTTGCAAAGAAAGAACTTGAGAACTTTCCTCCGAGGAGGGAGTACATTTTCTTGTGGGAGAAGCCTCGATCTTTCCCTCGTGAGGGGGAATTTTCTTCCTTTTGAATTGCTTGATGAAGTGAACATCTTTCAAAAGGATTCCTTGATGATGAATTGATTTGAAGAAAAATGTCTCTTTTGCACTTTCAAACAACGTGTCCCTTGAGTGGACCCCTTTTCTTTTGAAGGGTTCCTGAGGGCCCCTTTAAAAGCCTTCCAACTTGTCAAATGTCTGCATGACTGTCTGTCTGTCTTCCTACGTGGCTACTTTGTGTTCTTTGGCATGTTTTATCTGTGGATTAACATGTTTCTTTCCAAGTGCGCCTATGAAGCAACTTTCCAGTCCGACTCTACAGAGTCCCCTTTCACTGGGCTTCCTTCACGAGAGATTACTTGGGGGACGCCTTCTTACAGGTCTTCAGACCTATAAGGTGCTTACTACACTAGGAGTCCTTCATGAGAGAGTACTTGGGGGATGCCTTCTTGCAGGTTTGTGGGACTATAAGGCACTTAAATCCTGTGGGATTTTTCCATCGTTGGTCTGAGGGCCTTTAGTGTACTTTGTGCAATTTCATAGTTCTGCGAAGCTATGGAGTCCTTTTGTTCGAACCTCCTCAGGAGAGAGTACCTATGGAGTCCTTTGCTTGTCCTACGCTTTCGAGCTCGCTAGATCTCGGTCTACTTCCTCAATGGTTCAAATATACATTTCTAACTCTTCAATCTACTTTACCGAACACTCATCGATGCTCGTGCTCGCTAAAGTGGGGGAAAAATATTTAGGAGCGAATTTCAACCCCTTAAGAAAATTCCCCTTTTGCATATCCTCACCTTAGAAAATCAAATTTGAAGGCAAAATTCCACATCACCTACCTACCTTCCACCCACTTGACGTTGTCTTGTGTGTCGATGAGGGAATATTTATTGAGGACGTGAGTGCGGCGCGTGAATGTCTGCACGGCGCGTTGTTGTCCCTGACGGATTCCCACGTCTGAAGTTGGTAGAGGCATTACACTCCTCATTGGGGATGAATGGTAATTTCCTCATGTCGACCAACCGACCTGAAAAATGGCAGATTCTTCTCATCCCACCTTCAAAAAAATTAATTATTCATTCATTCCATCCTCTTAGCAATTCATTCAACCTCTCAAACACATTCTCATTCACTCCATCACTCTAGCACTCCATTATAAGCATTGCAGCAGCATTGACACTCCATCAACTCCACATTGCAAATGTGAGGCCACCATAGAAGTTGCGAGCTTGGAGTCTTGTGATACCTCCCTCCATTGGCCTTGAGAGCCTTTGGGTGGAGGTGGTAACACTTCACTCCTCTCTTTTATGATTTGATAGAGTAGTTTAGTCTTTTGTAGTGTTCATTGCACTTCCTTTATCTTCTTTATTGCATATTCCACTATGTTTCTTTTTGGTTGTCCGTGGAGGTGGAAACACCAAAGCGGGGGTTTGACTAAGGCAGGTCCCTATACAAACCCAACAATTTTCCCCTCTTGCTTGTGTATAGGTGGACGTGTGGGTGGAGATCGCTGACGAACTGGCATTTTAGTGAGTTAATATTCATCTCCCTTGTCTTCATTTACTTGCTCTATCATTTGCATAGTTATTTCTTGTACTTTATAATTATGTTTACATTAGAATCAAGCTGCTAGACTTTTATTAGGTCTTTTCTATTTCTCCACTGCACTTTACATTTTTTGGTTGTATGGACGCCAATGCACCAGAGAGACGCCAGCACGCCACGCTGTCGTCCCAAAACTGCATTGATGTCCTTGGGCAAAGAGTTGTTTGAGGTGCAGTCAGGAATAAAAAAAACTAACTCGTCTAGCCCTGTTTAAGCTTGCAAATCTGTAGAGTGATAGAAGCACCTGAGAGTGCTCTTCACTCTTGATCCTCACCCCAAAACACCCTTTAGAGTGAGGTAAGTTAGGACAACCCTCCGCTCTTGGCTCTCTGTGACCTGGAGCCTTGACGTGGTTGGTCCCCCTCTCTTAAAATAAGAGGTCAAGAGTTTGTCTACTGTGTGGTGATGTTCGTGCATTACTCCAATCGAGGATTGACATTTTGAAAAAAATCATTGCGTTGGTCCATGCAAGGAGATCCATCTAGTATCAACATCCTTAATAAGCTTATTTCCTGTGGTTATTCCCTCAACAAAATTTTGAAAATCTGCAAACCATTTGGGACTTCGATAGAAGTATGAGTAGAGCTTGTGGACTATATTTTCAACTTTTGATATTAAAGGAAACTTGCTTACAATTTTAAATGCTAAATTCATTTTATGGGCGATGTAGTGAATGAAAATCATGTATGGTGAAAAAGTAGTTTGTAACTTTACACAAAGACCGTTCCTATGACCTTGCATTATTGAAGCTCCATCAACTCCTACACACACCAGCTTTTTGGTAATTGTGAAGTCATCCATACCTCCAATTTCATTCAAAGATTTCTTAACTAGTTCAAATATATTTTACGATGTTGAATTCTCCTTGATTTCATAAACATAAAGTAGAAGAGGTTGGTAGACATGTTTGTGTATAGTATACACATGCATACTTATCCAAGAAGTATTATCTACAATAGTAACTTCATCTAAAGATAATGCAATAAAGGTTGACTCTTTTATCTTTTCTTGTAAATCTTGTTTTTCCACCTCAACAAGACAACTTGCCCATTTCCATCCATAGTTTATTGACCAATGTGTGCTAGGAAAGTTAGGAACACCCAAAAAAATAATAAACTATTATATTCTGGGTAGTCTGTCATAGGATGCTCTTTGGTCAAAATATGAAAAGCAACACTCAAATGAACATTTTTTACCATTTGTGCTCTTGCCATTATCTTTCCAAATCAAGCTTGAATTGAACCTTTAGATTCAGAAAGCATATGCACATCATATTTAAGGGCATGCTTAACATGAAGACACTTTTCTTTTGATTTTTATCTTATTGTTGATTTATCCTTTCCATCTATGATTTGTTTTTCATAAAATTTACCAATATGCTTTTCTATAGTGTCAAGTTTTAGTTACAACTTCTCGTCCCTTTTATATTTTTAACTACAAATTTTGCTTACATTTGTTGAAGGTTCATCTTTATTTGTGTTCTCCACTAATTCAAATTTTGCTTACATTTGTTGAAGGTTCATCTTTATTTGTTTCTCCACTAATTCAATGCATAGGTACTTTGATAACCAATCAATCTAAAAATTCCTTGTCATATCCCACTCACACCATCCTATTTTAGATTTGACTTTTTTCCCCCTTCCATGTAGAAACATAATCTATGGCGTTGACATTGTCAAGTCTAGGTCAACTAGCTCATTCTGGCTACCCTAGGTGTCCCCTGGAACATCTTTTGGGGCATTTTCATCCAACTCAATTAACTCATTTTGATCTTCCTCTAAGGTATTGCCTTAGATTCGTTAATATTTGGTGCAAGTGTTGATGTTGTAGTTCCATCTTGATCTGATGGATTGTAAACATTGCCAAAGTATGACATTATGATTCTCTGTGTTTTGATGGCCTCCCTTCACCGCCTTCAAGACTCTTACTCTAGTTCATGCTCAACATCTCTCACAAAATAAAAACTACCAAAAAATGTCTTCTTGTTTAAGAAGGAATCATGGAATATAGATCTCTAGGTCCTAGATGTATTCCTACTCAATATCATTTGTAAGAATGACAAAGAGATAAATAATCTTATAACACTATAAAGAAATGATCACTGACCTTTAGGTTTTCACTAACTCACTATTCACTAATGAACCAATGCATGTAGTTGTAATTTTCCTATGATCTAAATTGAGAGCTTAGAAGTTCATAATTGAACAAAATGTGTAAAAATAAATTAGAATTTTGATTGTATTATATCAATCTATATTTGGCGAATTTCATAGGATTTTTAAATGGTACAATAAAATTTGGCGAATCTCAAGTGATTATAAAATGATACATTTAAATGTTGGGAGAATCAAACCTTGACAAAACACATATTTTGTAATTTTCAAGGCGATTATGGACCTAGGATTAGCATGGAGTTATCATAGTATTAGTAAAATGGGTCTCATATGCAATTAATTTTTAATGTTATTGACAAAATGGGTCTCATATGCAATTAATTTTTAATGTTATTGACAAAATGGATGCTCACACACAGTGAACATTTAATGTTGTTGGCGATATGGGTCCTCATACACAATGTAGTTTTAATGGTATTGACAAATATGTGGGGAAAATATTAATTAGCCCATTGGAAACACGTAGTTATGATAAAATTATTAATTACATATGCATCATAAAATAAATTGATAGTGAATTGAAATACATCGAATCGATAATTTGTAAAATTTGGGAGATTTGGCCACCCCATTGGTTACAATGTATTCACCAATTACGAATTGGTCGATATAAACTATTCACCAATTGGCGAAGATTCTCCACTAGAAAATCCCTGCTACCTAAAAGAAATAATGTTGTTCAACATGCATGCTTGAATGAAATTATATTTGTAAAGGGATGATGATTAATGAAAGAATTACACTTTTCTTCTAAAATGGCACTAACTCCCTTAGTTGCAATTCTAAAAAAATTAACAGAGGAATCAATACCTAGAGGGATAATTGGTAAATTCTCTTATGAGATTTGCTTATCCATTGTTGCTATTGCATCCAACCTAATTCTAAATTATGGTCAAACAAATAATTTTATGACTAATACCATTATTATCATGAATTGAGTAAGTTATAATAAACTAGATAGGAAATAAGATGCTATCTCATAATTTACATGACTCTTGATATCAAACTTTGGATTGCCAATGCCAATGATTTCCTTAATGGCTAACTTTATCTTGTGCAAGAGATAATTGAAGCTAATATTTAAGCAACTTTGTCGGATGGGTCCACAAAAAGCCATCTCTCTATGAAGAGCGTGCTAGAAGAAGAGAGATTTCATGATTTACAAGGCTAAGATTTGTAGAGTGCAATGAGATTTTTACAAAATGAATAGTGTACACATAGGGTGAGGTTATAATGGTTGGCTAAGCATGCAATGAGTAACCTCTTCGTAATGTCATTTGTAGCTAAATTAAATAAAAATATTGTCTTCATATTGAATCTAAGCAAGTAATAGTACAATAATTAGATTAAAAATGCATAAATAATATTTTTGCATAAGCCTGTTTTAAAAGGCATGTGTGATATAGAGTGAAAGGATGGCCTTCGTCATCATTACTATTTTTATTTAATTCAGCATATAGTAATTATATTATTTTGTCTAGATAATATTTGTGCATACCTTAAAAACCATCCATGTGATACTTCCAACTTATTGAATTAAATAAAAATGTTATTGATGGTGAAGCCCATTTTTTCACAACTAAATTAAATTGAAAATGTTAATGATGACAAAGGTCATATTTTTACAAGCGAATTAAATGAAAATGTTATTGATGATGAAAGTCATCTTTTCACTCAAAGTGCTATTAAATGAAACAAAAATATTAATAATGCTTTCAAATAAAGTGTAACACAAATATTATGTAAGATATATACAAACATTTTTAGTATTAGTAATCTACCAATTAACTTATAAATTCATATTAATTTAGGTTTTAATTTGTCACCACAATTACAAATTTATATTACTTCAAGTTTTAATTGGCCTCCTTAATACCAAATTAGTTGAATTTTAGGCTTAATACACCACTTCAATTAAAAATTTGTGGACAATTCAAACTTAATTTGCCACCTTAATTTTTAAAAAAAGGAAAATCTAGATTTAATTTACCACGTCAATTAAAACTTCTAAAAAATTAGCCTTCTTTTACCACCTCAATTAATATATTATACAAAGTTTAAGTCCTCGTTCACTAAAATAATTAAAAACAAGGAATTTTGATTTTCAACAACTTACAATTTATACTTTAACATAAAATAGTCACTTGCTCTATCACTCTAGTTCAATTTTAGAGAAAAATCATCATGAAGATTGTCCTTACATAAGGCATTTATCTAGTTTTCTACAAATTTCCCAAGGTCCAATCCTTAAATTAAGTATAGAGTGTCCATGCAGCTACTTAATTAGATTTGTTATTTAAATGTCAGAACACAAGTGAACCCATATAAATTTCAAATAAAAAATTAAAGATAATTTCAAATCTTCTTTTAATGATGAACGAAAAATACACGATTAAAAATAAATAAATAAAAATAAAATGAATCTATTATATAATCATTATATAATATGTCACATGACTGCACAAATTTCCTTCCCTCATTGCACTTGCCTTCCAAATTTTTATTTATTAATATAAATAAAAACACATCTCCTATAAGTAAAATAAAAAAATCATCGGACCAAACAATATGGGCAATAACTACTAAACAATATATAAATACAAAATAGGCTGAGTTGCATAGGGCCTTGCCCTAAAAATCACTGCAAAGTAGCTCTTAGGGTGACCTACACAGGCCAAGAAGTTTTCCCCTTCCCATCGGAGGGTGACTGTACAATCCTATCTAAGGACTAGTTGTCTACAAGAATTTTGGCCATTTGGCGAGGACATAGCGCGATGTGTTTTTAACTTTTGTCTTGTTTCAATAGAGCTTTGTATCTGCTCTTTTGCCTCTCTCAGTGCCATCAGAGCGTCTCCAACTTTTGTCCCTGTCAACATTGGCAGTTTATTATCAGCCAACGGTGATCCTCTTGAAGGCCACTGCATGGAGAGCAGAGGAGAAAATTTGTAGTCCGAGTACAATTCCTTGTGTCCTGCATTCTTATTAGAACCAGGCATGTCATTACAACTGTCTGACACTTGTAAAAGAAGACAATTGTGGCCGTTTTTCACTGATGAAGGTCCAACCCAGCTAGGCAGAACATGCTTCCTCCGGGTAAATCTTGATTCTGGACTTTCTCTCTTCATGAGATTACTGTGGGAGCTGTTCAAATCATGGTGCCTAGACATACTGGTAAACACATCTGGTTTCGCAGCTCTTGGCAACTCCAGGGAGTTCCCCAGTTCCGTACAGCCTGCTGCTTGATTGTGATTAGAGCTTCTCCTGACACACATTGTTTTTTCATGATCATGATACAATCCATTTTGAGTAGTAGTGGTACCCATTGAACACCGCATTGTGTATTGAACTTCCTTACCGCAATTATCACTGTGCACTTCAGAGAAACTTCTGCATTGGCAGTCCAGTTCAACTGCTTTTTTGTTTTCTAAACATGCTTGCATATCTGATGCTTGTCTCCGACTGATGTTTATAGGAATTTTATTCTGACTGTGATTATGGCCGCACAGTTCCTCTTTAACAGAAAGAAAGGTATCAGAGAAATCCGAATGGTGGCACGTGCAGTGTATGCCATTTCCATTAGCATTTTTATGCCTCTTGCTCCTTATCATTCTCATGGATGAAGCAGCTGCCCTCTCATTCTGGAATCTAAAATCAGAGATTTTATCTTTATCCAAACTATTAACCCTGTTAGGTTCTTTACAAGGAATTTCTGGTTGAAAATTGCTACCTTCGCTGTTTCTGTCATTCATTGTTTTCTGAACACAAGAACTTTCCAATGCTGGAAATTTTGAAGAAAAATCCAATGTCTGCATAGTAGAATTTTCATGATTATGTATTTCTTTCTCACTCGCAGAAATTATTTGATCCACCAATTCATGGAGCTTCAATCTGAGAAATTCCTTTTGATCTTGACCTGCCACTGGTGTCACCACGTTCCCCATTTGTTCAAATAGTCCTGTAATTTTATCCTCAAGTTTTGGTCTGGCAGAAAACATAAGAAATTGTCAGTGGTTTAATTTTAGGTCCTAAAAGAAATACTATACTTCTTTACAGAACTGGTAAGAAAGGTTTTCATCCGAAATGTAAAACCCCTCCTTCCAGGGTAAAGGAAGTGAGTACAAAACAAAAAAAATTAATAATGATACACAAACTTCGGAATGGAAAAATCTATATCTTCTAACAGATGAAAAGATGTAAAACAGAACAGATAATAGAAAGCATCCATTACAGTATTAGAAAACGCATGAAATAAAGAGATAAAAATCTCATGTGAAAAATTCTTTCAGTGCAAATATGTACCCAACTTTCCTGTTTGGAAGAATAGATTCTAAGAGATAGGCTATGCCAAGGCATTCAATCTTTTTAGATTTGCTATTTATATAATCTGTGAATAAGTGGTTTGAAATCTTGGATGGAGCACCCTTAGGTACCAAGGATGACTATAGCGAGAGTATTTATCAAAAAACCGATAAACTCTAATGCTACAGATTCTTTAAATTCACAAAGACGGGCTCAAATCAAAGGCAATTACTACATGTTTCATACATTATCTCTCATATATTAATAGTAATTTTTTTAACAAAGAAAGAAGACTTGTCCACGAGGGGAGATCACTTACAGCTTCCACTAACTAATATGCAAATGAAGAGCTATTTTACACTAACAGGTTAAATTATATTATCAACAAAACCAGAAATTAGAATTTTCACACTGTGATCTGTTTAAAATGCGTTATGTTACAGCAATGCCAATATATTATATTCAACTATGTTTTAACTATTTTCCTACAGTACAGTAGATCACAACCTTATTGAGCAAGAAATCTAAAAATTATTTTCAGTTTGTTTTGATATGAAATATCTTAATTGTGAAAAATTGACTAGTTCAAATGATGTTATTCCAGAGAAAAGGAAGTTGCTCAATCTGCGAAAAATGACAAGATTGGGTTGTAAAGCTGTATATACCTTGGATCCATGGAAGCACTTCTATTGGTAAAGTTTTCAGGAGCCAGAGGACCTTGCAAAACATCGCCCTTCCCATTTAGATCATCCTTCATTAGAGGCATGCAACTTTCTGTCAACGCGTTCTGGCTAACCAGTGAAGGAGTTGATAAAATAATGCAATTATCTTTGGTTTCACTCTGTTCCGACACCACCTCATTTAGATCATCCTTCATTAGAGGCATGCAACTTTCTGTCAACGCGTTCTGGCTAACCAGTGAAGGAGTTGATAAAATAATGCAATTATCTTTGGTTTCACTCTGTTCTGACACCACCTCATTTAGATCATCCTTCATTAGAGGCATGCAACTTTCTGTCAACGCATTCTGGCTAATCAGTGAAGGAGGTGATAAAATAATGCAATTATCTTTGGTTTCACTCTGTTCTGACATTTGATCTTGAATATCTTGATTCTGCAAAGACGAAGGTGATAAAACTGTGTCATTATCCTCCATTTTACCCTGGTTTGGCATTTGATCTTCAACATCTAGATTCTGTGATAGAGATGATAGGACAATGCCATTATCTATGCTTTCAGTTTCACTCTGGCTTGACATTTGATCTTGAATGGATCCCTTGTTCTGGTCATGATCCTGGGCTTTAGCATTTTGATTTGTAAAATCATTTGATTCTTCCTTCCCCTGTTCCACAGATAGAGCTGAGCTTGCAGATGAATGATCATTCTCCTGTAGTTTATTATTTTTCACATCAGCTTCTATGGTTTCTTCTTTTTCTTTTATAGCTCCAGTTCCGATGGAGTTTAAGCTAGACCCACCTTCCGGTTCCTTTGTCTCTTCTTTTATCCCTTGCTTCTCTATTCCGGCCTGATCCGAGTCAGAATGGTTGGAAGAAGAAGAAAGACGTGCAATTCTTAGTTTTTCTAATACCTTGTGCATGTCTTCTTCAGCTTTCTTCTTTTGCTCAGTCTCAATTTCAAGCATTCTCTCCATCTCCATCAACTACAAGAACATAAATGGCAATATAAGGTGTAAGATCCTAATTTGTTATTCTATGTCAAAACTAACACAGTCAAATCCAGAATCCAGAAACAATGCATACTAATATCATGGACCGTGGTAATTATGTCTTCGACTATGTTATCAGACTGCATTGCCATACCTCTAATAACAAGGTTAGCATTCTCACTATCGGACCAACATTTTCAAAAGGGAAATTTTACAGGTGCTCGATAAAAGTTGCCACTTGAAAAGAACTGATAAAATTGTTATTTTTAAGAAAATAGTATTTAAGTGCATTTCCCTATCTATAGATGCAGGCAATGATATGCTACAGTTACTAAAGGAAGATATCTTTTACATTTTCAGGGATACTGACTTGGTGTTTGAAAAGCGTTCCAGTTGGCAACATACGCATTTACAACAGAAGCTTCTGAAGCAAAATGATTGATAAGTTTTTAGAGCCTGTTCAGGGGCCAGAAATGTCATCCCTGCCAAAGTCCTTACCTATTTCTATAGGAAACAGTGGACCATCACCTATTACCACACCGATTTTGGAACAGGTACCTACTGAAAGCAAATGAAACCTAGGAGAGCACTAAATCCTGACGGGTAATGTCTAGGCTATCTAGTTGTGACACAGCAAGTACTTTGCAATATCTGTAAGGTCATTGTGTCTTCCCGTTTTAGTTTTGGATACCTTATGTTTGGTCCCTGGAGTTATTTTGCATTCCTCAACCATCGTAACTTGCTGTATTTTGAAACTTATTTCGCTGCAGATTAACAGTATTTCTTGCTTTCATATCCAGGGAAACCTTTGGTAAGGCTTCTTGAATACAATGTCTAAATGGAATTGATCTACCTAGAGGCTCTGGATCAGTTTAGCCTTTAAGCTTCCATCATTTGCAGGATTCTTGGGGATCTAGGTTTTCTTTCTGTGTGGACTCGTCTCTGGCATCTTTTGGGTTTTACTTTGAAAAAGATGCACTTGGTCCTCCATCTATTTGATTTGATTTGACAATATACTTCTCTGCAGTCCCTATGACCAATTTTGGCCGCTGAGGGGAATCAATGTTTAACTTACATCGAAGTAAAAGTATTTCTATTTGCCATTGTTATCCATTAAGTGACGCCAATAGGAACAAAAAAAATCCCGCTTCATCCAACTATTGTGGCCTTGATTATACCAGGGTGTTTGCGGGCATTACATAAGAAAAGATTCTGAAAGTAATTGACAGAACTTGGAAAAAAATGAAATTTCCTTACCCTCTTCGCATTTTTCTCAGCAGCTTCCTTTGCAGCTCTGGATGTTGCCCGTTCAGCAAGTAATCTTGCTCGTAGAAATTCAATAGTCTTGTTTGCCGTATCTTCACAAAATGCTTGAGACCTACACAACACCAATGTCTACATCTTAGATCTACCAGTCTCAAAAATGTTGTAGAAGGAATATCAATATGATGAAGTGCCTGAACACTAATCCTAGTGATGAATAGCAGTGACTTTCAACAGACTAGCTAGAGTTGATTTCTCATGAAGATCACTGGGTTAATGCAATGGTTGTGCACAGTATTCATCAATAGAACTATGCACTGTGTACCCAAGCTCTGAATTTGGCGGTTCAATAAGAGTAGATTATCTTTTGACTCATTGAGCCCTGGGCATCTCGAGTTAAAATCGAAATTATAGAACAGAATTGCAAATTAGATTAGAGATATTTTCCCTCTGCAGTGAGTGCACAATGAGGCTATATTGCTTAACCAGAAGAGAACAGAACGCCTACATTCTCATGTTCGATCCAGAAAACAATTCTTAAGAAGTGGGCCAGACCCAAAATTTGAAAACAAACCAATATAACAGTGACATCCAAAACTTTAACGAAGTGGGTATTCAGCAAGCAAAACCAGTGACCATGTAGTAAATAAAACAGATCGGAAAACCAGTAAGATAAATGAGTCGATCAAATCCTCAAACTAACTGTTTGATTGCATGTCTCACCTTTCTCTGTTTTGTGGGCTAATGGTGGCTTCAGATGAATTACTATTACATTGTCCAGATTGCTCAGCTTCGGTGTCCCCGGGGCCTCTCAATGCCCGATCATTACTTGCATCCTCCATTGAAACAAGTTCAACTAACAACAACTAAGCTCTCTTCTTAATATTCCGAAGAAAAAGAAGCAATGACCATAAGATGTCATCCAACACTGTGAATCAAGCACCTCTACTTACCTGCATTGAATGAGCCACAACCCATGTGCCAAACAGTTAATGTATACGAACACGAGTAAGTTTCGTTCCCTAATAAAGTCATATCGACTGCACCGTAATTATTAATTACAAAGGACAGAATCCAGCTAAATGATGCAGGCTATTTTAGGCGACGGGAATCGAACCGCTCACCTCATTCCTCTCTCATTCAGTTATAACTTCCCAGTCTCCTCTGCCTCTGTGCTGAGCTGTAAGCGTATGCAATAAGCATACAGATCTACTGTCTCTGCATGCCAAAAGTATCCAATCCGCAGCAGGAAAAGGTAAACAGAAATGCTTTTTACTTTATGTAGATCGTAATTACTGTTTTGCATGCATCGGAAGTAAAAACCTTCCAGTTTTAAACTTAAGGTACATTGTCTTCGTACATACCAGTAGCTTGATTTAAGAGCTTTTTATAATACAGTAATGCAACTTGCTGTGATGAGAACTTTCTAATGAATACATTTTTATCAATTTACAGATTTTAGCGAATAAATTATGATTTGGGTGTTCGAAGATTTGAAGAGGACTGAGAATAATTACAGACATGGATGTTGATAGGTGTGGTTGACTGTCACATTTATTATGTAATTTATTAAACTAACCAAGATTTTCACGTGTTTATTCAAACTTAACGTGCAGGCAAGCAGAGAAATGTGTGTAGTTAGTGAGCTATGGCTGACAAAACGTGTAGTTGAAGCGGCAAGGGAATAAAAAAAGAAATCCCACGCTATGGGACCGGTGACTAGGAATTGCAAATAAAAAGCAGTAAAAGAGATATGCCTAGCCGATGAGCAACTTTATTTCCAGTTTCTTTTTATTTATTTTTTTGAACTTTTGTCCCGCTGAAACTTCATTAAAAAAAAAAAATCATTTATATTTTTGGCTCCTTTTTTTATTAGTGTGCTTTCAATATAATAATGAATTTTTAAATGTTAGTGTGGATTAGTTTATTACATGATTTTATTATTATTAATTTTTAAAAGTTGATTCTGGTTTTGATTTTTTTTCATAGGTTTTTTCTTTAACAAGTGTCTAATAATTAAATGATAATATTATATATATTTAAATAAATAAGTTTTCAAGTAACAAGAGCAAGAGTAATAGTCAAAGGAAAATGGGGGTCCTAGTCATCCAACTTGCCCCATACATCAATGAAGTCAAGAGTGGCATCAAGGGGCTCCATCCACATTGTCATCTTCATTATTTTTTCTTCCTAGAGCGGTTGAGTGTCACAAGTAAGTGATATAGAAAGAGAGAGGCAAGGCAAACCAAAGAAGTGGTGGGTAGGATAAGACCACCCTTGTTAAGATTGGTTCCATGCTCTTCTTGCAAGAAGTTGTGAACCTTTGAAATGAACATCTAATTCTCCATGAGTGGATTGATTACATCCTTGATGATGCCTATGAGGTAGAGAATGGCCTCCATTCGAGGTAGGATTCAAAGGGACTCTAGCAATAGTGCACTGAGTATTGACCCAATGACATAAGAGAACTTGGAGGTATGCTACTTCTAGTACAATCTTATTGGCTTGCACCTGAATTTGCATAATCACATTGGAATAAATCATTGTCTTAATGTAAAGTGAGAAATTAAAATCAATTATATGTTTAGAAAACAAAGCAAAACTTTTGTCTTCCCATATGTTGAAGAGAATTTTCACCCTGGTAGCATGTCAAATCTAAGTATACTTAGAAGGGATTCTAGGTCAATCCCTAAAAAGAATTGTGTGTCATGGGAATGGCTTAGATTGAAAGGGCCTAAAGAAATCATGAATCTAGGTCCATGTAGCCTAAGATCTAAGACAAAACCAAAATAGATGTTTAAAAGACTCTCGATGACCACAAAATGTGCATTGAGGATTCCTAATCCTAATATAAGCTATGAGACAAAACCAAAAACAAGTGTTTGAAAGACTCCTGATGACAAAAAAAAGGGCATTGAGGATTCATGATCCCAATATGATCTAGTCTAGAACAATAGGAAGGCCTTGAAAAAGAATACACCAAGTAATATAATTTAGTTTAGAACAAATTTGAAGGCCTTGAAAAAGAATACACCAATTTGTTTGAAATTTGCACTACTAGACACTCAAAGAAGAATACAAAATCCATCTCTAGTTTAAGATAAGCACCATAGGTATGTGAGGGGAGAGTCGAGAATAACCCTTGTGGGGTTTGTAGTTATAAAATGGTGTATCAAGAAATCATTTCCAATCTTTCCACCAGGGCTTCAAACACCAAACCAAAATCTTGTGAATAATTTCTAGAGAAACATGGTCAATCACTATTTGGAAGGTTTCAAAGTCCCAACTGGTCAAATGAAACTTATCTTTAGCTTTAGGCCAAGTAAATGAATTCCTCATTCTTTTGAAAAAGGGTTAAGAAGGATCTTGATTCCCTTCTTAAAAAACCTCAAGGCACAAACGGAAGGAGTCCTTGTGAAAATCCAATCTTAACAAGATGTAATAGGAGATCAACATGGAGTTTGTTGATTAAATGAAAGCCTAGTGTGGAAGTTAATGTAATTCCAAACTAGCCAAGGTTTGATGACTTCTTAAGCTCTCCAAATACTTTTCAGAACAAAATTGCCCTGAATTTGAACAAGTTCCTTCATGATGAGAAGGATATGAAGGTCAATCCCTTTCTAGGCTTGCCTCCCATAGGGAACACTTGAAGAAATGCAATGACGTGCGAAAATTTTATATGCCTTATTACTTCCTAGAGCTTAATTAATCCATTTGGCACTCAAGGCTAGACCCTTTCATTGAATGGAAAGTAGACACAACCCTCCAAAGTCACAAGGGAACAACAAAACTCCCATGAAATTCAATGTAAACATCTATGACTCTCAAAGGAAGGCCAACGTAAGTCCTTTAGAAGCTTTTCTAGGTTATAATAGGAAGTTTTAGAAGGAACCCAATAGGAGGAGTAATAAACATGAGTAACCACCAAAATCTTCAAACAATTTTAAAAAATTCCTATCCAATTGAGAGGAAATTAGTAATCTAGTAGGCTAGATTTTTTTCAATTCTTGAGATAAAAACCTATCATGAAGAGGATGGGGAAGCTTGAAAAGAAAAAAGCAATTCCTAAGAATATAAAAATCTCCCCATGATCGATCCAACTCCACCCAAATATGTCAAGCCAAGAAGGTCTAGGAGAGAAGGATTGCTTATAACACCAATTTTTCTACCATTGAATGTCAAAACTAAACGCTTTATAGAAGACATCCAAATAATGCAAGGTTTGTTTAATAATTCCTTCATCCTCTAGGAGAATAAGAATAGAGTTAATAGTAAAATTCTCATTCACCAATTAAGTTGGGGAATTAGGCAAAGAAATACCTTTGACTAAATTATTCAAGACAAAGTTGACCAAAAGATATCCAAAGCCCTCAATAGAAAGAACATAAAGAGAAGGGGCTAAAGAACATCCTTGATGGATGGACCTAAACAACCCAAAGGTGTTGGATTGTTGCCAATTAATAAGAAGCCAAGAAGGAGCATTGACAAAAAAAATTGAACTGGTTGAACAAAATGAGGGCCAAATGTCAATGCTTGAAGCATGGCAAGGATAAAAGGCCACTCAATACAATCATAGGCTTTGGCGAAGTTAATTTTAATAAACATAGCCTATTGTTGTGATCTATGGGAACAATCCATGCCCTCTTAAGCTACAATAATACTATCCAAAATATACTTGGACTTGATAAAACTAGTTTGTTCAAGAAACATAATCTGCAAAAGGAGATGATGCAACTTTAAAGAAAGAGCTTTGATGATGATCTTATAAGAGACATTAAGAAGTGTAATTGGTCTCTAATTGAAAATATATTATAGATCTCTAGACTTGAGTATGAATTTGATGCTTCCTTTATTGATAATCTTACTTAAGGAATTAGCATGAAAAGCTTCAAGGTAAACTTTATGGATATTCTAACTCACTGATTCCCAAAGAGCCTTGTAAAATTTGCAATGAAATCCATCGCATCCAAGAGCTTTATCATTAGCTATTAAAAAAATGGCTTCTTGAAGATCAATAAGAGTAAGAAATTGATTGCAATAGACTTATTGTGAATGAGAAAGGTTATAAGGGACAACCTTGAGGCATTACCAAAAAGAAAAATCTCATTCTATGGATTTCTTTTGGGATTTGAACACCTCCTCATAATGAAAACCAAATACCTAGAGGATACCAAAAAGGTTAGTCAAGATTTGGCAGTCATCTTTAATTTTATTAATTCCTTCATAAATGTGTTATGCATACAGAGCTTGAAAAACGTCTCTGGAAATGTGATCTACTTTCAACCAATGCAAGTGAGATTTAATTTAAGCATCTTTGGTTGTATGGTCAAAAATTTTCTTATGTTGACAAAGCTCAACCACCCACATCTACAAAGTGAGCACAACGGGACAAGCTTCCAATGTAGTGGTGGATTGATGGATCTCTAAGGAGATTATCTCATATGAGTAGTTGTGAAATGAGCTATTTAGTGGTGATATATTCAAAGGAAATGAGAGGTGCACTTAATATTACTATTCCACTAGTCAATCTAACCTATCTATTAATGGAGCCAAGGCTTTAGGTTCTAGACACATTAGATGTGTGCCAACATGGGATGATGAGTCAAAAAGGAGGTGGTGAGAAATAATTGTCTATTCTACTAACCTTTGGTTTGGTAGATTTCCATTTATTATGAAATTGAATAGGAAAGTGGTTTGAAAGGACATCTGATAAAGCTTCACTAGAAGGGGAAAATAAATAGAGAAATTTAAAGAAAGATTGCATAGAAATCATAGCACAATCAATTCATTTGTAAACTCTATTAGACCCAACTTGAAAATTTCTCCATGTATGCTAATGGTAGTGATTATGGTGGTGACATATTATGTTCGTAAAGACACAATTTATTATGCATGAAATAATACACTTCTCTTTTGTCATTTGTCCAACATATAAGGAGAGTACCATATTTATCATACACTAAATCCACCTTATTAAAGTCTCTACACAAAATTTAAGTGGTAATAGACATTGTATCAAAAATTCATTGCTAGAGGGAAGATCTTTCAATAGAATTATTGGAAGCATAAACATTAAAGACAAGAAAAAATTAAAGGTAAATTAAATAGAAGATAATACAATACACACAACACCTTCACCTAAAACCCTTATTTCTCCTCAAATAGAGTTGAAGTAGAGTGCACCCTTGCCCCACTTGATTTTCTCTTTTGATGTGTTGATGGAGGAATGTGGTTGCTTATAAAACTAGGAGCGTGATGATAGGATTGAGATAATGAATGATCAAATGGATGGAATGAGGATATGATGAAGATAGATTAGATAGAAAATGTAACAACATAAGCCTATGATGAGAAGAGATTTAATAGAAATTTGGGCAACATAAGGATATGAAGATGAAATATATTCAAATGGGATGAGAGTCCTCTCATTTATTAATGGCTAAGATAGGGTAAAGTCAAGTGTGGTTAGGTATGATCAATTTTTAGGTGTCTACAAACATTAATAACTTCAGCGAAATGATTATCAATATTGAAAAGATCTCATAATGCTCTATTAGTGGGGTCACATCCATGGTCCGCTAAATATGACTACCACCTATGAGAGAGAAAGTTGACAACCCCTCCATGACCTACATTGTAATTTCTATAAAAAAGAGTTGGTTTGCCAAATAATATGACAAGTAGAAAAAAGGAAAAACCAATAATCTTAACGCCTTGCAAACAGAGGATATCTAATCTTGATAATCATTGGTGAATAAATCTCACCAAGTAATTTGATGAGAGGTTTGCAAGATCTCAAATATTCCAAGAGAGTAAATTCATTGGCAAGAGTCAAGCAATATGTCATCACTATCCAATTCATCAATAATTACATAGCAATTCTACAAAAATCTTCTTGAGAAAAACTACCTAACTAAATTTTTGGGGCTTGCAATCTCCTTCTCTCTGGAATATATTCACTCTCTTCTAGTCACCCAAGAGGACTCCAAGAATTTTTTCACCCCATAGAAGGGAAAGTGGGAGAGAAAATAAAATTATTTGACTAAGAAAATAGAACTTAAGTCAATTGAGGCATTTTGGTATACTTAGGCCTATGTATCTCACTACAATATTCTCCATTAGAAAGAACCACTACTTTCTCCTTTGTCTTGAGGTTTTAAAATGTGTTATTTGACATCCTTGTAGCTTGATTTCTAGTATTACCTAAATTTTTAGAATGAGGTCCACTATTATTAGCGTTTGGATTATTTTTACAATTGCCAATTGTGGTCCACCCTTCTTCTTTCATTTTGGGAAAGGGAGCCTTAGTAGAAGGCTAGGGAGCAAGCTTGTTGCATGGGAAGACCAAGGGGAAATCTCTAATCTTATAATTTGAAGAGTGATACATGAGACAAGTGTTTGGAAAATTAAGATAAGGAACCCATAATTATGATACATTTTCCTAATTTGAATATCAATGGTTTCCTTTAAATCTCTAGAGATTTTAACCTTGACATAGACTCATTTTTTAGGACAAGCTTAGAATAATTTTTCTAGCTTGACATAGATAAATTTATTGAGAGTAAAACTATGCTGGGAAAAAATTTATAGCATAGACAAGGACACAAATATCCCTTTCTTTAGATACCACAAAACCTCAATTCTAAGGTTGGAAGACTAAAATGGAGGCATATACAAAACAAGAGAAATGTTTAAGAATGAATTCCACATGGTTGGATTTTAAAAGTGAAACAAAATAACTCATTAGTGAGGCTTTAAATAGACTCAAGATGGACCCCATTTGGGGCCTAAGTCTTGTTGACCCAGTCTCTAAGAATTCTTTCATGGGGAACCCTCCCAAAAAATAGCTTATCAAAGTAAAATGTTCAAGCAATTTATAGGAACTATCAAACTCCATGATGGGAAGCACCACATCCAAAGGGAATTAGAGTTCATACCTCATGGAACACCTTGGGGATGAATTTTTTAGGGAATTTATCTAGTGGAGCCATCCTCAAGAGCTATCAAAATGTCAACAAAAATATAAACTATTTGGTTGATCAAGTTTGAGGCCATAAAATGGCAAAGGGAAAGCCCAGAAATGTGGGAAATTAAAATCCCCCGTAATAAATATAAAAGAGTGAGGATATTTGAATTACAAAGGTGCAATATAACATCAAAAAGATGGGAAGAAGTAAGGCTAAGATTGAAACCCTCTTTTGGGTGATTTCATAATAGTGTGTTTCAATTTTTGGTTTGTGTGGGACACTCAAAATTTTTGGTTTGTAGAGTAGACTTAGTTGAGAGTTTTATTTAATCCTAGGGAATTGTATCCAAAGGTGTTTGATCAATTCCCCTTTAACCAAACCCCCTTAAATAGAACCCCTTTGGGCTTAAATAATTATTTTTTCTAAAAGTATGTGATTTCATATAAAAGTCAAGATGTTTCACAAGTGGGATGCATTATTGTGGGATAAACCTTCATCATCTTATATTAGATCTACAAGTGTGGATTTTACTTATATCATTTCTATATTCGTCTCTAAAATTAAAACTTTTAAAATTTAAAATTTAAAACTTATGCATTACTAAAATGTTTCACAAGCTATTATGAGTTGACCTAGCACACGTTTATATTAATATGTATAGTATATTTTTTAAAAATATGTTCATTCACTCATTTGAAAGAATGATAAAGAGCATTATGACATCTAAGATTCATAAAAATAATGTTTACATTAAGAGTGTCATATCGACATTATTAGAGTATTAGATTAGGATTCATCATCCCAGGCACATTGCATATTCAAGATTAATGTTACCACTTATTTTTCTATTTTTTTTTAACCAATCATCATGGGATTTCATTGAGGAGAATACAACCCTTTTCATTGAGTAGATTACCCAAAAGTGTCCTTACTAAGATTCAAACATTGGAAAGTCAATGTGAGAAAATTTCCAATTCATTCCCACAAGTACAAGTTTAGTTCTACATGTATGTTTGAATTCTAAACTCACATATATGATAAAATTTATTTCCAAACTCATGGATTTGATATAGATAAATTTTGAGAACTACCTTTTTAAAATTTCAATGCAACTAAAAATTGTGGTTTTAAGTTATAGTTTAAAAATTATGATTAAAATAGTGGATAGGTATCTATCAAATGATGAAAATTTATAATTTAGGTAGGGTATGTTATCCAAAATATTTAGTTACTAGTTACCTAATAGGATTCGAACTAGTTTGATACTATTGAAAAAATTAAATTGAAAATCCCTAAAAGTGTTATTCACTAAAAAATTAAATAACAATTAAAATATTTTTATAATAGAACTAGAAAGAGTGGAAAGAGAGGAACCTGGTGTGAACTATAGAAGCTCACTATCTAGGGTGCCAATGCATCATGCATAAATTTGTGCATCACACTATCATCTTGTAGAGATCAAAAAATAAAAGTGTGGCTCGGTCCAAAAATATATAACTTGTGTGTACAAAAAGATAAAACTAGAAAAGAGACAAAATTTATCAATAAAAAATTAATCTATCAAAAGGAATAGAAAAAAATAATAATGGGATGAAAGAGAGGAGAAAGGGAAGATTTCACCAAGTGCATAAGTAGCTAGATATCTCCACCCAAAGAAAAACTTGTAGCTACAAAAAATAAGCAATTTTTGGGATTGTTCGAGGGTTTCCTTCAAGTCAAACAATTGCTTTCATATTTCTACCTCCACAATGGCCAAGATAGGTAGATAGGAAAATAATGTGTGATTGTCATATCCCAAGTGTGTTAGGGAATTGTTATATCTTTGAATGTGCTAGTGAATACTAGAATTAAATAAACAAAAGGGGTGTAAGAATCCCAAAGTGCTTAGTTGCACAATAATAATAAAAACAAAAGAACAATAAAAAGAATAAAAATATAAATACAAAAATAATAAAATAATAGTATCATCTATGAAGGATTTAAGAAATAAAGATAATAACAAATCCACAAGAATAATAGTGTAGATCTTGAGAGAACTACAAATAAAGTTGTAAAGAGATTCAAAAATGCAAGGGAAATCTAAGAGAGCTAAGGTTTCAAGAAGATATTGACAGAGTAAATGACAAATTGAAAAAGTGAGAAGCAAGGCCAAAGGAAAGATATGATGAGCCATTTAGAATTTTCTTGAGTTGTTTCCACTAACTTGGGTAATTTACAAGTGGAAAAATTGCTTAGGAATGGTCACCAAACAAGAAAATTGTATGGGATGATAATGCATTCCACTAGTGTTTAGACAATTTGAGCTAAAAAATGATGAGACACTAGAAAAATACAAGGCTAACACAAATATGACATAAAAATTGATAAAAAGAGACTACAAGGAATAATAACTAAGCACCTTGAGAAGGAGAACTTGCCCAATGCAAGGGAAAAAATGAACCTAAAGAAACACTAAGAAACGGACACCAAAGTGAGGATAAATTATAGCATGAAATTTCAAGGGTATGCATTTTTTTATATTACATTTCTATACAAAATTAAAGCTCAACTTATTAGCACTTATCCACTAGCCTAAAACAAACTTAACCACTTTCCCAAGCTTAAGTTATTGGAGAGGTCAAAGTTTTTCATAAACTTGTAAGGGGAAATTGTAAGTTCCCAAAATTATATGGGCTTACATGGTTGTCTAATGATGATTTGGAGGTTCAAATCATGGCCTACGAGCATGAATAAAATATTCTCACAACTTCTTTGCCTTGATGGACCCTTATGTTTCTAGAACCCTCCCTTATGTGCTCACCATCCCCTCGAACTACATACCTTTATTGCATGCATCCTCTAGAACCAAGTTTTCAATCCTTTATATGTAAGGGTGTCTGATAGTTCCTATAGTCACCTATCCAAGTGAATTTAGTAAAATAGACATCCCACCTCATTGAAAGGGGAAAACCTATCATGTTTGGTTCATGTATGAAAATTTTAGTTCTAATGGTTCCTCTTCTAGTTTGGCCTATGATTAAAAGTTTTCTTGAGTTATAATGATATGAATTGCTCCCCTAACTACTTCTTTTTTCCATTTTACTCATGGTCATTTTCATTTGATTAAGAGTCTCCTTTCCTATATAAAAAACCTCATGCCTTATACATTCAAGTGACCTCTTGTTTGTATATTTGATTGATTTTACATAAATTTTGTCAAATACTTTATCTACATCATCTTCCCCTCTAAGTAGGATTAGAATCTCATTCCCACATATTTACAAGCTCCTCTAGACCAAGTCCCAAGATTCATCATAGAATCCATGTTCCAAACAAATCTTTGATATGTTTCCTTCATTTGAAGCTTATGAAACTCCTATATAAAGTTTTCAATTAATATTCAATCTTCCTTTAGAATTTAAGTTTCCTTTCCTTCCTTGCTTCCATAAAGAAGAGTTTCCTATAGTTGGAGAGTAGTAGAAAAAATAAGAAGATGGATCTTATGAGGAAAAAAATCATAGAATGTCTAAAGAAGCTTCACACAAATCACAAATTCCTTTATTTTATTTTCTTTCGTAGAAGTTCATTTTTTAAAAGTATTTTAAAAGTAATTAGATCACAACATTGCCAAGACTTCGTAATATGCCATTTTTATTTCTTCGTTTTAGATAGACTTAATTACTTTATTAAACCAGAGTAAAATTGGTTTCTATTTATTTATTTTAAGTCTAGATTAAGAAATGTTTTAAATGAGCTTACCCTCAACTAAAAAAATGAGGTTTATCTCATTCCATCAATCAAACAAAAATGAGATTGTTTCATCAATGAAAATAGGAAAATCACAAAGAAAAACTATAAATCTTAAATCTAGGTAATTTAATTCATTTAGCTATATTTTCATTAAAAAAATTGGAAAATATTAAAAAAATATATATTTGATTAGATCATTGGAAATATTTACTTAAAAAAAATAAAAAAATGGAAATAATTTGTTTACTTGCATTTATCTAGCATATTTTAGAATACATCCATTCAAGATTCAAATAAAAACACAATGCTAGGACCATTCGTAAACAAGATTCAAATCCTATAATATGCCCAATTAAAATTATCTCTAATAAATAATATTTGACATTATGAATATAAATTAAAGACATAAATTTACACAACTATTTTCCATCATAGCAGTACATGTCTAAATAATAAGATTATATTCATTTCCAAATGTCAATAGTCATTATACATAATTTGACTTAGCATTCAATTGCCACATAGTCAATACAATATTTACATCAATGATACAAGTACACCAAATAAGATGGAACTCCATTGTGATTCCTCTTCAAATGCTCGCCTCCACTAGTGGATGAGAACATGGTATTACAAGTCATGAAATCTGTATGATGGAATGGCAAAGGTTCCCTTGCTTGAAAGTTGACTAGCCTCAAGAGTATTACATCAAATCATTATGAGGTTTACTAGAGTCCTTAGTCACAAAGCACTTTGGTTAATTCATTCAAGGGGCTCCATATAATTTTTAACAATTAGTTGTTTGAAACAAGGTTCACGTAGAGATTTTCATGGTAATAAATCATATGAATAGCCTATTTCATTCAAGTTGAATTGATTATTTTATGTTTTAACATTAGTTACAATTAATCAAACTTCCTATAATTAATTTTCAACTCTAAATTTGATCAAAATATCTATTTAAATTTTTTAATGCAATACTTATTGATGAAAATCATAATTGGATGAGGTGAAATTAGACTAGTTATTTATTAAAAAATTGTCCATTTTAAAACAATTTAATGCTAATTTTGTTGGAAATTTGGTTGTCATTGATGTCAAAAGGGAGTTTATGGTTAGTCATGGTGGTCATTGATTTCAAAGGGTAGTCATGTTGGTTCGTGTCAGTGGACTAACTCGAGAAGTTTGTTTGAAGTTGTTGTACAAGTGTTGAAGAGATTACGGAAGTTTAGGCCTCAGGCTTACCGTATATCGCTTGTTGAAGAAGGAAGGAGTTAATCATTTGAGCTAAGTTCGAAAAGGTTTCAGACTTTGAACTTGAGGCTTACCCTCTACTGAAGGTGATCATACATCGGGCTTCGGTTATACCTCTTATCGAGTCCCTCAAAGAAGTGAAGGAAAAATGTGCTAAGTCCAAAGGATTTCAGACTTCAAACTTCGGGCATACCTCATATTGATTACAAAAAGGAATGAAGAAAGAAATGAGTTAAGTTTGAAAAGGATTCAGACATCGGGCTTCTGACTGTTGGCTTACGACTTACCTTTATGTTTGAAGAAAGGAGTATGTGGGATACCTGAACCTCGAACCTCAAAAAGGTTTCGATGTTCGATGGTCAGAGTTAAGGATTTTGCCTTGATAGTTTGGAAAGTATGCAGAAAGAAGGAATCCCAAAGGGAAATACCCGAAAGGGTCAACTCTTGTGAAAGGTAGTAATCAGGCGTCATGATTGGATAGGGAGGCTTACGCCTTACCGAAAGGTATGGTAAGTAGGATGATGAAAGGCTGACATCTGACTTCTGACAAACACATTTATATTTCAAAGCTTTGTGCTTTGGTGTTCAGATTTTTGTAGGTATGAGTTTTGGTTTACGATGGAGTGGAGTTGGAAAAGGTAAAGGGTAAGGCCGATGGTTGAACCCTGATAGGTGTGAGATGCATTGGACATCGGTGACTGGGCTTACTTCATATGCTCATCTATGCATCTCAAGAAAAAAGGTAAGCATGATTAGCGACTCTCAACCCCTGACAAGTACCAGTAAGGAGAATCCCACCATTCTAGGAAGCATACATTGACTTGGGTTGACCAATGCAGGTATGCAGGCTTGGGACACATGGCAATAAATGTTTGGTTGATTCACATCTATGTTTTGAATCATTAAGTATCTATGGCCATATTTAAAGCTTATCCAATTGACCAGTGGAAATTTAAATGCAATGATGGCTACCTGATGGTCACTAGATCATGGCACGGATATTCATATTGATGGAATGCATTCAGTGATAGGATTGCATCAATGGCTAAGCGAATGGAGTGATGGCACCAAAAATGAGACAACTGCTCCAGATATTTTTTTGTTGATAATTGGAAAGAGAAGACGACTCCATTAATATACAGTTGCTACAAAATCTGGAATAGATTAAATGTAGATCAAAACCTAAGATTGACAAAATCCAAAAATAACAATTGCATTAAATGATGATGGTGAGTGTTTGGCTCAAGGGGGGTTAGCTTGTTGGAGAAGCTAAGTAAGAAAATTTGAATGAATAAGGGTGGTATGTATAAGGCAGAGAAGTGTGAATTGTGTGTGTGTGTGTGTGTGTGTGTGTGTGTGTTGTAGAATAGAGAGGAAAAAGGTGCATTCCCAGGTTAAGTTAGAACCAGTATTTTGCACATATGAAATTATAATGTTGTAAGAGGTTGGTACCTTAGTGAGATTGATTTGGTGCTCAATCAGGTGTGCAATGTACCTTGAGGTTGGTGCCTCAAAACATTGTCTTTGGTGTGAAGTATACTGTGAGGTTGGTGCTTCAAAATATTGTCTTGGGTGTCAATGTACCTATTAGTGGTTGCTTACAAAACATTTGTAATATATTTGATTGTGAGGTTGGATTTGAGCAATAGACTCAAGCAACTTTTCTCACCGTAGTTTTTCCCTTCTAGGGTTTTCCACAGATATATGGTGTCCTCTTGTATGTGTGTTGTTTTGCTTGATCTTTAATCTTGTCTACTGTTTTAAAGTGTTAAAAAATTGGTATACAATGATTCACCCCCCTCTTAGTGCATTGGTGTTCTTTCAACAATTGGTATTAGAGCACAAGTTCCTTGAATAAATTTTAACTTAAGATAGATGTGGTTGCAAGAACATTATGGCTAGACAAGAAGGATCTAATTCAAACAAAGCTCCATTGTTCGATGGAACAAATTATGCTTTTTAGAAATTCAGAATGGGAAATTATTTAATCTCTCTTGGATTTGATGTATGGCAGTCAATTTTAGATGGGTATACTGCACCAACAACTGCTCCTACTAATGCATATAAAAAAAAAGCCTGTGAAAACAATGCCGAAGCTAAAAATGTTATTCTATGTGGTTTAACTAATACATAATTTGTAAAAGTCATCCAATGTAAATTTGCTAAAGAAGTATGGGAGAAAATGAAAAGTATCTATGAGGGAGATGTTAAAGTGAAATAAGAAAAGTTGCAAACTCATAGAGAAAAAATTGACTCTTAAGATGAAAAATGAAGAAACTATTGCAACATACATGCTTAGAGTAGATGAGGTAGTGAATGCAATCAGAGGTTTGGGTGAGACTATTGAAGACAAGGTTATTATAAAAAAGTCTTGAGGTCACTCCCACAATGATTTGATTCTACGGTCTCTACAATAGAAGAAGCTCAAAATATGGATACATATTCTATAGATGAATTGTTTGGGTCCCTAACTGCATATGAAATGGGAAATGAGAATACTACATCCAGAAAATGTGAAGTTGCATTCAAGACCTCCAAAACCAAGAAGATTAAAGAAGATTCATAATTTGACATCAACTCAAATGAAGAAGAAGTGAACTTTATTAGAAAATTGAAGAAGGGAACTGGCAAATAAAAAGGTAAGATTCCTTACAAATGTTTTAATTGTGGTAAAGTAGGACACTATGCCTCAAAGTTTCCATTGAATGAAAAGGAAAAGGGATTCAATTCCAAGAGTCAAGAAGTTTAAAAATATAAAAAGAGGAACTATGGCAAAAAGAAGAAAATTCTCTATGTGGATAAAGAAATTGGTTCTTCAGATGATTGCTCCTTTGCAAGTGAAGATTGTGAAGCAAGTGAAGTTGCATTTATGGCTGAAGAGATTAAGGGATGAGAAGATTTTGAAGAGGAAGATGAAGGTGAGGCTGATTTGGAAGGTGAACTAGTTTCTATATGCTAGAAGATTTGAGTGATGCAAGAAAAAAAATGAAAAATACAAGTTAAGGATTAAAGAATCTGAAAAACTTATTGTAGACCTTAAGCTACAACTGGAAGAGTCAAAGAGAATTGAAGAGATGACTTAACCGTATTTGAAGAAAAAATGAGAAGAATGTCAAAAACTAGAGGTTGAAATTGTTTCTTTGAGAAAAGACCTTGAGAAGGCCAGAGAACAGATAGAAAAAGGTTTGAAGTTGAAAGGAGGTTCTGAGATACTAGATGAATTGATCAAATTACAAAATCCTTCCTCAAAAGAGAAATATGGCTTGGGTTTTGAGAAAGGAAAGAGTCTCACTACCAGTGTATCCACAAATTTATATGATAATTTTAAAGCAAACGAGAAGTCTGAAACAAAGCATAAGAAATATTACAACGAAGATTTTAAGAATTTTGAAGGGTTCTCGAAGGATAAGAAGACTGAAGATTTCAAGAATTCAAATGATGGATTCATCAAGGTGCACACTCCAAAGAGGAGATTCCTAGACCAACATACAAGACAAACCAGGTTCATTTATGCTTTTCATGGTTATTGTTTCTCATGTAATCAGTATGGTCATAAAGCTATAGATTGTAGGATTAGACCTTTGAGAAATAATAGATATGATTTTGTAAGTAAGAATCAATTTGCTTCTCTAAGTACCCTAAATGATGTATGTTATAACTATAATAACTATGGGCACATTGCTAAGTTTTTTAGAAGTAAGTTTACACAGTCTTCTAAATAGGAGAGAAAGATGTTTAATTCTCCTAAGAAAAATAGATTTTCTCATGATCATGCAAGTTGAAAGAAAGAACATGCACCCCTTATAGAGAAGAAACAATCTACATAAAGTTCTAAGAAAAAGGAGAAAAACCCTAAGAGGTGTTGGAGAGAGAAGAAGATTGATATGAAGAATAAATAATCAATGTTAGTTGAAAAAAAATTTCATGCCAAAGGATAAGGCAATCCTTGGCTGATTGACAGTGGTTGCTCTAGTCATATGACTAGAGATAAGAGAAAATTCACCAGTTTGGAGAAATGTAATGTTGGTACAATCAAGTTTTGTGATAACACTATTGCTAAGATAACTAGAAAAGGTACACTATGCATATATGGTAAGACTAATGGTCAATATGTGTTGTATGTAGAAGGGTTAAAACATAACTTGCTTAGTGTTATTTAGATGTGTGACAAAGGATATAATCTGTTATTTCATGCTAGTGGATGTGAGATAAGAAAGGCTAGCTCTAGTAGAATTTTTGTTGATGCAAGTAGAACAAGTAGTAATTATACCATTTGAATGAAGTGAAAAGTGGAAGGTGTGTGTTAAGTCAAACTGATGAAAGATAGTTATGACACAAAATGATGGGTCACATTAACTTTGACCATATTGTGAAATTTAGCAAGAAGAATGTAGTCAGACATATGCCTAGCATTGTCAAACCAACAAGCACTCTTTGTAAAGAATGCCTTGAAGGAAAACAAAAGAGATTCAGATTCAAGCCAAAATAATATTGAACTAAAAATCCCTTGGAGTTGATATATATAGATCTGTGTGGACCAACAAGAACCAAAAGCATCAATGGAGAAAGTTATTTCATGTTATTAATAGATGACTATTTAAGAATGACATGGGTAACTTTTCTCAAAGATAAATCTCAAGCTTTAGAAAGGTTCAAAATATTTAGAGCTATGATTGAAAATGAAATTGGTTTAAGAATTAAATGTTTGAGGTCAGATAGAGGTGGAGAATTCACTTCACATGAATTTAATGAGTACTATGAAAAATATGGAATTAGAAGATATTTTTCTACAGCTAGAACACCTCAACAAAATGGAGTTGTTGAGAGAAAGAATAGAATGGTTCAAGACATAGCTAGAAAAATGTTGAATGAAGCCAAACTGCCTAATAGATACTGGAAGGAAGTATCTCAAACTGTAGTTTACATGAACTCAACAGAGCACAGTTAAGAGTGAATATGAGAAAACTCCATATGAGTTATGGAAGGGCATACTTGCATCTATGAAATACTTTAAAATATTTGGAAGCAGATGTTTTATAGAAAGGGATGAAGACACCTTGGGTAAATTTGAGACAAGATCTAGTGAAGGAATATTTTTGGGTTATTCATCTACAAGCAAAGCCTGCAAGTGCTACAATAAAAGGTTACAAAAAAATAGTTGAAAGTGTGAATGTCAGAGTGGATGAAGTTCACTCTCAATAGTTACACAAAGATGACATGCATTCATAGGTCCCTATTTATGAAGAGAAAGAAGAATCTACATAAGAAGAGCCACAAGATGAAAATGATGTTGATGAAGAAGATAAATCAAATACTACTCCAAAATCACCACCCAAATTTGTCAAAAGAGATCATTTTGAGAAGCAAATACTTGGTAACAAATCTGATGGTGTCATGACAAGAAGAAATCTTGCTCAACAAGATCAAGTAAACTATTTTTTACTATCTAAAATAGAACCTAAATCCTTTAAAGAATCTAGTAAGGATGAAAGTTGGATTGAAGCAATGAAAGAAGAAATCTATCAAATAGAGAAAACTCACACTTGGGAACTTGTTCCAAGGCCTATTGATAATAAATTTATAGGATCAAAATGGGTGTTTAGAAATAAATTGGATGAAGATGGGAAGATAACAAGAAATAAAGCTACATTAGTTTACAAGGGTTATGCTCAAGTTGAGGGTATAGATATTGAAGAGATATTTGCACCTGTTGCTCGGCTTGAAGCTATTAGAATGTTTCTTGCATATTCAATTTATAAAAAGTTCAAAGTATACCGAATGGATGTAAAATCTGTATTTCTTAATGGCTATCTAGATGAGAAATTTTATATGGAGCAACCTGAAGGATTCATTGAGACTAAACACAAAGATTATGTACACATATTGAAAAAGGCTCTATATGGTTTAAAACAAGCCCCTAGGGCTTGGTATTCTAGGTTAGACAAATATCTTCAATAGCAAGGGTATAAGAAAGGTATTGTTGACAACAATTTGTACTTCAAATGTGAAGGTGAGCATATGATAATTGTTGTTGTGTATGGAGATGACATCATTTTTGGTGGTAACAATGACAAAATGTGTAAAGGATTCACCATTCGAATGCAAAATGAATTTGAGATGTCTATTCTTGGACAACTTTCTTTCTTCCTTGGTTTATAAATAGCACAAACTGATAATGGGATATTCATATCTCAAACTAAGTATTCTAAGGAAATGCTCAAGAGGTTTAAGATGAAAGATTGTAAGATGGTTGGCACACCTATGATCATTGGATGCAAGCTTAGTAAAGATGATGAATTTGAATTAGTAAATCAATAATTATACATGTCGATGATTGGAAGTCTTTTATATCTTACAACAACTATGCCAGATATCATGCAAGTTGTTTGCATGGTTGTTGGATTTCAATTTGATCCTAAGGAGACACATGTTAAAGTTGTGAAGAGAATTTTCAGATATTTGAAGAGTACTATTGACTATGTTTTTTGGTACCCTAAAAGTGAAGACTTCACTTTGATAACATATATAGATGTTGATTGGGCATGAAGTGTTGATGATAGAAGAAGCACTAGTGGAGGTGCATTCTTTCTTGGAAACAAACTTGTTTCATGGCTGAGCAAAAATCAAGATTCAATTACTCTTTCAACAGTTAAGTAGAGTATGTGGCAACAGTGGCATGTTGTACTCAAGTGTTATGGATAAAGTAAACACTTAAAGATATCAAGGTAGAGTACAAGGAACTTGTTACTATTCTTTATGAAAATTCAAGTGCAATAAACATATCAAAGAATCCAGTGATGCACTCTAGGACCAAGCATATATCAATCAAGTATCACTTCTTGAGAGAAAATACAACAGATCAAGAAGTCTACATAGAATATGTGCCAACCAAAGATCAAGTGGCAAAAATATTCACCAAGCCTCTTCCCAAAGAGAAATTTGAATATTTGAGGCATAAGTTGGGAGTAATTGCTCCCACATCAAATCACTAAATTTTAGTGATAGAGCATAAGTCCAAGGGGAGCATTACAAGAAGACTTATACAACCCTAGAAGATAAGAGAGAGATCAAGTCAGGTAAAATTGGTTGTACAAATTTCTAACGACTTGATGGTTGCAGATAACATGGACACACTCCTTTATTTTGTTAAAGGGGGAGAAAAGTTTGATCAAAGAAGGAGAGCAAAAATTGATATCAACTAGTATCAGAAACATGGTGTCCTAAAGTGTCCCTTTGCCATTGATGTCAAAGGGGGAGAATTTGTGTAAAATGCTCTGATGAGAGAAATTGAGAAAAATTCTCTATGACTACAAGCTGTGGAGATATGTCTAAGGGGGAGCTGTGACATTGACTTATGTTGTTGTATGTGCATTCATATTGATAAAATTGGTAAAGAGCACTTTAGTTGGTACAAAAATTTTTAGTTTTTCCATCAATGACAAAGGGGGAGATTGTTGGAAATTTGGTTGTCATTGATGTCAAAAGGGAGTTTATTGCCAATCATGGTGGTCATTGATGTCAAAAGGTAGTCATGTTGGTTGGTGTCAATGGAGTAACTCAGGAAGTTTGTTCGAAGTTGTGTAAGTGTTGAAAATATTGCATAAGTTTGGGCCTCGGGCAGCTTATCGTATGTCACTTGTTGAAGAAGGAGGGAGTTAGTCATTTTGAGCTAAGTCTAAATTTTTTTTGGACTTGAGGCTTACCCTCTACTGAAGGTGATCGGACATCAGGCTTCGGTTATACCTCTTACCAAGTCCCTCAGAGAAATGAAGGAAAAAAGTGCTAAGTCTAAAGGATTTCGAACTTCAAACTTCAGGCATACCTCGTATTGATTGCTTAAAGGAATGAAGAAAGAAATGAGTTAAGTTCGAAAAGGATTTGGAAATCTAGCTTTAGATTGTTGGCTTATGGGTTACCTTTATGTTCAAAGAAAGGAGTATGTGGGGTACATGAACCTCGCAATCCGAAAAGGTTTCGGTCTTCGCTAGTCGGAGTTAAGGCTTTCACCTTGATAGTTTGGAAAGTATGTAGAAAGAAGGAATCCTGAAGGGCAACACCCGAAAGGGTCAACTCTTGCAAAAGGCAATAATCGGGCATCACAGTTGGATAGGGAGGCTAATGCCTTATCGAAAGGTATGGTAAGTGGGATGATGAAAGGCCAGCATCCGACTTCCAATAAACACATGTATGTTTCAAATCTTTGTGCTTCGATGTTTGGAGTTTCACAGGTATGAGTTTTGGTTTGTGATGGAGTGGAGTTGGAAGAGGTAAAGGGTAATGTCAATGGTCGAACCCCGATAGGTGTGAGATGCATTAGACATTGGTGATCAGGCTTACTTCATATGTTCTTCTATGCATCTCAAGCAAGAGGTAAGTGGGATTAGTGAATCTCGACCCTTGGCAAGTATGATTAAAGAAGAATCCTGCCATTCCGTAGGAAGCATACATTGACTTGGGTTGACTAGCACGAGTATGTGGGCTTACAACACATGGCAAGAAATGGTTGGTTGATTCACATTGATGTTGTGAATCATTAAGGATCTATGGCCATATTTAAAGATTGTCGAATTGAACGATGGTAATTTAAATGCAATGACAACTACTTTGATGATCGCTAGATCATGGTGTGAATATTCAGATCAATGTTTTGCATTCAATTATTGGATTGCGTCAATGACTAAGCGAATGGAGTGATGGCACAAAAAATGAGACAATTGCTCCAACTATATTTTTGTTGCTAATTGGAAAGAGAAGACAAATCCATTAATGTCTAGTTGCTATGGAATCTGGAATAGATTAAATACAAATCAAAACTTAAGATTGATAGAAGCTAAAAATAACAATTGCATTGAATGATGACGACGAGTGTTTGGCTTGAGGAGGGTTAGCTTGTTGGAGAAGCTAAGTAAGAAAATTTGAACGACTAAGGGTGGTATGGCTAAGGCAGAGAAGTGTGAATTGTGAGTGTGTGTGTGTGTTGCAGAATAAAGAGGAAAAAAGTGCATTCTCATGTTAACATATAACTAATATTTTGCACATATGAAATTGTAATGTTGTATGAGGTTGGTGCCTCAGTGAGATTGAGTTGGTGCCTCAAAACATTATCTTTGGTGTGCAGTATAATAGGAGGTTGATGCTTCAAAATATTGTCTTGGGTGTCAATGTACCTATAAGTGGGTGCTTACAAAACATTTGTAATATCTTTGATTGTGAGGTTGGATTTGAGCAGTAGAATCAAGCAACTTTTCTCACCGTGGTTTTTCCCTTCTAGGGATTTCCACGTATATCTGGTGTTCTCTTATGTGTGTGTTGTTTTGCTTGATCTTTAATCTTTTTTTTTTTTTAAAGTGTTAAAAATTTATATACATTGATCCACCCCCTTCTTAGTGTATTAGTGTTCTTTCAACAAATTTATAAGACAATGTTAAAATAATTTAAAATTTATGAAAATTTACTGAAAAAGTAAAAAAAAAATACATTCAAGTTTGAATACTAATATATTACAAGCTTAAAATCAAAATTTATATATATTTCATTGAATTTTTGCATTAATTATTTATTTTAATTGATTATAATTATATCTTTTTATGACAGTAAGAAATCGTATTAAAATTTACAAAAACTTTATTATTAAAAATCAAAATATAACTTACTTTTATATCATGTATGATTGATAAGTATCATTAAGCTAATTAAATCACCAAATGTTAAAAAATGCAAAAGAAAGAGGGGGAGAAAAATGGAAAAAACAAAACAAAATAAAAATTTAATCCTCAATTCTCTCCTATCTATGCACTATTCAATGAATGGATGAGCTTAACAATAGAATCTCTATTTGAACTATTGCCACAATCCCAATGCAAATTGATGTGATCTTCAAGGAGAAATGTGCATAAATGATGATGATTTCAAGTACAATCATGCTTAGTCGACCACACAAAACACTTCACCATCAACCAAGTGTTAATGGTATAAACATGAATTCAAAGCTTCATTGACATAGATTGAATTAATGACATGGATTGAATTAAATATGTGACTTTAATTGAAAATAAATCATGTTTAAAACTTTAAGAAAAAGAAACAAGAAAACAAAAGCAAAACCATGAATTACATACATGAATAAGTGTCTTTTTCCAATGGTTTACGATACCATATAATCACTTTTATATAGAAAATTTATTTGAGAAAACAGCTCTTCCCTCTAAAATGTCACAAAATGACAATCACAAATAGACTCTTTGTATTCACCTTTCTCTTTAAAAACTTAAAAAAAAATCAAAAAAATGCTTCCACTTATAAAAATAGCTGAAAGTCAATATCTCATTTTTTGAAACATTTACCAAATTTTAAATTTGCATCTACTATTTTCCATTATGCATTTTTAGGATGCTCTATTTTACATTTATGTTAAGTCTTCCATTTTCATTTTTCCCAGTCAGAATCATCACCCGTGCATTTTCTTCTTAGTAGTCTTGTTTGCTGTCTTAATAATTTGCATTCTTTGTTTCCAATACTTACCAGATTCTGCCATAATTCAAATCCTTTGTCTATATTGTTGATCTACCTAGATAAAAGGACTTAATAGTTATGTTTTCCACTGATATGAACAAATCTTGAGGGATGGTGGAATAACATAGGGTAATGAAAAGCATATTTTTTTCCAAGATCAAGTGGAGATTATATTCAAAATTTTTCTTTATTTTCATTAATTTTGATGTTCAATCTGAATATCTAATCTATGGATTTTTAGGTTTCTATGGGGTCAGAAACATCATGAATAGCTCCACCATTAATTTTATAAAACTATATGATTCCTACACCATTATAGCTTTGTCATGTATAACAAGATGGTAGATGGTACTATAGAATTACAACCATGTATGGAGTACTGGTTTACCATCCTCATCTCAAAGAAAACTATCCAATTTTCTTCATAACTACTCTTTTCAGGCAATATCACTTTTTCAAATAGATTACACCTCCTTATCATGTAGCTTCCACATCAACATTTGAGTTTATCCATGGCTTCTAGATACTTGTAAATAAAGCACATATTAACTCCCAATATATGGACAAAATGTGCTGCAAATATTGAAATCTCACCAAGTTAAAAAAAATCATCAGAATCAGAAATAAGAAACCTTTTAAAAACCTCTCTTAAAATTTGGATGTCTTTATCATCCAAATATTTTCCAGAATACTCTTCTCTTGTTTCTTGAAAAATGGACTTGGTTTGAGGCATTGCTTCTTAATTATTTTTTCTAGAAGGCAATAGTGGTAGTGTTCCAATAAAGTGAAACCTGCAGTGGATCATTGCAACTGGTAATCTCTATTCCAATCAAGTTCTCTATTCCATATTCCAAGGATCATGCAAATCCTTAAAGCATCGATCAATTGCTTGTTGCAATAGCTATTATTAAGTTTATGGTAATGAAAAGAGCAGTAGCATTTGCTACGGTTCTAGGAAAATTCATATTCATCGTCAGCAATTTATCGAAGGAAAATTCACCGTCAGCAGTTCACTGTCATGGAAAATTCACTAATCAAAAATTCATTGTGAAGTAAAATTCACCAAAAATTAACCGCATTAATATTTTTTAATATATATTTCAAAAACTTGATAGTGAATTTTCCTTTTATAAATTACTAACGATGAATTTGATGACAGCACCACCTCTAAATTTATCAAATACTTACATACTTTATTGTTTACCTATTGTGGACTACTATTAATTTCACATTTCTTTTGTTATACAGTCCATAGTATTGGGTTCATGACCTGGTATCTCTTAATCATTATGTCAAACATTTGAACGTCTGCTTGATGCCTCTTTTAGTCAGGTGACTTAATTCCTCTAAATTATTTTGTGCTTTGCATACACGCCTTGGCAGGGCACTCATATCCCTAGGGAATTTTGTGAGTTAGTTAATGGCAAAGGTTGTAGATTCTAGTGTTAACTTATCGATTACATTTACTTGAAAATATTTAAAGAATATTCAATAAACCCCTTTTATGCATACTAGCATTCCATCTCATATGTGGGGTAGCCTTTTGGCTCTTTTGACGTCCGAAATTAGATTTCAGGGTTCAACCCCAAAATGCATTTCGCCCAAGAAAACCTTTTGTTTGCATTTTTTTTTTAATTTATCAATAAATTTAAATTGTAAATTAAGTTATAAATTGAATATTGAATTTGTAATGTATGAATTTGGAAATTAAAATGTATTAACTTTCAATAATAAATTAAATATATGTTTAATATTTTCAATCACAAATTTTGTCAAATATTTTAATTTAAGTATATATATTTTAAATTATTAATTATTTTTTATTTGGTCAAATCACTTACAAGGAGATCTCTTTCCAATGGCTTTATCATTGAGACCACTACTAGGGGGTCTTAGACTCCAAAGCATTATCAGTTTGTTCAAACCTATGAGCTCAATGGCTCAATGAAGGCCCATGACCTACAAGCACAAAAGTCTAACAAAGGCATGCATCTTGCAAGCATGCTAGTCTAGGGAAGGGCTCTAGGAAAATTCACCGCCAACAATTCATCGTCGAAAAATTCACTGCCAACAATTAAGTGTGGTGAATTTGTCATGGCGGTGAATTATTGGCGATGAATTTGCTTGATGCCCTAGGGAAGACACATGGCGCGTGAGTTCAACAACCTAGCGAGAGTTTGAACCTTGGTGGTTTCCACAACAATTTTATGACTTGACCACTACACTATGCCCTTATCAACTTAAATCACACATTTAAAAACATATTTATATATTTTTATTTAAATTGTAAGTTATAATTTTAAAAATATTTTGAGTTTTCATGATTTAAATAATTTCAAAGCATGTTGCATTTTATCTATTTAAAATAATTCAATTTCAATGACCCATTAAACAAGTTATAAAACCTTGTCATGATATTTCACAAAATTTGAAACATCAAGATTTATGATGCAATGATAAAATGTGAATGGTGACAAAACATGATGTGGTAACAAAATTATGTGACAACAAAGTATAGAGTAACAAATGCAACTTGCAATATAATGTGAAATGTGACAAGGTGCAATGTGGTGAACAAAGTGTGACAATTACAATACAAAAACTAATTCCCCAACCCAAGCACGAGCATCTAAGCCATTAGTTGCACATGACCAAGAGGGGTATCATGACTCAACAAGACATAAATTTAAAAGAAAGGGTCCCCAATTTGGTGAGAACTAGGGGTGTGTTATAACCCTCAACAAAAGATTAGGTGGTTGAAACATTGAAAATATTCTTTTTGAACAATTGGTTGAAAGTGGAAGGTTAAGTGTTGCAATAAGTTAAAGAAATATGTTGAAAAGTTAGTTAGGATAGACTACCAATCATGGATGCTAACTAGGAATCAATTTAATTTTGTTCCATCAACCTTGCCCTATAGCTATCAATCCTATCATAATAGCTTTGAGATGCTTCCCATAGTAACTACAAGAACAACATACACCATCCATCTACAAAAAATCTTCTACCGTATGTAGTATGCTCATTCCATAAATTTCCTTTCACCTTGAAAATTATCTAAGAGTAATTTTTGATCTATAATAGCTATATACTTCATGTAGCAAGATGCAAGATGACGAAAATAGTCCACAATTCACTAGTTAATCACATAGATAAAATCACAAATTAGGTAATTCCTATTTCTTATCATTGTTTCAGAACCAACGAATTATGTATTCATTTCTTAAAGAATTAATTTTTCGTATAAAGAAACATATTTTAAGGGAAATAGATTAAAAATGATAAGGGAATGAAATGAATGAGGAAAGAGGAAATAATATTAAAAATGTGTTGATTTTAGGCTCATTAACTAAGACAATTGATGAACAAAAAATCAATATTAAAGGAATATTCAACTATAATTAAACCCATTCCATTTTTAGCTACATTATTAACCTCGATTGAATCAATATAGCTAGATATTCAAATGATACATCAAATCCAAACTCATCTTCCAAATGATCAATTGTAAGGATATGACCATATCAACACAACAAATATCATGGGATGGAATTTGGAGAATTTCACATTACCTCTCAATGATGAATAACCTAAATTACTAGCCAAAATTATATATATATATAATTTTGGCTAGTAATTTAGGTTATTCATCATTGAGAGGTAATGTGAAATTCTCCAAATTCCATTGAGTCATTCAAAATTCAAAGATAGATACAATTACCACATCTTCCTGAAAGGGTAATAGTGGCACTTTTTATATCTTTCCATATTAAGAGAATTATGCAAGATTTTTAAATGATATAGAAATAATTTAGTAAATTTCCCATAATTTTTAAATGGCATGGAAATAATTTGGCGAATCATGTGTGATTGTAAAATGGTACATATAAACGTTGGGCGAATTAGACATCGATAAAACACATGTATGTTGTAATCTTCAACACAATTATTGACCTAAGATTAGTATGGAGTTATAATGGTATTGGTGAAATGAGTCCTCATAGGCAGTGAACTTTAATTGGTACTAGTGAAATGGGTCCTCATACATAGTGAAATTTTAATGGTATTGGTGAAATGGGTCCTCATACACAGTGAAATTTTAATAGTATCGGTGAATATGTGGGTAGATTAATACATACATCCAAAATTCCAAGCAAATCACCATTAGTAATGCATATTTTACTATAGAAAAATAGTAAATACAATTGTCTCATAAAATAAATTAATGGCAAAATGAAATGTATTTGACTGATAATTTGTAATATTCGAGCAATTTGGCCCCTCACCGGTTGAAATATATTCGCCAAGTTCCAGTTTATGGATATGAACTATTCACCAATTGGCAAAGATTCACAACTAAAAAAATGCTAGTGAAAATTGACTACCCCTAAGGTCTTTGTATTCAATTCTTGACTCGTTGGATAACTCAATGACTCATGTATTTTTTTCAATCAAGAGGCCTATAGTACTTGATAAATTTTCCAGCATCCAAAATTATTTACACATAATAAATCATTTTTATATTTATCAATGCATTACTAAACTAAACTAAATATTTTTTTTTTATAAAATGTGACTTTTCAACTTATGATCAACAATATGCCCACTTACATTTAAGAAATTTAAAATTTATAACAATATACAAGTTAGAAATACTATTCTAATCCTAAACTAACTTCACTTGAAGATAAAGTGCGGAAGAAAGGAAGGAAAGTGAGAGAATGAAAACAAACTAAAAATCCAAGGCTTTTACCCACATTCCATCTCATCAATGAATAGTCCACAAACTTAACTATTCCTAATTTTATCATGAAAATAAACAATCACGCTTCAAGAAGGTGTTATGTTTTGACTTTACCATTCATGCAAATTGTTGTAACAAACACTTAAATATCAATATATAATGAAGAGATTCTATACAATTGGTTTTATGGTGTTCAAATTGGTCACACAAGGTTGCTTAAAATCAGTAAGAAACTAGTGACATGAAATACATCACAAAATCATCAATATCCATCAATTAGGTGCTACAAATGTAAGAAAATCACTCAGGGTTTGGAGAAAACCATAAGAAAATGAAATTAATTTTCAAACTATAATTTACCACTTTCAATTTCAAATACAATGTAAGTGTTCAATGATATTTTTTATCCCATGAAATTATGTTTAATTGTCTATTTATATAAATCACCTAAAAGATACTAAGTTTTTACTTTTACATCCAATGGCCAAAATTAATTGGATCTAAGGGCTCAAAATTAATAGATAGAGTTAATATTGGTGGTAGGCACGATATTTAAGTTAATTCATCCTCATCCTTGTATAGATTCTTCAAAAAGCTTAACTTAATAACAAAAATCAACTTTTTCTCACCTCCACATTTAATTTTGATAGTAACTTTTCTATTTTTGGTAAATAATTACTTTTTACAAGTTTTCATTGACATTAAATGATGGTGACAAGATTGTTGCTCAAGACTTTTCACTTTTTCAAATAATGAATCCTTCAAGAAGCCTCTTTCCTCAATATCCAAAATTAGTAAAGAAAGTTTGAGATTGGAAAATTTGTTTGAAAAGACTGATGTGGTTGTAGGTGACTTCTCAAACCATAAATGCAACACCTAATTCTCCATTTTTAAGTATAAATATCTTTTTTAGTTTTATTTGATTGTTTTTTCTTATCAAGACCATATTTTTCAGCCTCCTTTATGTTTTAGTCATAATCAAACCCATAACCATTCATTTCCATGAGATCTTTAGCTTACTTCAATAAATTAGGAGTTTGAAATGTTGTCACAATAGTAATTTGCAAAAACAAAGATTCAAAAATAGGTAAATGAGTAATTTATTCTTGTTTTAGTTCCTAGAGTTTGTCTTCAACCTTGTTAACATCTTCTTCTTCCATATTGTAGGTACAAGAAAATATTATTCAATATCATGATGTTTTCACATAATTCTAGCATATTTCCAAGAGTTTCAAGCAACATAATCCTACAAGAAACCACACAAAGTATCAAATTCCTCAAAAGAACATGTTAATTCATATTTTTTTTCATTTTCAATCATTATAATCATCATTTCAATCCAAAGTAAAAATTGGCAATGTTTCTTTCTTTTTTTTAAATTTGGTTGTCATTAGCAACTTTACCAAATTTTACGTTTTCATCCATAATCTACATCATTGTTAGCATTTCCTATTTTATCTATTAGGGAATAATACAAACATGACAATCTAATTCATTTGATTCACGATTCATGATTTTTGAAACTAACATTACCCCTATTGACATCTTTATTTCTTTTAAAAATCCTCTATGTTTTCATTATGATCCATTTTGAGATGACTAATATGTTAGATATTTCCACCACATTTATTGACAATACTTTCTTATATTGGCCTTCTCAATCATACAAGTAATCACCTTCCCATGACATAATACCTCCTATGACAGTCACTTTCATGAATAAGGTTTTATAATATTTGTTATTGTTATGATAATCATTGCATGATTGTACTATCCTCTTTTAACCTATGTTTCTCTTTTGTATTCTTGGCATAGATATTAAAGTTCTTAGTTAGGGTTTGATGTATTTTTCTAGGCAATCAAATCCTCACCTTTATCATTGTGTTCTCATTCTAACCAATATCCTTGTGCTAGTTTTTATTATGACTACTATAGTTATTTTTTAACTTAGTGATAGTCTATATAAACATGGCAACATTTCACTGGAATTTGAACTTGCAATATTGATATCCTAGTACCTCCTTATGGTTTAATAATAATTTATTTGCATGCCAAGATAGGTAACAATTTATATTCTCCTTAAAGATATTAGGATAGTCTTCAAATCCCTTTATGATAGTCACATCAACTAGGAATTCCTAATTTACTTGTTATAGGTGATATTCATTAATGCTAAAGCATACAAATAGACTTAAAAGGTGTGACAACATCCCCTTTCCTACTTACTATTTAGATATGGAGAATTTTTGTAAAGGAATCAAGGACAAGCCTCATGACATCATGAAAATAAATTTTAACTATGATAGTGCTCCTATGTAGTATTCTTATGTTGATATGAATGACTACCCAACATTTCATGCTATGATATTTTCTATCATTTCTCAAGTATGAATATAAACCCTTTTTGAAGGATCATGATAATGTGAGAAGCCTTAATTTTCTTTGAGAAAGTCTAATTTTTTTTATAATAATCTTATTTTCCCCTAATGATCACTATAGCAATCTCTTAAGTTCCTCATGATAGCATTCATATAATCTGGGCACTGATTATCATGGCTTAACATATTTATGAAATAAGTTAATATTATTCTAATCCCTTTTGACAACCATACCCATTAATGACAGCCTTATCATGCAAAACTGGTCATTTTTATCAAAGTGGCATCTTCTAACTTGATTGTAATAAATGATTATGACAACATTCCTAAGACTTTGACTTGTAACATTGAGCACTTAATTCCTTCATAGGGGTAGATGCTAGTTTCAAAATGGCTTAATATAATCCATGCACATTAGGTACATGCCAAGGTAAATAATGGTCCTTTATGTCCTTTTGTAAGTTTCATAATAGTCTTGGCCACCATATCATCTAATAATAGTCATTTATGTTAGCAAATACATAACTATTATAACATTCATAGTCCAATCTCTCCAAACCTTTAAAATATGTAGATCACCTCAAATCCCTAAAACTCACTTTTAATGTATTAAAATGGATTTAAGTCATTACTTTGATGATATATTATTGCTCATAAGGTAAGTGAATGCATATGATAGTACAAGTATATATGAAAATTATTAGATTCAAATATTCACTATTTATTTTAAATTTGTATTCCTATAATTTGGTAACTTGATCATGAAACCCTAACTTCGCTTTACTCGTGAAATGATCCTCCAAATTTTTGAGTACTCATGACAAGAGCTAGAACAAATAAAATAAGAACAAAAAGAAAGAAATATATAGCATTAGCTTCATAATTTTCATAAGATGCAAACATACAACTGATTACTAATCAAACACCATGATTCAAAAACCCTTTCCATCATGTAAACAAGCATTAGATATCGAAAGCATGGATTTGCAAATTCAAAACCCTCATGTTTAGGAAGAAAATCATAATATTTCATTAATAATTCTCCATATCTACCTATCTAACCCTATCATTTCCTCTTGCAAGTCCTTAAATTAAAAAAATAAAATAAATCATTAGTTCAACATTGATGTTAAACAAGGAGAAATGAGAAAAGCACTTGACGAAACATCTAGTACCCTTGCCTATCCTTGGCAAAATAAGGCAAAAATTAGTCTTCAAATGGTGAAATAAGTTGTATGAAATCCCTAGTTGTATAGTCCCATGTGTAAAGGATATGGATCCAAATTTGGGTGCCTAAGTTACCCTTTTACAACTAATCAAAAGGTGAAAACTAATATGGCAGCTATCTTCATGACGAAACATCATTATCAAGGTAAATAAAATAATATTTAACAGTTGCCATATTTTTTTCATACACATATGTTGTACATTTACATGTGTAGGCTAAATCAATTCATATTTTCACAAGTTTTTATGTTAATAATTTATCTTAAGACTAATAATGGAGGGTTATGATATCCAAAGGAGGGTTTGGAATAAACTTCTAATTATCAATTTTAAGCTTAAAACTAGTGAAAATTTAGAATGAAACAATTTTTTGTTCCCTTATCTTTCAAATTTTGTTGCCAAAAACTCATTTACATTTTTTCAAATATTTTAAAACCTCTCTTAAATTTATTATAAATTTTTACGAAGATTATAAGCTAAAAATATTCTATAAGAACACCAAAAATGACCCAAGTGACCTATGACAACCTCGAAGAGGTATAATGAAAACCAAGGACCATGAACTCAATAATAACAAGGAGACTCAGTTCACTCTTTTCCACTAAAAAGTTGTCAAAATATATATAACCACATTTCACATACATAACCCTATCTTAAATCATAAAATTAATTGAGATGAAGACAAGGAATCTAATCCAAAAGGCTATATAATAAGTAAAACCACGTGAGAATCAATGTGTGCATGAAGGTTATCATGGTACAAATCAAAATCAATATGAATTATCCAATTAAAATATATAAATCAAACAATAATTAATCCCAATCAATGGATAGATCTTGTCAATAATGTACCAAAATCATGCAAATCAACCAAAAACCAAAAAGAATAGATCAAACTAATCAACCAACACTTAAGCTAACTAGAATAACTAAAAATACCATATATGGGAAACCTACTAGTATATGTATTCCAAAAAACACTAACCCATATTTCTTAGTCTTTAGACTCAAATTAATCTTCCTAATTATGATTAAAATTTCATTACTACACATCTATTTATGTGATATAAAGTTGCATGTATGCATGAGCCCAAACTCCTTGATGAGAGGCACCTCAATATCTTGAATCATTTGAAATCCTATCAAAACAGGCTCTACCATAGTTATAACAAGATCAAAGATAAATAATTTAAATTTGGTGAACTTTTCCTTAAGTAAAATCACTTTAACTCCAACTAGGACCACGAAAAGAAAGGAAAATTTGAACCTAATTGGTTGGGATTATATATCATCACTACCCAGTATGGATCAAGAGAAAATAAATTTTCCACCATAGATGGCCAAGAGCTTGAAGAACCTATGAATATAGTAAAAAACCCAAAAATAAATAAAAAGTAAAAGTAAAAGTAAAGAAAAATCACCATTTGGTGAAATCCACCCTCTAGCACTGTGGACAAGTACCATGGTGAAAACCTTCTTGCAAGCACCATGTGTAAAGCTAGATTTCATTATCTTCTAGGTTCTACCTACACCATCTCATTCCATCTTTCTACCTTTCCATCCCTTCCCCGCAACTAACATTGGGGTAGTTTCTTGTATCATGCTTTGGAAAGTGTATATTAACGTCCTCTCATTTGCACATATATAGTATTTTGATATGTCTCATTCTAGGACATATCCTTTATTTATTTTTATGCACAAACCTTACCATTCAAAAATGAACAAAAAATTAGCAACATTCCTACATAAAATCAAAAACAAAGAAACCTATCTAGCACCATTGATGCACACTTGTTGACTCCCTAACCATTATGAAATTCACATTCCATCATATCATCATCTTTATTAGTAGGACATATCATTACCTAAATCAATCATCATCATCATCTTGACCTTTTTAACACTTTGGAAAGAGGTAAATTCCTTATGAATTGATGTGTATGTAATTTAATTATTTTCTTCTCCATTTACCCCTAACATACCTTCTCAAAGTCACCATGATCTTTATATCATGGCACATCTTGAATGTATACTAAGGATTTTTTTTCTTGAGTGCTTTGCTTATTTGTTGTGCTTCACATATCCTACCAAGGTCATTACATGCCTTGATAGTTTGTTGGGAGATCCTATTATTTATAGCCTATTTTTGAGTCAATCCTTTATTCATAGGACACATTATCACCATGGTCCTTATACCTTGGTGCATAATGTTAGGTGATATAAAAAATATAGACTACTCACCATATTTTAGCATGTACCTACACCTAGTTTCCAACACACTCTACCTTTCTTTCATATTTATGTTCCCTTATTTCCTTTCAAATTATACTTTTCTTTTTAACTTTTTAAATTTTATTTTTAAAGGCATCTTGTCTTACTTCACAAGTACCAAGATAATTATTGAGGGGAAATTTTATAAACACAACTAAGAGAACTAATAATGGGTTGCACATTTTTCATCAACCATGGCATCAAAAATTTAACCCCTTCTCTACATGTATTATTGTTTTTCCTTTTTGGATATAGCTAAAATGTTTACCTATAGAATATAGGTTGTTGGATATTTTGGAGATCATGGTAACACTCATGAACTAAAGGTTTTTTTATCAATCAGATATGCACCCTAGTGCTAAGCTTACAAAAGACTTAGCTATCTGTTGAAACATGGAAACCCTCTTCAGATGTGGGCGATTTGTGTGAAGAGAGAATCTCCAGAGTGAGTTGGTTCTCCGAATGAAATTTTCTACTCTAAATTATTTTTTGAGGTAAAGGGGAGAAGGCTAAACTGAAATTTAAAACTCTAATCTAAGATGATTCACCAGAAACTTATGAAATTCTGACACCACCACTCACAACAATTTCTCTAAAATAATAGCTCTCACAACCTCACTGACACATATTTTCATCAGTAGTTTGTATGAAGATCTATAAACTAAATACAACATACAACCTAAAACTATGCAATTCTGAACACAAGTTCACAATAGAAAGACATAAAAGGAATCGAATTTGAATCACAAAGACATCAAATTGCTATTGTAAAAATGAGACAGAAATGAGAAGAACTTTGTTGCTCTATTCAAACTGAAAGAGTGTCCAATACAAAATATGAGTATAAATGCTTACAAAACTCTCTGTAAGTGAACAAGAGAGGGAGAAGCAATGATTTAAACTGATAATTATTTTTTTTTCTCCAAAATATAAGTATCATAAGATCTCCAATCCATTTCCGAGCTCAAGAGAAAAACTGAGGAAAAAAGCCTCCAAAACTGCTCCATACTAAGTAATAAAAGCGCAAATTTCCCACTTTCTGCATGTCCATCCAAAAAGCTTCCAAAATTAGGCTCAATTTGCTTTAAAACTGGAAAAAGAAAAACCTAGTTTGTTGTCATCCTTTGGAACTCGCCCAAGAAAAGTCAACATCAAAATATTGGCCACCTTCCTTTGCTTTCATTAAATTGCTAAAAATAACAAAAATAAAGCAATTTATAAAGTATTGCTTTAATTGTTTGCTTCACAATTTGCAGTTTTATTACAAGATAAAGCTCCGATGCTTAACTTCTCAATTCACCCTAATTTTTGCAATTAAGATTTTTAAAAAATCTTTACAAAAAATAAACAAACTCTCATGCCTATTACAATTTGATTTTTCTCAAAAAAATCATAAAAAATATAAGAAACTATGTATTTGATTTTCTTCCAAAATCCTAACTAAAATAAGGTCATAAGATGTTCAACCTATGAGGGTACAAGGCAACATTGGATTTCGATTTCTTCACACTAAAGACTTAAGAAATATTTCTAAGTCCCTAAGATCTTATGATCTCCAAACAATGTATAACCTAGGCAATAATAAGTGAATGTAATATTATCACAAGGGGTATTATTTGAAGCATTAAAACTTAAATCATTGTGATAAAACAATTGGCTCAAATTAGAGTAACAAAGTGAACCCTAAAACAAAACTATGAACCCTAACCAATCGACTCATTCTCACTTTGCACTTTGGAGAAAGCATGCTCTGCTGGAAAAAGGCGCCGCCACCATGGAGAACTAGGGTTAGAGATTTGTGGCCACCATTCAAGCTCTTTGCTTGGCCATTCCTATCGATTCACTTTGCAACCTATTGGTAAGTTATTCTCCTCTGCATTTTGATGCATTTTCACTTCATTTGATAGAGAATAAAGGGCCTACAGGTCGTGGCTAAGACTAGTTTTGATGGCCTTTTATGTTTTGTTGTGTCTCCATTCTCTACTACTCCACGTGGCCACCATATGAGACTTGTTCGAGCTTCTTTGGAAGTGCTTAGGGCATGAATATGACAAACTTCTTCACCTTCAACCAAGGTGAGCTCTCTTTTATGCTTCATAAAATAATTTCTCTCTCAAACAAAAGCTCGATTTGTGAGCTTGTTGAGCAAACCTAGTAGAAAAAGAAAATTTCTGATAATGGCCATTGCACAGGCCACGACTTAGCTATGAAGAAAACCCCATTTATGAAAGGCTCCATTATTAAATACATTCAAACCTTTGTTATCTTTGTACTTTGAGCTCCTGAGAAGAAAACCCAAGTGGGTTTGGCGTTCTGTGGAGAGAAACCTCCCTTCAGGCCATAGCCATGAAACTTGGAAATTGGTATTCAAAAAGAGAAGGATCCAAATGGAAATTTTTTCATAATCTTGCATTTTATTTATTTTCCAAGAGATGGGTTATGAACCCTCACTGCTTGAGATCATTTTGTATTATGAGCACTTTATTCACTATGTAGGTACCTTCAGCATGAGTTGATGAAATGAAGACATCTATCACTTGAAACTTAAACCAATATTTTTCAGAAAAAGACATTAGCCTTCACCTTAATTTGGAGCTCCAGATTAACACTTTCAACATTTAATTTCTATATAAGCATGATATCTTTCCATTTAAATGTATGTTAAAACTACCTCCTGTTTAGCATAGTTAATTGGTTCCATTTAAGCACTTAATGCATTATTTTTCTGAAAAATGCAAATGCAAATTCAAATACCAATTTGTATCAAATCTGTAGCATGATTTTGTTTCTATATTTTCCTTTCATTTCTCCCTCATTGTGGTAAAAACCAAGACAATACTACTTGTTTTATCTTGCACTTCCTGTAGCAACACTCATATGGCATGAAGATAACAGCCAAGTCAAAATGTATAATGCTCTGATAGATAATTTGCAAGCTTTTCCTTTCATTCCACACACTTGTATACTCATTGACTACTGATGGCATATAATGATTCTTTACTCTGCTCACAACTATGGCTAAATCTTCTCTGACATCCTTGTCCACTCAGCTCAGAATGCAACACTTGGCATACATGTCACAAACATTATATTGTTATAATACCATATCACCGACAATTATTAAAGGACTTTGACAATGACAACTTATGTATGGCTAGTCCATGTACTTGCTTGCTTTCAAATAAAATTTTAATTGATGCATTCACTTCATTTCATGTAACATCTGCATCTATATTATGATATTCCTGTAGGTTACTTTGATGCTTATTATCACTCATTTCCTATACTTGAATGTTTCAGAAAATATGCATTCCCAGCTCCACACTTTCATGAAATAGAGAAATGTGTCTTTCTCTATGTATTTTTCTCCATAATGCTGATCTATGTGTTCACAACTTGCTCTTGATCATAATCGGATTTGGCTTCTCTGGTAATGAGAACTTGAAGCTCCTCCATCTGCTTCTATTGTTTATTAATGTTATGTTGATGAGGCATTATGTATTCTTGTTCACTATCGCTCTCTGAAAAAGAATATTTGTTGTTCAAAGCATAATGGATACTCAAAACAACATTATTTGCTTGATTAAAACATGTCATGACAACGATGAAAATCAGATTGAAACTTTTCAATAATGCATTAGTTCAATCTTGTACTTGAAAGGCATCAAAAGGACTTTTGTTCACTTATAATTCTCATTTTAAAGCATAATTTGTTGGTTATAAGTGAATAAAAGCTTCTCAGTCACTTTGCAATTAACCTCTTTAGCTGAATATAATTATCTTTTCTCAAAAACCCCTTACTATAAGGTAAGGGGCAACATGCTGGGCTCAACCCTTGTGGGAGCCCATTTTACTCCACATGTTGATATCTCTTCATACACCGATCTGCTACATGATTTCGCCTATACTTGCACAGTGAAAAAACATGTTAGTACAAAACAATAAAATTCAAATGTTCTTTTATGTTACACTTCAGCCTTGTTGTATTCTTTCTTATTCATTTAGCTGATTCAGTGTGTTGTAAGGAATGGATTATATCTTTGTTGGTAGAGCACATAGTGTAGTCCATATCTGGAGCTCTAACACTCCCTTTTCCATTATATAGGTTCTCTTAAAGATGGGAGAAAGGATGGGGCAACAACAAAGAAATCAACTGAAGACATTCAAACAGGCAATGATGGATATGCCCTATGTTATCTGCTTCCTCTCTTTTACCTTCAGTTGTATAATTCATTTCTTATAATGTATTGTTCTGGCTATCTCCATGGCTTATGTGGGACATTTAATTTCTCTTTCCACTTCAATTGAAACGAAATGTAACCATTGCAATTTGTATAATTCATTTGTATTTTCAAAACAAATGAAACATTGTAATATGAATGGACTTTGTAAAATAAATGAAAGCAAAAATTATGCTTAATCATTTATACATTTTCCTTTGTACTCCATTTATGCTATAAGGCATTTAAAAAAATAACTCTGAAACTCAGCCTACTTAAAAAAATTGCAATCCAAAACTGAACCCTGATAAAAGTTGATACGAACAGTAGCTTAAGAAATGCAGAAATTAAATTGAAACTTTCACTTTAAGAAATGAATAAAAAATAATGAACTTTGCCAATTGAGCTGTAGTGAAAATTTGGTAACATTTTGGCGATTTCCGCTAAATGCTTTCCTGCTAAGCATTAGATTAGTTGCCTTCTATACTCCATTGGGCGCGAAGTCAAATCTGCCCCTTCATGAAACTCAGAAACTCAAACTGTAACACTCCAAACAATAACAACAAAAAAACTAAACAAAACTAAAAGCAAACTAACAGGCCCTGATGGTTAACCAAATGTACACAACAACACTTAGGGAAAGAAAAATACTGAAATGAAAATGCGCATTAGCACTTATTAACATCAACTACTCTACTATATAAAATGATAGTACTTATCTCAGAGGCAATGCTTGAGGTGGATCCCATTAACTGGGATAGACAACACCTCTCCAGTCAACTTAGAAAGTTGGAATGTGTTGGTACTCAAAAATGCAGGTTTTAACCATAAGAGTTTTCCAGACCCTTATAACATTCTTGGACAACATACAAGGCCAATTATGCAATTAAACCTTCCACTCTTTAGGTTCTGCTAGACCTAGGTGGGTGAACCTATATGAGATATGCAGATTTAAAATGAATTTCCTGTTGAACAGTCTATCCACAATGGCAAGTAGGCATGGATAGACAAAAGGACACCACAACTAATCCTACCACTCAAATTAAATGAAAGGTTTTTGAATCAATTCTTTATTTATAATGAATTTATTACTCTGGGATATGGTAGATCAGTGCCTTCTTTCTACTGGGCAATGGAGTCAAAAATGTTACTGATTATACATACATATTTCTCCCTGACACAATTTAAGTTGTTAGACACTTTACGGGATGAAGTTTCGATGATTGGCATGTGACTTCATCAATTTATGACTAGCATAAATAGTGTTGAAATACTTTCTTGCTTAGCTCTCTTTCAATTATCCAAAAGAAGTCTCACAGACACTATGATTCACTTAAAGGAATTTAACTCTGACTTGCAGACACCATTAAATGAAATCACACAAAGTGAAGAAATGCACTTTGAAGAATTAAAATATACTTGATATTTGAACTCAAATAATCAAAAAACTCCAAATTGGGGAAAACTAAATAGAAATTGATAGTTATAACATCATAACAACAAAAATCAGATAGGAATTCGGTCAAGAAATCATCTCCATTGCACTATTTCCAGAAGGTTTTTCCCTTTTTTTACATTATCTCGTTCCCATAACCCCCCCTTTTCCTCTATCACCGAGTTTTCAAAATAAATATATATATATCATATCTGAAGAGTCACGACCCTTCACCGTTCTGGTAAAACCGTTTAAATTCTATCACAGAGATTAAAATATTCAATTATATTACCTTTCAGAAAATTAAATATTTCTTACAATAGTTCCGCCTTTAATTTTTCGTTTTATCCTTTCCCACCTGTATTTCTTATCTTATCGGCATTTTATACTTTTCATTGCCCTTATTTTATTCTCCCATGGCTTCCATTGCGTTTACCGCTCTACCACTGGTTTGAATTTTCCACCCGCGGTTATGCGGTGCCTAGCCTTGATGGTTAACCTCACTGTTTACCGCATTACCACGGTCTGTCAGATGACCCCCTGCGGTACCGCGGTGGGCCTCCTTTTCCGTAACTATCTCTGCTAACCACTTCCTCCTGTTTGACTTTGTTCATCGTGACGGCTATCCCCACATTCATCGCGCTACCGCAATCACTGGCCTGACTACCAGCAGTACTGCGGTAGCTGCCAACAGTTACCTCTGCTGCCTCACCATTGTTACCGCGTTACCGCGGTCTTTATTTTAATGGCTACGATATAGCGGTAACCGCTCACTGACCGCCAACCATTCATAATCTCCTAACCGTCAACTGCCGCCTTGTTGTTTACTGCCACCGCTTACTCACCGCCCACCACAATACCACGGTCTATGCTTAGACCGTGTGTGGTAGCACGGTAAACACTTAACGCCAGCCTACTAACTGCCATACCGCGAGCCTATTTTGGGAGACTGCTGTAAGGTGGTAAAAGCTTACAGAATGCAAATTAAGAGAGCGGTAAGGATTTGAAATGCATAATAAAATGGATGAGGAATAAAGTGAATAATTTTTGTGAAAAGATAGGCAAATATGGGCTTGAATGGATAAGAAGGCTTAGGATTTTAATTGAATTTTTTTTGTTCTAACAGTGGCTCCTGTTGGGGATGAGTAGTTGTGCAATCACTGCAAGAATCCATAAAATCAACTGGGAGAGAAGACCAAGCAAATGATGAAAAATGAAAGCCATGGAAGACGAAGGGAATGAATAGATGAATGGTATGAAAGATGGAGCAGATAGAGAATGGAAAATGATCCTAAACTACTGTACATGGAAAGGAAAGCAATGCTTTCAGAAAGGGAACTCCTGAGAATGTCCATGTACTGGCAAACCCAGGCCCTTCAAAATTTCTTAAACTACTGTGCATGGAAATAACATTTAAAAGGGTTATTAAGAATTGTCCATGCACTGGCAATCCTTGACCCTCTGTTGATCCTTAAGAGAAGAAATGCTTCAAGAACTGCCCATTTACATGCAACTCCTGCTCCTCTCCAGACATGTTTTGCAGGAAATATGAATCCTCACCTCCTTTACCAGTTATCACAAAAGGACCCAGCCATAAAGCTTCAAACTTGCCATGCTTCCCATTATCCTGACATCGAGCATTCCACATCAACACCAAATCATCCTTTTCAAATTTTCTCTTCTTGGCCTTTTATCAAAAAGATACTTCATTTGTGACTGCAACTTCACATTCTGCTTCTGAGCAACTCTTCCCACTTCATCAAGCTCTACAAGCTGTTCCATTCTTTCCTCCATTGGATCAGAAATATCCAAGTCTTCTTGCAAAATAAAGTTATAAACTGGCAAAAGATTCTGCAATGGCATCCTAGATTGTGTCCCATACACCAATTCAAATGGAGATTTTCTAGTTGCCTTCTTCACTATAATTCTGTTTGCCCACATAGCCAATCTTAACTTTGAATCCCATGCCTTTTTGTTAGTATCCAGTATCCTCCTTATTATCTTCAAAATATTTTTATTACTTGACTCTACTTGGCCGTTTGCTTGTGGATGGTATGGGGCAGAATAAGAAATAATAATTCCATATGTTTTGCAAAAATCTTTAAACTCATCTGATCTAAAACACATCCCATTATCTGTGATCAATTTGACTGGAGTGCCAAACCTAGTCATAACATTCTCCATTAGAAAATTCACTACCACTTTGCTTGTTGCTTGCCTAGTTGGAACAACCTCCACCCACTTAGTATAGTAATAAGTGGCCACTAGTATCCATCTGTGCCCTCCACTTGATCTATCCTATATTTTTCCAATGAAATCAACTCCCCATTGGTGAAAAGGTGCTTCTACCTGCACAGGTCTAAGTGGCAATGCTCCCTGATACTTTAGTTTTCTTGAAAATTTCTGACAAGCCTCACACTTTCTCACATACGCAAAGGAATCATTGAATACCTTAGGCCAATAATAACCAGCCCTGAGAATCTTGTGTGCAGTAGTCTTAGCAGAATAATGGCCTCCACACACCCCTTCATGCATTTCTCTCAAAACATATTTTTCCCGGGATTCATCTAAACACAACAACAATACACCATCCCTATTTTTCCAGAAAATGTCCCCTTCTATAAAAACATATTTAGAAGCCTACAACTTTAAAGTTCTCCTTTGATTATTGTTCAACCCTTCAGGGCACTTCATATGTTTCAGATAATACATTACGTTTGTATACCATGGAGTATGCTCAATACTTGCTATGATTTCACCCTTACCTTCCACATTGCAGATCTGGTTTGCTTCAATATTTGTTTCTGCCATTAGCTTGGCCAGACCTTGTCCTCTTACCAACTTAGTAATCTCAATCTCCATGTTGAATTCTTGAATTTTGTTAATCCACTTGCATCTTTTCCCTGTTACTTCTATCTGCACCAGGATATCCTTCACAGTTGCATGTGGGACATAAGCAATGACCTTAGCTCCAACAAGGTAAGGTCTGAAAGCCTTTACTTCTTTGACTAGTGCATAATCTTGTTTTTCCATAATGTCATATTTCAATTCTGACCCCTGCAAAGATTTACTGAAAAAAGAAACAGGCTGCTCATGACCTTCATCATTTTTTTGTAACATGATAGCAACAATGGTATGGAATGAAGCAAAAGAAAAAATCTGAAATGGCTTAGTAAAATTAGGGGACCTTAGGATAGGGGCTTCTTTGATAGCTCTTTTTATGGATATGAAGATATCCATAGCTTCAGCAGTCCAGTCCAATTTTTCTCCCCTTTTGAACATTTTAGATATAGGTTTAACAATCTCAGCAAAATTGGACACAAACTTCCTGACAAAATTTACTTGGCCAAAGAATGATTGGATTGCTTTGACAGTTTTAGGAATAGGAATTTTATCAATGGCCTCTACCCTTTCAGGATCTATCCTAACCCCATCTTTTGATACAATATGCCCCAAAATTTTACCCTCTGTGACAACAAAATGACATTTTTTAGGATTAATACTTATACCATGCTCCAAGGCTTTGACGAAGATCTTCTCCAAATCAACAACATGATCCTCTGCCCTTTTCGAATAAGCAGTGAGGTCATCTTGATATACCACCATTATAGCATTGATCAAATCTGCAAATGCCACATCCATGGGTCTTTGAAAGGTAGCTCCTGCATTTGTGAGACCAAATGGCATTCTTATATAGACATACGTTCCCCATGGTGTAGTGAATGTTGTTTTGTATTGCTCAGATTCTTTGACTTTGACTTGATTATATCTAGAAAATCCATCCATCATTGATAATAGCTCACATCTTCTTACTTTGTGTAATATTTCCTCCATGTTTGGAAGAGGATAATTATCTTTTAGGGAAGCCACCTTCAAATTTCTGAAATCTACACATAATCTTATGTCCCCATTTTTCTTCCTGACTGGAACCAAATTTGAGACCCATTTTGAATGCCTAATGGGTTTTATGATACCTCCATCTTTAAGCTTTGTTAGCTCCTCTTGCATTTTAGGTTCCAAGGTTGGATTGATAGGCCTTTGCTTCTATCTAAATGGCTTTGTGTCTGGCTTAAGTGGAATCCCATGCTGAAAAAGATCTTCTCTATATGCCTTCAAATCCTCATAAGACCAAGCAAACACATGCTTGTATTTTCTCAGCAATGTAATCAACATTCTTCTGATGGTTGGGATTATTTTCTTTCCAATATAAACCCTCTTTGGTGCTAATTCAGTGCCCAAATTTATTTCTTCAATATCTTCTTTCTTAACTGGTGTCTGCTTTATGAGGGAATGATCACTCCCATCATACACCCTCTCCAATTCCACAAGGCCTTTGGGAAGCTTGTTAGTTCTAAGTTGCAAAAATTCCTTCCCAAATACACTCTTTTTCCCATCCACTTCTTCCACAAAAGCATTGAAATCAATCTCCTGTGCTTCATACTGATCTATACAATGAAGAAACTTCAAAAGGTCAGTATCATCATCAAAAAATTTCCAACTATATATATTGTTAGGGATTGCTGGTCTTGTTTTAAATTCAATCTGAGATACTCTTGCCAAAGTCATATCATCTTTCTTCAAAGCTACATTAGCCAAAAAATCAGCCATCAAGTTTTCAGATCTATCTATCCAATCAATTGAAAATGCATCAAATAGTTCCACTATATCCCACACAACATTCCTATATTGTTTCAACCTCTTGTTCTTTGCAACATACTTTGATCTAATTTGTGACACAACTAATTCAAAATCTCCCAATACAGACAATAACTTAATCTTGTGTTTGACAGCCATGTTCAAACCAATCAACAAAGCTTCATACTCAACCACATTATTTGTACATTCAAAAGCCAACAAAAATGAATATTTAAAGGTTGTACCTTCAGGTGATAAAAAAATTACCCCAGCTCCATTACCTTCTTGACTGCAAGCCCCATCAAAGTATATTTTCCACACACCTTGCTGATTCCTAGAAACAAGTCTATCAATTGGGTCAGTACTCACTAGTTCTGGCTGAGATAATTCTACTTTGGAACTCCCCAAATCTACATCACATAAGCAATTAAGTTGTTCTTGAGGAACACACTCAACAATCTGATTCACCCTTGGTTCTCTATATAATTTCACCTCTTCACCATTAACTGGTATTGTGGCATATGATAAGTGAAATTGCACATTACCTCCAACTGTTGCAGTCCATTGTCTTGATAGAAGCATTCCAAACTGAGGAGGTGTATCAATCACAGTTATATCAATGTTATAAGTAGCTTGTGGGTAGGCTGCTAATCTTACTTCTACATCTTTCATAATCCCCACTACTAGGACAGGCCTACTATCCATAACATAACATTTACCACCCTCAATATCTATCCACATGCCAAGCTATTTCATTACCCCTATTGGCATAATATTCATAAAAGCACCTGAATCTATCATGCAATTTCTTACCAATTTACCATTTATGAACAAGGTACTGAAAAATGGATCAATTTGAGGTGTATTTATCAATGCATCACTTAAACAAACTTCTGCAACTTTTATCTTTCCTTTCTTATCAGCAATTCTAACATTCTCATTTTGTTCAAAATTTATATTTTGACTCCTCCCACTAGACATTAATTGAATAGCACTTTCCCCATACTCCTTAATTTTCATCATTTCAAGCAATGGGATAGACATTTTTAATTGAGATAAGGCTTGTATGAAATCAAAAGATGTACCTTTAGTTCTAATCACCTTCTTTGATTCTATCAATTCTCCTTTGTTTTCCTCTTTCTCCCTCTTTGATGTCTGATCCATCTTTTGTGTGTTCTTGGAGGATTCTTTCTTTTCTTCTTTGGGGATATATTTCTGTTCTTTTTTGTCAGGGTGTTGATCATTTGTCTTTTTTGATATTTCATGGGACATCTTTTCACTTTTCAAGAATATTCCTCTCGGAACACCTTCGTTTTTATTTACTATTCTATTCCTCAGCCAATACTTGTTTTTAGCTTGCTCAACTGCTGCAATAGTCAATCTCTTAATTTCTTCCTCAGATGGTCTCTTCATACTTCCCCTATTAGGCTGATATGATGTAGTAGGAAAATCTTGTTCATCATCACTTTCTTCATAATAAAAAAAAATATGTTGCTCTGCCATGTGAACATTATATTTCTGATGATCAACATCATATTCATATCCTCCTTCCTTTGAAGATGAATATCCCTGCTTTGTTGAGTGAAGAGTATGAGAAGTCAAATAAATGTTATTGTCTTCATTATTATCTTTTGTCATGTCTCTTCCTGACACTTACTGAGCTACTACACAATGTTCTGATGAATGTGGCATGTCACATACTGAACACCAAGGATTATTATCAACCATGTAAGTGTAGGAGTTGAGAAAATACAAGTTCACAAACCTCGAAGATCACCTGCATGCAAATAACCTGTCACAAAAGAAGAGATGGAGACAAACAAGCAAGGGTTCTCTAAAAACTGAAAATGTATATATCAAAGAGAATGAGAGAATGAATTGATGTGAAATACAATGGGATCAATCCTTATAAAAAGGAGATCAAGAAACCCTAAAGAAACCCTAATAGGAAAAACCTTAATAGAAGCCCTAAAAGGAAAACATTTAATAATTAATATAATTATTAAATGTCACTTTATGCAAACTAAAGTGAAATCTTAAGAAGGGAATAAAGGTAACTTAATCAACATATTTAAGTTAAAACCTTTACTCTAACACCCCCCCTTAAGATGAGCAACAGTGCAACTACAAACAAATGCAAGAAAGCAAATATAACTACAATGCAAGAAGGCAAACATGGGTCCTGGCAACTAGGCCAGATCAGGTATCCAAAAAAGAGATGCATAAAGCCAAGAAGAACATCATTGAAGCAGAAGAAACTGCAAACAATTGTCGAAAGATGACTGCTATAGTGCTGAAGAACCTCCGTTGAAGATAGGATGATCAGGAACAAGAAGACAACAATCTGCATAAGTGCCCATACGACACTACTCGAATCAGATGGAAAACAAAGGCAAACACCTGAAACGAAGATACAGATGACACAAGAACCAATAGTTTGAAAAAATTGATCAGCAGAGAATGAAAGATTCCTTCCAATGCGAAACCAAGGAAGAATTAGCACGAACAGTATAATACGCCCCCATAATGCTGAACTGGGAGAGCCTGACAGATCCACTAAAATGGTGTGAAACACCCTATAGTCCATGAAGAAGAAGATACAACATCTGAAAGTGCACAAGAAAACACCTGCAACTGAAAAAATGGTGTGCAAAACAAAACACACATGCATGAGGCTAGAATCATATGGATCCATTGTCGTTGTGGAGGGACACTCACCAGACAAAGATGTGATGGCAAAACAAAGGCAAAATACACAACCCCTCATGAAACTTTATAATAACAGTGCGAGTACAAAATATGGAACAACCTTATGTGCAAAATCCTCAAAAAATGCATGTACAATAGTGTGGCACTTTATCTCAATGCATTTACATAAAAAATATTGCTTACAAATGATGCTCAAAATGTCCAAAAAGGACAAAGGTGGAAATACATGAAGGACAGCCAAAAAAATGACTGTAGAATGCACCAACAGAAGAATGAAGTGATGAGACCCACACCACTGGAAAGATGAGAAAACCATCTTTCCGACGATATCTCGTTTGCCAAAAAACGATATCGTATGCCCAAGTTATGGCCTCTGGAATAAAACAACTCCAAAGAGGGAAAAAAGCCAGCACTGGAATAAATTTGATGGTCATACGGCCGTCATAGAAAAACTCCAAGCTTAAATTTGACGACCAAACGGTCGTCATCGTAAAAGTGCAATAGGGCTTATTAAATAAAAAATTGTTTTTTATATAAAAAAAAAACAAAAGAAAAAAACTTTACAATAAAAATTTTTATAAATTTTTTTTTTTAAAAAATTTGGGTGGGGGAGGCACATGGGCCACCCCCACCGCAGCCCATGCGTGCACAGGTACACTGCGCAGGTGCTCTGCCGGCCTGCGCAGGGTACCGTCGACAGGCCTAAGCAAGCCTTTAAACTGCCGAATTTAATTTTTTTTTGATTTTTTTACAACCAAAAAAAAACTTTACAAATGAAATTTAAAAAAAATAAAAATATTTCGACGAAATTCCGAAATAAAAAAATTACCAGACTTTTTTTTCCGATTTGCGCGCAGACGACGTCCGTACGGCCGTATCGAAAAAAAATTTGCCCAAATTTCAACTTTGTCCAAAATGGACAAATGAACAGTCGATTTAGGGGTTTTGGACCACTGTGGATGCAATGGCGAGGTCCGTTTGAGTTGAAAATGCTTCAAATTTGCAGGTATGCCTGAGATCAAAAAAACAAACCCCAAACCCTTGAAGCTCCAAAAATCTTCAAAACAAGAACAAGAAGCAGCAGGTCTGGAGCTCTAATACCATGTAGGGGTTGAGAAAATACAAGTTCACAAACCCTGAAGATCACCTGCATGCAAATAACCTGTCACAAAAGAAGAGATGGAGACAAACAAGCAAGGGTTCTCTGAAAACTGAAAATGTATATATCAGAGAGAATGAGAGAATGAATTGATGTGAAATACAATGGGATCAATCCTTATAAAAAGGAGATCAAGAAACCCTAAAGAAATCCTAATAGGAAAAACCCTAATAGAAGTCCTAAAAGGAAAACATTTAATAATTAATATAATTATTAAATGTCACTTTATGCAAACTAAAGTGAAATCTTAAGAAGGGAATAAAGGTAACTTAACCAACATAATTAAGTTAAAACCTTTACTCTAACAGTAAGTCCTTCTCTTCTTCAAAGGGTCAGGTGTCTCTTTATTTTTGGGCCCATCCACCACTAGCTTTCCATTTCTCCAATTTGTATTATAAGGCATGTCATGTAGTCTTGGCCTCTCATTCCTATATGTGTTCTCTTGTTTATTTGGAGGAGCATATCGGGGAACCATTGGGTTATCCGTCTTGGAAATCATCCCTGCAACTTTCCTATTATTTTCAATGGTGAGGGCTATCCTTTGAGCTTCAGCCAAATTTCTGGGACCCCTGTTCCTGATTTCATAACCTGTCTTAGGATCAAAAGCTTTTAAATAAAATCTCAGTGCATCAGGATCAGCCAATTTAGATCCAAGAGGTATCTTATTATGCAATTTAGAAAACCTCTGGTTGAAATCATAAGCTGACTCATTTTGATGCTTCTGAATAGTCACTAATTCATGCAATGCAAATTCAGGTGCATATTGATTCCCATACTGCTCAAGAAATTGCTCATAAAACACATGAATAGAATTAATAGAAGCTGTTGGCAAACTATTAAACCAATCTATGACATCTTCAATTAGTGACATCATAAACAGTCTCATTTGTATATCTTCATACTGCATATCTAAATCTTGCATAAAAGCATTAAAACTCCTTAAATGCTCTTCAGCTGTAGTAGCACTGCTCCCTATGAATTTTGGGACCAAACTCCTCCAACTGTTTTCCATAGGGTAAGGGCATATTTGTAGTCCAACCAAGTCAAACTGCCTAATCATGGTTGGATATTATGGAGGAGGATTTTGGTAATACTGACACTGGTACAATGGATTATTATTTGCCACATATTGTTGACCTTATGGGGGTACATGCTGCTGATAAGGAGGTGGCTGAACACCTTGATTTTGTGGTGGAACATTTTGATATCTACCTTGATTCCTTGGCTGATTCTGGTAGGCCTGTGAGGAATTTGATGGGCCTGCATTATTGTTCCCTTGCTTATGAGGTGGCACATATTTTTGCAGATTAGCCATTTGAGTACTGATCTGCACTTTCCTCAATTTCAATTCTTCAAGTTCTCTAATTGCCTGGAGCCTCTGCTCATATTCGATCCTTTCCCTTTCCACTTCTTATCTCTCATGTTATAGTCTTGCATTTATTTCATCCCTAGCCATAAGTTCATAATTCTCCTCAGAGGCTGCTTCATAGCCAAGTCCATCCTGATTTTCTTCAAGAAATGCCATTTTCTGATCATATTCGTGTTGTCTTCTTTCTCTTTCAGCTTCACATTCAACCATGAATTCTTCAACCTTCTTAGGATTTGGTTGATAAAAAGGATTCTTCTGTTCCTCAGGAGTGCGAGGTTCTCTGGAAGGGCAGTCTTCATTTGCTAATGTGCCATATGAATTGTGTATCTCCAGTGATGCTTTCGATGTTTTATTTTTGCTTGATGGTCCCATGTCATCGGTCACCTTTTTACCTTTATCATTCTTCTATGTCCATCTATTTTTGGCATTAGGACCATCACCATCTTTGTACAAAGACCTTCTTCCTTGCATTTTGGGAGAAATTGTGATAGTCTGAACTCTAGGAAGAATTCTTTCTGATATATATTTCAATTTATCAGTCTCAATATATTTGTTCATTCAGAGTCGCCACTCACTTTCCAAAAGTGATAAAATCTGCAATTCTTTATTCCCAGCGGAGTCTTCTACAAGATATTGACTCTATGACAAGGCTTATTTTTAGATTATGTTCCCCAGTAGAGTCGCCAAACTGTTGGTACTCAAAAATGCAGGTTTTAACCATAAGAATTTTCCAGACCCTTGTAACATTCTTGGACAACATACAAGGCCAATTATGCAATTAAACCTTCTACTCTTTAGGTTCTGCTAGACCTAGGTGGGTGAACCTATATGAGATATGCAGATTTGAAATGAATTTCCTGCTGAACAGTCTATCCACAATGGCAAGTAGGCATGGATAGACAAAAGGACACCACAACTAATCCTACCACTCAAATTAAATGAAAGGTTTTTGAATCAATTCTTTATTTATAATGAATTTATTACTTTGGGATATGGCAGATCAGTGCCTTCTTTCTACTGGGCAATGGAGTCAAAAATGTTACTGATTATACATACATATTTCTCCCTGACATAATTTAAGTTGTTAGACACTTTACGGGATGAAGTTTCGATGAATGGCATGTGACTTCATCAATTCATGACTAGCATAAATAGTGTTGAAATATTTTCTTGCTTAGCTCTCTTTCAATTATCCAAAAGAAGTCTCACAGACACTGTGATTCACTTAAAGGAATTTAACTCTGACTTGCAGACACCATTAAATGAAATCACACAAAGTGAAGAAATGCACTTTGAAGAATTAAAATATACTTGATATTTGAACTCAAATAATTGAAAAACTCCAAATTGGGGAAAACTAAACAGAAATTGACAGTTATAACATCATGACAACAAAAATCAGATAGGAATTCGGTCAAGAAATCATCTCCATTGCACTATTTCTAGAAGGGTTTTCCCTTTTTTTACATTATCTCGTTCCCAGAACCCCCCCTTTTCCTCTATCACCGAGTTTTCAAAATATATATCATATCTGAAGAGTCACGACCCTTCACTGTTCAAGTAAAACCGTTTAAATTCTATCACAGAGATTAAAATATTCAATTATATTACCTTTCGGCAAATTAAATATTTCTTACAATAGTTCCACCTTTGATTTTTCATTTTATCCTTTCCTACTTGTATTTCTTATCTTATCGGTATTTTATACTTTTCATTGCCTTTATTTTATTCTCCCATGGCTTCCATTGCGTTTACCGCTCTATCGTTGGTTTGACTTTTCCACCCGTGGTTATGCGGTGCCTAGCCTTGACGGTTAGCCTCGCTGTTTACCGCATTATCGCGGTCTGTCAGATGACCCCTTGTGGTACCACGGTGGGCCTCCTTTCCCGTAACTGTCTCTGCTAACCACTTCCTCTTGTTTGACTCTGTTCACCATGACGACTATCCCCACATTCACCACGCTACCGTGGTCACTGGACTGATTGCCAGTGGTATTGCGGTAGCCGCCAACGGTTACCTCTGCCGCCTCACCATTGTTACCACGTTACCACGGTCTTTATTTTAATAGCTACGGTATAGCGGTAACCGCTCACTGACCGCCAACCGTTCATAATCTCCTAACCATCAACTGTCGCCTCGCTGTTTACTGCCGCCGCTTACTCACCACCCACCGCAATACCGTGGTATATGCTTAGACCACATGCGGTAGCGCGGTAAACACTTAACACCAGCCTGCTAATCGCCACCGCCATACCACGAGCCTATTTTGGGAGACCGTGGTAAGGTGGTAAAAGCTTACGGAATGCATATTAAGAGAGCGGTAAGGATTTGAAATGCATAATAAAATGGACGAGGAATAAAGCGAATAATTTTTGTGAAAAGATAGGCAAATATGGGCTTGAATGGATAAGAAGGCTTAGGATTTTAAATAATTTTTTTTGGTTCTAACAGAATGCATTATGCTCCTTGCACTTTGTGATCACATAAGGACCATCCCAAATTGCATTAAACTTGGAATTTCGTCCAGGTTTACTTTTGTACTCGTTCCACTTGTAAACTAAGTCACCAATGATAAAATCTTATGGATTTTCCCTTTTATCAAACGATGTTTTCATTTGAGCTTGATGAATCTCAAGCTACCTTAATGCCTCTTTCTTGGTCTAATTGAGCTCCATTAATTGTGTAAATCTTACTTCGAGAGGCTACTCATTCAGAAATTCCATTTCTTTAACAAAACTCAAGGTCGGTAACTCAATAGACACAGGTAACTTAGCTTCCTTCCCATAGGTAAGCACATAGGGAGAACAACCAGTGGCTCTTTTAGGAGTCACTCTATTAGCCCAAAGGGCTAACTTTAGATTTTTGTGCCATGCTCGTTGGTTGTCCTCTATAGTTTTCTTAATTATCCTGATCAGATTCTTGTTTGTAGATTCTTTCTACCCATTACCTTGCGGGTAATAGTTAGAAGATGTGTTCAGAAAAATATTATTCCTAAACTGACCAGTAAAAAATCCTCAAACTAATGAAGGTTAAACCATTGTCAGAGATTATAGAATCTGGGGTACCAAATCTCGACACTAAGTCTCGATAAAAATTAAGCACAACAGTCTCATTTTCTTCTTTTAAAGCAACAACTTCGGTCCACTTAGTGAAGTAATCCGTTGCAGTCAGAATCCATTTATGACCCGCGCTTGAAGGTGGGTTGATCAGTCTGATGAAGTCCAAGCCCCACTTGGAAAATAGTTGCTCCACCTGAATAGGATGCAGAGGCATGGTTGCAAGCCTCTATTTTCAAGAAAACAAAGCACACTTCCCACATCTTTAGACCCAAGTAATTGCATCTTTGAACAGGTCCATCCAATAGTATCTAGCCTGCATGATCTTCAGGGCTATTGTTCTTGCTGTGAAGTGGCCTCCTGATGGCCCATCATGAAATTATCCTAACAACTTGTCAACTTGACCAAGCTCAACACATATTAATAGAACACCTTGAAAGTCTCTCCTATAAAGGATACCATCAATAATAGCATAAGGAATGGCTTGTAATTTGTATTACCTTCTTTTCGCTCTATCCAAGCCTTCAGGACACTCACCAGTCTGCAAATAACGTATCATTTGTTGCACCTCGGTGGTAGCAACATTTGAAACAACAACTCTATCATCAATATTTAATATTGTATCAACATCTTTAACTTCTTTTAAGTTGTCACCTTATGTATTTTCAACAATCTTCTCACACAAACCCCTTCCCCTGACAAGCTTAGTTATTTTAATGTCAATATTAAACTCCATAACCTTGGTTATCCAACCAGCACATTTATCATTAATATCTCGATTAAGTAAGAAATCCTTAATAGTTGAGTGAGCAACTAATAACTAAATTTTGTTATTGGATAACATGTGCCTGGACTTTTTGAGGCTTCTTACAATAGCAAAAACATGTTTCTCAACAAAAGAATACTTCACCTCATAATCATGTAATACCTGGCTAAAGAACGCCACAGGCTACTCCAAGCCTTCATCGTTTTGCTGGCATAACATAGCTAAAATAGTATCAACCCCTCCAAAAGCATAAATAATGAAATCTTTGTCATAATTCAGATTAACGAGGGTAGGGGCAACTGCTAGGGCTTCCTTAATTTTCTCAAATCTCAACTTAATTACCCTCCTTAATCCAACTGAAAGGTATTCTCTTTTTAAGCATAGCAATGAGGGGTTGTAACAAAGCAACAATATTGGGTATGAATCTCCTTAAAAATTTAATTCTTCCAAGAAAAATTTGTAAGCCTTTCTTGTGGGTTGGCAATGGCAATTCAAGAATAGCAGAGACTCTCTCAGGGTCTATAGAAATACCTTGCTTTGAAATAATATGTCCAAGGAGCCTACCTTCATGGACAGAAAAAATGCACTTTTTCGGGTTGAGAGAGACTCCAAACTCTCTGCATCTTTGAAATATTTGTCTCAAATGACCAAAGTTTTCATTAGCATCTCTTGAGAAAATTGTAATATCATCTAAGTATACCAGAACAAATTTATTCATGAGGCCATGGAAGGCCATGTCCATTGCTCGTTGAAACGCTACTCCAGTGTTGGATAAGCCAAAAGGAATCTTCTTGTAGGCCATGGTGCCCCATTTGGTTGTAAATACTATCTTGAACTGGTCCTCTTGCTTTATCAGAATCTGATTATAACCTAAGTACCCATCCAACAAAGAAAACCTATCAGAACCAGAAACTACTTGTAAATTTTTTTCCATGGAAGGAAGTGTATAATGATCTTTCAGGGAAGCTTTATTCAAATCCCAAAAATCAACACACAATCTGATTTCCCCGCTTTTCTTTCTAACTAGAACTAACACTACAACAAAACATGAAATTAGCGCCTAAAATAGCACTAAATTTTAGTGCATTTGAGTTCATGAATTGGACACTTCCGTGGGCACAAAATGGCGTGCTCACTTCGGCGTCGGATTTAGCACCAGATTTAGCGTTGAATTTAGCAACAGTTTTAGCGCTGGATTTAGCACTAGATTTAGCATTGGATTTAGCGTCGGATTCAGCGCCGGATTTTGTTGCTTCTAGTTTTGCTTCTTGTGTTGCTTCCAAGTTTTCTTCTAGTTTTGCTTCCAAGATTGCTTCTGGTTTGCTTCTAGTTTGGCTTCCATTGTTGCTTCCTTCTTTGCTTCTAAAAATGCTTTTTGTTTTGCTTCCATTTATTAATTTAATATATTTTATTTCAATTTAATTAGTTAAATATATCATGCCTCTTAAATAACTCATATGATTATAGAGTAAGTAAATTAAATAATATGTTTTATTTCAATTTAACTAGTTAAATATATCATGCCTCTTAAATAACTTATATGATTATAGAGTAAGTAATTTAATTATTTAACTCATATAAGATAATTATTGTTATCTGATTTTGCTTCCAACTAAATCGGGTAGACTTATGATTATGTTTGCATTTAAACAATAAAAGGTACATATCATTTTCAGCTAAGTTTCATCCATGTGCATAAAAGAGAGTATCAAAAGACTACATTATTTGATTAAGGGAATTTCATACAATAGAAAAGAGAGTCAACATTTATTGCAAAGGTAGTCTTTATTGATAACCATAAGTGTATAGTTTCCTCACAAGCCGAGGGACTAACTATTTTTATGCATATAAAGAAAAAACTATACATTTACAGATAAAAGGAAATGCATATGTAAAGAAGGGGGACCCGTCATTCTAAATGACGAATCCCGGTTGAGTTGTCTTGCATCAACTTCAATCCTCCTACCCATCCAACCTCTAGTTGTCACTTTCCCCTACTACTCCGAGTTTCCCTGCATTTGTGAGAAGAAGTTGGTTAGAGCAATGAAGGATCACTAATCAATACATAGGAAAACATCCGTAAACATATAATATGATCCTTATAAACATTAAAATATCTAGCATATCATAGATGTCCAAGAAAACAAAAGAGTTATCAAACAAATCTATCATATGCTCTGTTTATCTAACATGTTTTCTCTTCGTGCAGATATAGGAAAAAACTTTGTTACTGTTTTGTTTCAGCTGATTACAACATGTGGAGTAAAATGTGGCTCCCATGAGGGTTGAGCCCAACATGTTGCCCTTGTGTTTTAAGGGGGATAGGAAATTGAGCAACTTGATCAAATCAATGATAAACCTATTCTTGATGCATTAAATCAATATGGAATCATACTAGTTGATCAACTTTCATTATCAGATTCAAAAGATGCAACAAAACAGTGTGAATTATCAAGAAAGTTACTTTGCATCTTTCACAATGAATCAAACAATAGGCTGCTTGGAAATATTACTCTGCTGGATATGTCTTTCAATCTTCTTAAATTGGATCCAAAGTCCATTTTAATAATGACATGAGTTGTATTTCATTGTCAACATTTTTAAGGAGCCAGTAAAGAAGGGAACAAGAACAAGGACAACAATCATTCAAAAATGAAATAGTTTGTCTCTTCCCAAGAAACAAATTATTTATGTGATAATATGAACACTGAAGCACAGATCCATCAAGTTCAATTATGGATAATCATTATGGCCGAGTTACCCAATGAGGTCTTACAGGTTATCAAGAGCTATCATGAGTTACATGGAGGAACACAAGGTGAACAATTGAATGCAAGGACAAATCCATCATGTCAGTATGTTGTCCCAAAGAGCAATGCATGAGAAGGAAAGCACATTGATGCAGATGAGTAACTAACATGCATTGGTAATAATCTTGCTACTGATACAATGAGTATTCACAAAGAACTACAGTGAACACTCTGATAAACAACCAATGCATGATGGTTTGAGGAGATACCAATGACTCTACAAATGAATGTAGGACAATCATGAAGGGAAGCCTTTGAGAAGGATTTATTGGTAATCATGTCAAGGGCAGACTTAGTAAAGCAACTCATCATGCTAGTAACAGTGTGAAAAGATACATTTGAAGTATTGTAAAGTGATAGAACTACATGAAGCATAAAGTGATGCAAAATTTGATAGTAATGATGTTGGAAAGAGATTATGGACATGTCAAGAAATTTGTTGATTCAAAGACAAGCTATCATCAATATAAGGTAATGCAGTGCCATCTCCACTTTTAAAGGCTACATAAGATTAAAGTATGCAGCAAGTGTATGTAACTCAAAAGGTTAATGAAAGCCTATATCAGTCATGCATAATGATTCTATGATTTAAATCAACAGATGACAAAGAAGATGAAGATTTAAGTATTAATTTTCTCCAAGAAAGGGAATATAGAGCCTCAGCCTATGTGAAACAAACACTCAAAAATAGAAAAATACCTAGAAATGAAGGAGCACTATCATATTGCCTTTTAAGAAAATGCTTATGGAAATGAAAACTAAATGCAAGCATGGCCGCAACCATGATAAAGGTATTTATTCCATTGTTGTACATAAAATACTATCTTTTGAAGAAAATACAAGTTCCATAGAGGGTTTTTCATTTTTCTTACAGAAAGACCAGAGATCGAGCATACAAGAATGAAGCATGAAAACATAGAAAAATAGAGCATTTTTGCCATTGTGCTGAATGGAGAGAGCTCGAAATGAGCTTTGATTCACAAAAACAAAAGAGAAAATTAAGGTATGCATCAGCATAGAGCTTAACTGAGCTCGAGTTTATTTGTTTTCATTGAATATGTAAGTTATTTTCACCATGGGAAGCTTCAAAAAACTCAATCATGGCGGCCAAGAGCAAGCAAATATTCCATAGAAGAAATGAAGAGAAGAATGCATCAAAAAAATTAGAGAGGCCGCGGCCAAGAAGCCTTGAAACCCTTCGAAAATGGAGTGAAAATGCTACATAATACTCAAGAAGCAACTTACCATCCAGTTGTAGGAGGATTTCAACCCCAAGCATGGAGGAATCAATTGAAAAATGCATGGAGAATGCTCAAACCCTAGTTCATCATGGCGGCCGAATACATAACTCTTTTCTTCCAAAGTTACCAAGTAAAATGATGAGCAAATTTTGGGATAGGGGCCGGTTTCAACATTAGGGTTTCTCAAGTACCCTAATTCGAATGTGGTTTTTATCACATTCTTTTAGAATCAAATGCCTTGGTTAATACCCTTCATGCTCCTTCAGAAAGCTCAAGGTTTCAAACTCTAATGATGGCGGCATGTGCAAGGAAAGGGAGCTTGAAAAAACCAAGTGAAAATGAGTTAAAAATTAGGGCTTGGGTATTTTGTTCTAACTCATCATGGCGGAAAAAATATTGATGTGAAAACTCTCAAATATGTTTAATCATTAAATCTTTTCATATTCAAACAAATTTAGAAAACAAAATACATATATTTTATAATAAAAAATTACTATTATCTATTAAATTTATTAATTTGTATGTTTAATTAATAATTAAAAACTATTGATGTTATTTTATATAAAATAAAAATATGAAAAATATCTTTAACAATTATTAATTTTAATTTTAAAATATATATAAAAAATATTTATTTAAATAAAACTAAAATGAATATGAATTAAATATATAATTTAATCGTTAAATTATGATTTTAATTATTATAATTTAAAAAAATTGTGTGATTGTGATTGTGATTTTACCTCTGTACTAGTGGATGATTGTGAGAGAGGTGTGGTAGCACAGTATACTGCCATACCGTAGGATATTTCTTACTTCCTAGCGGTAGTGCGGTTTATACCACCATACCGCGAGAGGCTTTTGACTATCTGGCGGTAGCGCGGTGTACGACCACCTCACGGAAGCCTTCTAGTAGTCGAGCAGTAGTGCGGTTACCACCATACCGTGGGAGTCTTCAATTTTTTGAGCAATAGCGCGGGGTATATGTGGACTTGGTTGACAATTGAGGTGTACGCCAAATAGTGAGCATTGCTGACTTGGCTCTAAACCCGCTAAATCTGGCGCTAAATTCGGCGTTAAATTCAACACTAAATCTGGCGTTAAACCCGATGCTAAATCTGACTCTAAATTTGGCACTAAATCTATTGATAAATTTGGTGATAAAGTAGGAGCTAATTAGCGCCTGATTTAGTGCCTACTTGTCTTGATCGGCGCAAAAAATGGTGCCAACTCGATAAATAGCACCAACTTTTTCAAAAAATTGGAGAAAAATACATTAAAATAGTGGGTGGAAGCAAAAAATGGAGCAAAAAAGGGAGCTAATCATATGGATTTGTTGTAGTGTAAGTTAGATACCCAAGACATATGCTTAATAGGGAAGATAATGCTACTCTCAACTAACTTATTCAATTTTGCCTTCATAAGGTGCTCTAACTTGGGATTAAATGGCCTTTGTTTCTGCCTAATAGGCTTTGCACCAGGCTCTAGTTCAATAGTATGTTGGGCTAATTCTAGGTCAAAACCCTTTATATATTTGTATTCCCAAGCAAATACATCACTGAATTCTTGACATAACAAAATGAAAGCTTGTTGTTCCTCTTTATTACATACCTTTCACAATTTGAGAAGTTTACCCTTGAATATTTCAATGGCCTCGTAGTGTTCTTGCTTGACGGTCATGCTGTATTTGTCTTTCCTTGGTTGGTCATCATAATTGAAGATAGACTCCAATGTCACCAATCCTTTTGGCAGCTTGTTTGTCTTTAACTGCATAATCTGGCTATCGTACTACTGCTGCCACTTTTGTTGGTTTCCATCTGCAAACTCAGCTTCAACAATTAAGAAGCTCACAATTTGCTCATCACTGTCAAATACATACCAACTCACATTATTATCAGGCACAAAAGGTCTAAATATAATTTTCACATATTGGCATGCCTCTACCTTGTGAATCTCATTCGAAATATCAAATTGGGCTCCTATGGCAGCGAGCCTATCTATATGTTTATTTTCATTTCTAGGAATCGAATGTATATTAAAAGCATCAAAATTTTCTATCAAATCCTATACTCGATGCTTATACTTTTTAAGTGAGTCATTCTTTGAATCATTCAGATTCCTAACTTGATTCATAATTAACTCTGAATCACCATAAACTTGTAAACACTTAATACCTCTCTTTCGGGCCTATTCTAGGCCATGCATCAATGCTTCATATTCAGTTGTATTATTTGTACAGCTGAATGCAAACTTGAAAGCTAAAAAATACTTGTTTCCATCTGGTGAAACTAGCATGGCTCCAACACTAGTGCCCACACTGCTCCTCAAGCCATCAAAGTAAAGCTTCCAAAGCTTATTTTATTGTTCTTCTGACTACCCCTACTCTTTGACCAAGTTCAAAATAACATCAGGTTCATGAATCATATAAACCCCTAATCCTATTTCATATGTGTACTAGAAAGGGTCAATCTCATGATCTTTGGTTGCCCACTCGTCTAAACTTCCATTTTCTATAAGGGTGTTGTGGTCTAAGGTCATGGCTTGATCCTCCAGTCCATGGGTGACGTAGAGGTTAGCGTTTATAGGATTCGAGACTTATGGATCAATATGGTCTTTGGCTAAAGGCTCAGATTTTATGGTTAATTTCGTGCCATATCGTGTTCTAAAAAACAAATGAGACCAATCAGAAGATAAAAACCCACCCAACTTAGCAGTAAAATCTCTAGAGAGGTAGATGGAAAAATGGGGTGGTAGGTCAATAACATGAATGTCTTGAGGAATAGAAAAATTCAAGCACGCGTGCAAAGTAAGGGCCAAATTTTTAATCACCCCAGCAGTTTTAACAATAGACCTATCCAACTGAACTATGCCTTTCTGGGAATTAGGCTCGTAAACAAGACCTAATTTATCGGCTAAGCTCTTAAGCATAACTGAGCTACTCGCACTAGAATCAATCATATAGTTATGTACTATTTTATCGCCAATAATCAAACTTAAGTAAAATGGAGGAGGCTTTACCTCTTGATTTTTTTGTTCATTCTTAACCTCTAAGCTATTTGCAAGCACAACTTTAGCATTTTCTCGATTAGCATTGTCAAAAAACAAAAATTTCAACCAAGGCATCTTGCAACAAACTCTTTTGACCCGGGATATGCAATGCATCCAAAATTGACATGCTGATAGTGGCTTCTTAAGATGTTCAACAACATTAAAGGAAATAGGGCTCACCTTTTGCTGACTTTTAGTAACAATAGCATCATTTCCTTTCTGTAAAGGTTGTGATTACATCTTAGATTGATCCCTTCCAGGTACTTCTTTCCCTCTTTGCAGAATCTTCACTTTACGTTGTGTCATAGAAACATGGGATGAAGAAACATGCAGTTTTTCCTTAGTAGATTGATGTTGTATGTTTCCAGCTTGCTGCCAAAAATCCATAGCTCTCTTCTTTGATCTAGTATTAGCTGAAACAGGTGTATCTTGTTGATCTTGACCGTTCACTCCACAAAACTCATAACTCTGCTAGTTTGGCATAGCAACTTCAAAACTTTCTTGCTACTCTGGATTCAAATCTGATGTACTTTCTAGACCAACATAGCTATTCTGGACCATTAAGACCTAATTTATCATTTCGTTCACACATGCTGATTGGTTATGGGGTTGATTGCACGGATAACACCAATCATAATCTTGAGCAATGTTATTCTGTGGTACAAGTTCTTTTGATGAACTGGCAGTGTTTGGGTTATAGGGTTGGAAAGTTCCAGGATTCAAATTCCTTCTTTGGCCTTGATAGTCATTTTGAAAGGGTGGCATGTTCTGTTAGTTCTACTGGTTCGGAGCTTGATAAGTCTTATGCTCTTGGCCAACTTTATTTTTAATGTTCACTAGATCATTCCCAAAAGTCTTCAGTATGTTTTTGATCTCCTAAAGCTCTTGGGTCTGGGATGGGATAGCGGGTTCATGTGTTGCAATGCAATACCCTATTGTTGGAACGATTGGGACAACAACTAAAGGAGGTAAAGAAATAGGAACAAGTAGTTGTACTTCAGAAAATAGGGGTATAGGAGGCCTAGGGGAAATTTCCCTATCTTGAATAAGATAATTTTTTGCTCTAATAGTGATGTCAAAAGCATTAGGGAGCATGAACCTGCCCATAGATTGGATCATTACTGAAATTTTTCTATTCAAAGCTTTTAAGAAAAATAGAAAGCATGTTGAGGTGTTTGTTTTACTGTTAAAGGAATTATGTCCTAGGTCCTTTGGAATCGCTAGTTGAAATCTGTCATGTGCTCATGCGACACTCTCTTGATTGTGCTCAACTGTTCTAATAGGGATAGATGATCTGACTTGTCTTCGAATTACCAGTGTAAGCCATCACCCAACGCATCCCACGTTGCATTAAAATTCATCGTAAGGCCTCTGAACCACTGTAAGGCCTTTCCCTTTAGTGATGCAACCAAGAGCCTTAGTGCTACATTCTCCTGAGTGATATTGTGAACTGAGCACAAAGTGGACACATCTTGAATGTGGTCGATAGGCGTGGTGTGATCTTTCCCAGTAAAATATGACAAACTCATAAGGGCTACAATTGGGATATCATCGTGTTGGGCAATATTTAACAGGCTGTCCACGTTAAAAGGCACAAGCATGTATTGTCTTTCCATCGACGATGCTTGAGCTATAAGAACAGGACTTCCTGGCACCAGAACTAAAATACTGAAAAACTAGGGGTGTGGATTTTGACCTCCCAGGTGTACCAAATAATTTTTTTTTTGCTCTGTCTCTCCTTCGTGGTGGGGACAACTGCAGATACTCAGACGGGGAAGAACTTGATCTTGTCTGAATTCTTTTCATACGTAGGCTTCACTAAATCTGCATGCAAAATCAGAAACGGAGTCACCAGGTATATATAAAAAACCTCCAAAAGGTTGAATAAAAACTGCTGCATACACCAAACAACAATTTAGAAATTAAAAATTTCTTTGAAATCAATCTTTCAGTGTCCCATCAGGTATGCCAAAAACTGTTATCAATTAGATATGCACCCTAGTGCTAAGCTTACATAATAATTAGCTATCTATTGAAACATGGAAACCCTCCTCAAATGTGGGTGATCTATGTGAAGAGAGAATCTCCAAAGTGAGTTGGTTCTCTGAATGAAATTTTCTACTCTAAATTATTTTTTGAGGTAAAGGGGAGAAGGTTAAACTAAAATTTAAAACTCTAATCTAAGATGATTGACCAGAAACTTATGAAATGCTAACACCACCACTCACAACAATTTATCTAAAACAATAGCTCTCACAACCTCACTGGCACATATTTTCATCAATAGTTTGTATGAAGATCTATAATCTAAATACAACATACAACCTGAAACTATGCAATTCTGAACACAAATTCACAACAGCAAGACATAAAAGGACTCAAATTTGAATCACAAAGACATCAAATTGTTATTTGTCAAAACAAGACAAAAATGAGAAGAAGCTCTATTGCTCTATTGAAATTGAAAGAGTGTCCAGTACAAAATCTAAGTACAAGTGCTTACAAAAATCTTTGTAAGTGAACAAGAGAGGGAGAATAAATGATCTGAATTGAGAAAAAACTAAGTTTTTCTCCAAAATATAAGTATCATAAGATCTCCAATCCATTTCCGAGCTCAAGAGAAAAGCTGAGAAAAAAGCCTCCAAAACTGCTCCATACTAAGTAATAAAAGCGAAAATTTCCCACTTTCTGCATGTCCATCCAAAAAGCTTCCAAAATTAGGCTCAATCTGCTTTAAAACTGGAAAAAACAAACCCAGTTTGTTGTCATCCTTTGGAACTCGCCCAGGAAAAGTCAACATCAAAATATTGGCCACCTTCCTTTGCTTTCATTAAACTACTAAAAATAACAAAAATAAAGCAATTTATAAAGTATTGCTTTAATTTTTTGCATCACAATTTGTAGTTTTATTAAAAGATAAAGCTCCAATGTTTAACTTCTCAATTCGCCCTAATTTTTGCAATTAAGATTTTTAAAAAATCTTTACAAAAAATAAACAAACTCTCATGCCTATTACAATTTGATTTTTCTCTAAAAAATCATAAAAAATATAAGGAACTATGTATTTGATTTTCTTCCAATATCCTAACTAAAATAAGGTCATAAGATGCTCAACCTATGAGGGTACAAGGCAACATTGGATGTTGGTTTCTTCACACTAAAGACTTAAGAAATATTTCTAAGTCCCTATGACCTTATGATCTCCAAACAAGGTATAACCTAGGCAATAATAAGCAAATGTAATATTATCACAAGGGGTATTAGTTGAAGTATTAAAACTTAAATCATTGTGATAAAATAGTTGGCTCGAATTAGGGCAACAAAGTGAACCCTAAAAAAAAACTACAAACCCTAATCAATCGGCTCATTCTCACTTTGCACTTTGGAGAAAGCATGCTCTACTAGAAAAAGGTGCCGACACCATGGAGAACTAGGGTTCAAGATTTGTGGCCACCATTCAAGCTCTTTGCTTGGCCATTCCTGTCAATTCACTTTCCAACCTACTGGTACGTTATTCTCCTATGCATTTTGATGCATTTTCACTTCATTTGATAGAGAATAAAGGGCCTACAGGTCACAACTAAGACTAGTTTTGATGGCCTTTTGAGTTTTGTTGTGTCTCCATTCTCTACTACTCCCTGTGGCCACCATATGAGAATTGTTTAAGCTTCTTTGAAAGTGCTTAGGGCATGGCTATGCCAAAATTCTCCACCTTCAGTCAAGGTGAGCTCTCTTTTATGCTTCATAAAACAATTTCTCTCTCAAATAAAAGCTCGATTTGTGAGCCTGTTGAGCAAAACCAGTAGAATTTTTTTTTTTTTGATAATGGTCATTGCATAGGCCACAACTTAGCTTTGAAGAAAACCCCATTTATGAAAGGCTCCATTATTAAATACATTCAAACCTTTGAAAGGCTCCATTATTAAATACATTCAAACCTTTGTTATCTTTGTACTTTGAGCTCCTGAGAATAAAACCCAAGTGGGTTTGGCATTTTGTGGAGAGAAACCTCCCTTCAGGTTGCAGCCATGAAACCTGGAAATTGGTATTAAAAAAGAGAAGGACCCAAATGGAAATTCTTTCATAATCTTGCATTTTATTTATTTTCCAGGAGACGGGTTATGAACCCTTATTGTTTGAGATCATTTTGTATTATGAGCACTTTATTCATTGTGTAGGTACCTTCATCATGAGTTGATAAAATGAAGACATCTATCACTTGAAACTTAAACCAATATTTTTCAGAAAAGACATTAGCCTTCACCTTAATTTGGAGCTCCAGATTAACACTTTCAACATTTAATTTCTATATAAGCACGATATCTTTCCACTTCAATGTATGTTAAAATTTCCTCTTGTTTAGCATAGTTAATTGGTTCCATTTAAGCACTTAATGCATTATTTTTCTAAAAATGCAAATGCAAATGCAAATACCAATTTGTATCAAATCTGTAGCATGATTTTGTTTTTGTATTTTCCTTTCATTTCTCCTTCACTGTGGTAAAAACCAAGACAATACTACTTGTTTTATTTTGCATTTCCTGTAGCAACACTCATATGGCATGAAGATAACAGCCAAGTCAAAATGTATAATGCTCTGATAGATAATTTGCAAGATTTTCCTTTCATTCTACACACCTGTATACTCATTGACTACCGATGGCATATAATTATTCTTTACTCTGCTCACAACTATGGCTAAATATTCTTTGAAATCCTTGTCCACTTAGTTTAGAATGCAACACTTGGCATACATGTCACAAACATTCTATTTTTATAATACCATATCACCAACAATTATTAAAGGACTTTGGCAATGACAACTTATGTATGGTTGCTCCATGTACTTGCTTTCTTTCAAATAAGTTTTTTAATTGATGTATTCACTTCATTTCATGTAACATCTGCATCTATATTATGATATTATTGTAGGTTACTTTGATGCTTATTATCACTCATTTCCTATACTTGATTGTTTCAGAAAATATGCATTCCCAGCTCCACACTTTCATGAAATAGAGAAATGTGTCTTTCTCTATGTATTTCGCTCAATAATGTTGACCTATGTGTTCACAACTTGCTCTTGATCATAATCGAATTTGGCTTCTTTGGTAATGAGAACTTGAAGCTCCTCCATCTGCTTCTATTATTTATTAATGTTTTGTTGATGAGGCATTATATATGACTATTCATTATCACTCTGAAAAATAATATGTGTTGTTCAAAGCATAATGGATACTCAAAAAAACATTATTTGCTTGATTAAAATATGTCATGACAACAATAAAAATCAGACTGAAACTTTTCAATAATGCATTGGTTCAATTTTGTACTTGAAAGGCATAAAAAGGACTTTTATTCACTTATAATTCTCATTTTAAAGCATAAGTTGTTTGTTACAAGTGAATAAAATTTTCTCAATCGCTTTGCAATTAACCTCTTTAGCTGAATATATTTATCTTTTCTCAAAAACCCCTTACTGTAAGCTAAGGGGCAACATGCTGGGCTCAACCCTTGTGGGAGCCCATTTTACTCCACATTCTAATATGTCTTCACACACTGATCTGCTACACGATTTCGCCTATACCTGCACAGTGAGAAAACATGTTATCAAAAAACAATGAAATTCAGATGTTCTTTTATGTTGCACTTCAGCCTTGTTGTACTCTTTCTTATTCATTCAACTGATGCAGTGTGTTGTAAGGAATGAATTATATCTCTGTTGGTAGAGCACATAATATAGTCCATATTCGGAGCTCTAATTGTCCCTTTTCCATGATATAGGTTTGTTTGAAGATGGTAGCAAGGATGGGGCAGCAACAAAGAAATCAACTGAAGACATTCAAATAGGCAATGATGGATATGCCCTATGTTATCTGCTTCCTCTCTTTTACCTTCAGTTGTATAATTCATTTCTTATAATGTATTGTTCTAGATATCTCCACGCCTTGTGTGGGACATTTAGTTTCTCTTTCCCCTTCAATTGAAAAGAAATGTAACCATTGCAATTTGTACAATTCATTTGTATTTGCAAAACAAATGAAACACTGTAATATGAATGGACTTTGTAAAATAAATGAAAGCAACAATTATGCTTAATCATTTATGCATTGTCCTTTGTACTCCATTTATGCTGCAAGACATTTAAAAAAATAACTCTGAAGCTCAGCCTACTTAAAACAATTGCAATCTAAAACTGAACCGTGATAAAAGCTTATACAAACAATAGCTTAAGTAATGTAAAAATTAAACTGAAACTTTCACTTTAAGAAATGAATAAAAAATAATCAGCTCTGCCAATTGAGCTATTGTGAAAATTTGGCAACAGGTTTTTAACATTCCATGTGATCAAGTATGAATTTGTGTTTTATTGGATGTTGTTAAGGATCTCCCAATGTCCATAAATCTCAAATATAGCTCTAGTAATTGACAACAACCCATTTTTTAGAGCCATATATTTTTCTTCTTATCATGTCATCTAAATGGGAACCTTAATATTGTTACACCGTGTTGTGCTACTACTTATTTAATTTTACCTATTTGGGTGAAAATGTTTTAAATGAGTGTATTTATGTTCTATGTGTTTTGGAAATATGAAAGAATAAATGTTGATTCAATTTGATATTAAGAAATGATTTTGATTGTGAAATATTTGATGTAAATGAATGTATTGTTTTCAGCTGACTACTATTGCAATGTACTAAGTTGGATGCAAGAATTGAATCAAGCCTTCTGAAGAGAGGGGAGGTATCACTCAAGGAGAAGAACTTGGTCTGGTAACCTTTGATAAAGACCTAAACTAAGCTTTCACATACACACACTTCTAGTTTGGTCAATTTGGGATAATAGTTGAGAAATAGTAAGTTACCTTTAGTCTTGCTTGTGGTTTATTTGTGAATGTTCTTGTTTATGGGTTTACAATGTTGAGTCTCTTTGTGATGTGTGAGTTCTTTTTTATGTGTTTTTATTTAATCGATAGGATATAAATACATAAAAATGTATATATATGTATGTGTCAATGATAAACTCAAATACGAGTAATTACACACATGAGTATATGTAGATAGATGTATCTACACATGTTCATGGACAAATTACCCATATGCATGGGAATATCGGTCGAACAAGGTGACATATATATATATATATATATATATATATATACATTCTATGTATATATGTTGATCGATTTGATTAAGAAAATATGTTTAAATATAAAAGTATGATATATATAGTATATAAGTATATACATATATATATTAACATACGTGTATGTATCGATGTAATGGAAACACCCATACAAGTATATAAATATATATATATATATATATATTTGTGTGTGTGTGTGTGTGTGTGTATACACATACATTATTATATATCAAATATAAAGATACATATGTGTATTCGTATATGAAATAATACAACTCTATAAACTTGTAAATTATGTATATATATATACATATGTATATACTTATATACATGTTAAATTGTTATGTATATATATATATATAATAATAATGATTTCTATAGCGCTAAATTATCAATATAGCACATAGCATTTTAAACATAGCCAAAGCTAAGTAATATGCGCAACAATAGAAATGTGCATAGCACATTAAACAACGTATAAATATTGGTGATAAAAGAAGCATTTAAAACTGTTGAGTTTAATGAATATGGCAACGCTAAAGTTAAGCACATGATTTCTTTTGCCAACCAACATGTAAATAAGCTACCAAAAACTTTGTCAACAGAAAACCAACAGTAAAAGCTCATGTATAGGAAGTAAGTCGACCAAGTCAAACAACAAACATCGACCCATGTTATATGGCGCAAATGGCATAATATGGCAACAACTAAGAATGATGTGAATCGATTAGAGGTCTATTTTTCAATATGAATTTCTAGATTGTGAAGTATTTTGAAATATGTGGAAGAGGTCAAGTATGCAGCTGGCCAAGTAAGTCGACCTGTAGAAGAAAAATACCTTAAATTTATGATTATCTTACTTGATGTTCATTTGAGAAGTGTGACTCACTCACCATGGCTATGTATATGTTCATTATGCATCAATTTTAGTTGCCACCTTTTCTTTACCTTGTTGAGTCGAATCATTTGAGCTAAGAAGTGTCATTCTTGATACCCTATTTCTAGCCTTTAGTTTCTGATCTTTGTGTATAAATAGAGGAGCTATCTACCTCATTTGGATGCATACCTACATTCTTGATGTGATTTTCTAAGCTATTACATTTTGATTTTCTGAGTTGTGAGAGATTTTTCAAGAGAATTGAGAGAGGATTTTGAGAGGGAGTCATTAGAAAAGTGGGATAAAGGTATTTGGGAGTTGCTTACTATTTTGGGGAGGTTGTGTTGGGAAACCAAATTGATCAATTGGAGCATTTCATAAATAGGCATGCTAATTCCTACTCTTTTATACTTTGTTTTATGTATTTGAAAAGATTGTGTGACATTGTTTGTTTTGTTTGGGAAGTTAGATCTATTGCTTATTAGGGAAATATTATTCAATTATTTTATGAAAGTGAAAGGAATCTTGTTGTACTTAGTATAACAATCTATATTGCTTTAAGTGTTTGTACATATTCCATATTAAGGAACAGGTGGATATAGTGGGAATTAAATACTATATTAGGGATATAGCTTACTAGCTAATGTTTAAACTAGTTGAGTCTTAAAGTTACTATATTTTACTTAGTAGATGTGTTTAATTATACATAGAGGTAATAGGTTATTCCTGGGGTTAGGATAATCTAGTGAAGGGGATAGCCTATGCATAGGTTACGAATGGTCAGATACAAATCGAGCTAGGAAGTTGGGTGAGCATGTGACAACCATTCCATAATTTTAGGTGATGAATACCTTGGCCAAAGTAGTGTAAGTTGCCATTGTTTACACTGTTAGTTTTCTGTGTTCCAAATTTACGTACTATACATGGATTATCATACGTGTAGGTTGTATCCATTGTATGAAATAACTAGAAATGTTTAGGACACGCCACCAAGCTCAGAAAAGGTCATGTTATTATGAGGTTACCAAACCAATCTCTTCGTCAAAGAGTAGGGTCATCTATCAGTTTGATAGATGTGCAAGGGACCATAATTAGTCCAAGGTTGGCGAAAAAGCGCTTGAGTGATGCTTCTCCTCATTAGTTGGTGACCAAGATTTGAAGGGGGGTTACCTGGAGCATTCAATGGAGCCTTGCATGTGTATTTTGTATCCATTTCTATGGAAATAATGTAAAAGAGAAATGTTATCATGAATTATTTACTATGTTATCAATATATTGGAAATTGTAACACTTTGATATAATGCAATGGAGAAAGTTTGGAAAGATGTTTATTTCAAATGTGCATGTTATCTTTTATATGAAAGGAAAAAAATTTATTGCTCATAATGGTTAGATGCTTGAAAATTTTACTTGAGGTTAAAACATAGGAAAGTTACTATGTAGAACAATGGGCATGTTACAACTATCTAATGCAATAGGCTAAAAAAATTCTAGAGTCTCAACCCAAAAGCTCATTATCATCCTCATAAGACACGTTAGCTTATAAGGATCGAGAAATGGTAACCTATGCAATAATTTGAATCATTTCTCATCTCTAGGAGGGATCCATTCAATTGAGAAAAACAAAAAATCATATTCCATCCCCAAATACAGAAAAAATAGATATCTTATTTAAGAAGCCCAAACATCCAAATCAAGGCCCCAAAAAAGAAAAAAATTGAAGTGAAAATTTTAGGTAGTTGTGTAGATGTTGAAGATAATCTTGTTGAAAATGATGGGTTAGAAACAAAGGAGAATATTAACTTGATTGGTAATGATATAATTATAAAATTTAGAGGGGAGATGGTAGAATATCTAATAGAGGAATTTTTTCAAGAGAATTTAGGCCTTGGATTGTAGGAAAATTTGATTTCCCAAATAAAATTGGATGAAAAGAGTGAGCTTAATACCTATGTTTAAAAATAAATAAAGGGAGTACAAACCTAAACACATTAAGACACAAGAGTAAATTACAATAGGTATTCGATGAATCATAAAAAAATCTCTAAGATTGAGAAGAGTGTAATACAGATATTTTCTTGGAATGTTAGGGAAAAAGACACATAATAAAAAGCCAATTAGATAGAAATAAATGTAACATTATTCTCCTACAAGAAACCAAATTTTCTAATGAATAAGGAGCAGCTATTTTTTAATATTGGTCTAATTTTTATTTCTCAATGGTGGAGGATTAAGTAACACTAGGAGGGCTAGTAATCCTATCGAATACAAATTATATAAGGGAAAAAAGAATAGAATTTGGCCCCCATTGGATCTTGACGAATATTCACACTCTTTCTTCTAACTTCTTGTGTTGGAAGTTTAACATCTATGGTCCAGTTGGAACTACCCATAAAAATTACTTTGGTTATTTCTTAGTCCTCTAATTATTCCTGTAAAAGATGATTGGTTATCCTAGGAAAGGATTTCAGTGTTATAAAAAATCATGAAGAAAAATAGAGAGGCATTATTCTAACTTCTATAAAGGTATTCAAACTTTAAGGAATTTATCAATTTAAACCACCTCTTTGATTGTCTCCCAAACAATGGTAAATTCACCTAGACCAATAGGTAATAGAAATCTCATTACACCGCTAAAATATTGGATAGATTCATCCTACTAGTAAGTGGATATCTAATTCTCATAGCTTATCAAGCTCAACTCTCCCCTTATATGTTATACATTTTCTAATCTACATTGATTTTTTTGAGGATAGAGCTCCAAAAAATGTCCTTTTGAGTTCAAATCTATGTGGTTCAAAGAAAAAAATGTATACACCTTCTCAAGCAATGGTAGATGAATACTCCTATAAAAGACTTTAGAATATTTCAAATCTATAGTAAGTTAAAACATGTGAAGTCAAAATTTGGGAAATGGAACAAGGAGCATTCTAAGAATATCTTTCAAAAAAATAATAGCTAAAAGAAAAATTTAAAGCTAAAAAATTATATTATTAAATTTGGAATGAATAAACAAAAATTTAGTTAGAAATGTAATTCAATGATGACCCTCAAGAAATATTACACAAAGAATAAATATATTGGTAGCAAAAGTCTAGAGAACTATGGCTGAAAGAGGGTGACCAAAATACAAAATTTTCACGCATAAAATATGATTAAAATATTTTCCAACTCCATAACATGCATTAAATATTCTCAATGGTTTCTTTTAATACAATGTCAAAATATCTTGTAATGTCCCGCCACATAACCCTAGAGGAAGATGCAACTACTATGAAAGCAAACATTTTTTTTCCTTTTAAAGTGCAATTAATAACATGAAAAGTGCACTACACTAACGCATACATCCTCTAAGGCACGTGACTAAGCTTACAACTGAATCCCATCACATAAATAATAACTTATTCACAACATATAAATTATTACTCATGAATTAAAGAACATACATTCAAAGCATTAAATTACATCCCATAAGGTAAAAGTATATAAGAGATCCATAGATTGCATTTATTTCAAATAATGTTTACAACACTCATTCCAAGAATGAGAAAGATCATTCAATAAGGTTACAATTACAAGAATCCTCCTCGAATACAATTGAGGAGTGATACATATACAAAGTGTCAACTGATACAATACATCATAAGAATGAAACATAACAATTGGTATACACGAGCTTTCCAACTAGAAGATCCTGCCATCACGAACATAAGAAGGGAACCCAATTGAGTAAGGTGCACGTTCCACCCAACAAAGTGGTACCCGAAGGCCCACCCCTCATGATAGGAGATAGTAACAAGGCTTCCTAGACAAAACTAACAATCTCTAGACACAGGCTATCACATGACTGAACCAATCAAATACAAGTACAACTCTAACATAATGGTTACATTGCTTCTAGAGTAAAATAATCAAGTACGTCAACTAAACCATACACACTGAATATTGTCATAGGCAGAGTGTCATCACAAGGCTCGACATGGGTTACCCAATGCAGATCTTCATAGGTTATCGACCCCCTATCTTGTTAAACCTTGACAACCTCAACCGATCCCCAATCCCCATTCTCACTCATGCGGGATCAACTTACCTTTCAAAGAGACAAGGCAGATGACCTTCACCATTCCAAGCCTTCCCACTCATCCCAAGCCCAAATGAGCACTTGAGTCCATGAGTGAGGCTATCTTATCTGAATTAATATGAGATGCTACCCGAAACCCCTAATTACTTTAAATTATTGTTTTCACTTGATTAACTACTTTCGATAGGTTACCCAGTTTACCTCTTTAGGGCTTTGGCCCCTAACAAAAGCCACTCCCCTACTGACAACACAAAGATCAAAACCAACACCCAAGGGTAACATAGTGCACAAAACCATATAATAAATCCCACTCCAAACATAGGAGGCAACATATCCCCATTCGTGATAACCGGGTGATTAACTGAATACAACTATATGCACTACCCAAGGGAAATCAAAGGGATGAACAACAAAATACAACAACCCCAAATACTACTACCACATTTGGAAGACTTACAAAATAACAACTAACACTTTTAACCAATTTCCCCCAAAACGCGAATAGAAGAAATCACATTCAAAAGGGCAATTTTAAGCAGGAAATAAATCTACCTTTCAGATTTCCTAAATCCAATTTCCCTTCAGTGAAATACAATAATATATTGCCCAAATAAACTAATTAAATAAAATCTCTTTCACAGATAGAAAGGAAAATCCAATCTATCTGTTATTTCAATTCCTCAATTACTTTTAAATAAAAATATCAATTTCTTCTCTCTTTTTTAAAACATATCATTTTATGAATCTTCTAACTATGCATTTAATGCATGCACCTATTTCACAATTCATTAAAATAAATATATACACATATATATTTATATATATACTCAATTATATATACATATATATATTATTTTATATATACAGAAATATATATAATTTTTAAATATTTTACAAACAATATACTAATTTTTCCAAACATTAATAAATCAAGCATACATATATATAAATATATATACACACACATATATATACAATAAATATATATTACTATACATTTATATGTATATATATAAATAAATAAATATATATATATTATATATTTTATATATAAAAAAACACATGTAATTTAATAATGGCGGACGAAACCAACCAACATCCATTTGAAATTGTCAAGGCAATGAAATTTTATCAAACCATTTGCAATGGTTGCCATCACTTATTGGGCAGCGTCAGTGGGGTAGTATGGGGTCGTCGGTAGCTTACACAACCATCTCCCATGGTGGGGGGTGCCGGCTTCTTACAGCGTCAGCTCCCTTCCCATGGGGATGACTATGGGCAGCCGTCGGCTGCCCCCCCCCCCCAATTCAAACATAAATTTCATTAAAATCAAAAATTTGAACCTGCGATTTCTATAGGATTCTCGAATACGAATATCCGGATTTCAAAATACATATTTTCCCATAAGGTTTATCAAAAATAAAAAAAATATAATTGTTTATAAATATATGTATGTATATATATATATATCCAGATATATATATATATATATATATATATATATATATATATATATATATATATATATATATATATATATATATATATATCCAGATATATATATATATATATCCAGATATATATATATATATATATATCCAGATATATATATAAATTTGATCAGAATGACTACCCTAGCCGGAAAATAAATTTCACAAATAATTTTCTACAAAAGAGTTTCTCAATTCTACACAGAGGTTTACAAATTTTTCCAGATAAATAAATCTGTAGGAAGAAATAATTTTCTACAAATAACATTTACAAAAATTCCCGAAGGTTTTCTACAAAATTCTACAGACAAATTTAACTCCATCCCAATAGAATTTTTTCCAGTTTCCTATTGATTTCCTTCTGGGTTCTCCATTGTTTAAAAACAATCCCTACAGGAATCTCCAAAGCTTCCCTGACAATTTAAAGTTCCAAAATAAATAAAAACTTAAACAATCACGATAAGTTCCAGACACGGCTTCTTACAATTTTACAAAAAACTCAAAAGCTTCTAATCTAGTACAAACAACCTTTTCCCAGACAACAAATTAATCTAAGAACCTTTCCAAAATTAAATTAAATAAAATAATAGAGGAACCTAAATTCCAAACGCTTAAGGGGATGTAGATTGATGTAGAGCTTCTTCCACAAAACAAAGCTTCCTCTAGAAAAAACAAAGCTTCTTCCAGAAAAACAAAACAATTCCAAAACCAAAGTATTTTTCCTGAGATTATCCTTCCCAAATTTTTCAACCAACCAGATTCAACAACCCAACTTCCTTTTTTAATAACCTCTTCCCAAAAATATCTTCTCCTCTCTTATGTGAAGTAACTTCTTACCTCCCTTTGTTACAACAATTATTCTCTCCGTGAAATAATTTTCCCAACAACCGTAATTAAAATTTCCCAACACATGTCGAAAAACAAATATCTTCACAATTAATTAACACTAATCCCTCTAGATATTTTCTAGATATTAATGCGTTTTAATAAATTAGAATTCACATAATATTTTCTAATTTAAATTTAATCCAACTAATTTAATTACTTAATAAAATAAATTTAATCATAGGATTAAATCATTTTACCAATTAAATTAAATTAATTAATTAAATTAAAAAAAAGCTTCTTACACTATAATCCGGATTAATTAAATAATCATTTAAACATTTAAAGAATTTATTTCCCTTACACATACTTTGTAACATAAATAACAAGGCAAAAATGGAAAACATGATAACAAAGCATGACCAACTAAAACTGACGACACACTATGACTAGGGTTGTGGCTTGACAAGGGAAACCTAGTTACAATCTCCCAATCAAAAATATCGTTGGGCAATGGACACACTCAAACCTGTGAATCCAGGTGGAGTTGATGTCCTTTACCTGCAAACCTGCAATCAAAGCATATGTCAAACATCCATATATATCATAATCAATCACACCATGAAGAGAGAATCGTGGAATCGTAGGGCGCTCGCAAGCGAGTGATGCAATCTCATTCCTTTCACCAATACAATATCACATCAAACTAATGAATCTAACATCAATAAACTACTCATGATCATATAACAATATCAATTCAAATAAACACTATGCTAATCAAAAGCATCTCATAATAATAAACATCAAAATAATGTACTCTCACATCATAATATAAAAACCAACATCGCTCCAAAGTTAGTGATCAAATAATAACAAAGTATCATGGTCTATCAAAATAAAGGTACTATTAGAAAACATAAGCATATCAGAGAAATAGATTGTCTGATCATATGAGAAAAACAGAGGGGTGCTATATCCTCCCCCTAGAGTCAGGCTTACTCCTGGAAGCCTACGAACAAATAGGGATAGAGCTCCCTCATCCTTGTCGCATCCTCCTAGGTAGCATAAGTATCATCCCTAGGATCCCACTGGACCCTCACCTGCTCAATATCTCGACCCTTGAGGGTGAGTCTCCTTTGTTTCCCGTCCACTACCAAAAGCCTCAGCAACTACACCCTGATGCCCAACCTGGCGGTTATCAACCATAGTAAATGCTTGGTATGACCTACCTACATCACCCGCCGTCGACTCAGAAACTTCTGGCCCCTGACCAAAACTAGTATTGTTCCTTTGTAGACAATTCCTAGCAATGTGGCCCTATTGACCACAAGAGAAACATCTTGTGCTATGTCCAAAACCCCTATCACCTAGAGGTGTGCTAAACTGTTGAACACTACCCCAGTTAGCCACAGACTGTGAACTTTGAGTCGGTCGCTCCTGATGGTTGCACTTATTGTGCCACCAATTTTGGTTCTTCCTAGGTGGAGAACCGTCATCATCATGATGAGATTGTGAATCCTTACGTTTCCCTTGTGCACTCTATTGCTATCCACTCTAAGTAGGAACTTGTTGATTCCTAGGTGGTCTAGCTCCCTAAGCCTGGCCACTATAAGCACTAGGCCCTGCAGCTAAAACATTGCCAATCTGCACTCCTATATGGCCACCCAATGCCATTGCTAAGTTGTCCTTAAACAACCTAGCCTTCTCGACCACTATCTCCATGGTTGTGGGTTTGAAAACCCAAACACCACCACTAATTCAGGCATTTAATCCCCTGACAAAATGCTAGACAAGCATGCCCTCATCATCTCTAATGCCAGTGAACTTCTTGAGCTCGTAGAAACAACGCTCATACTGTTCCACCAACATAGCCATCTATTGTAAGGCATGGAAATCATCACCTCGGCGCTGCCGCCAGTGATAAAAAAGGAATCAGGCTTTGAACCTCTCAAGAAACATATCCCACGAAACAAAATTAATATCAATTCAGAGCTTCTGATCCTCTAACCTCCACCAAGTAGAAGCAAATCCTCTCAATTGCATGATCGCACACCTAGCCTTGGTATTGCTACCATAGGGGTGCATCGCAAAACAACGGTTCAGGTCAATCAACCAGGTTTCAACCTCAAGACCACTGCCAGATCCATCAAAGGTGGGTGGACGAGCTCTAAGTGAATCCCTCATGTGTGTGGCTACGACTGCCTCTGACTAAACTGGTACCTCCCTCTCACCAATATTAACCTGATCTCTACCTTGTCTCAGTCCAAGGCGAGCCAATGTCTCCTCTAACAACCTACACAACTGTGCGCCCTCGATCCTTGGAGGATCCTGATGCTGATCTCCACCTCCCAGAGCATTATCAGAAGCCTGATGCTCCTCACAATCAGAATCATGGGGAACATGGGGAGGTGAATCATGATGACTACCTTCACAACCACGTCCATGGCCACGAACTTGACCTCTACCTCGACCTCGTCTGGGTGGTATGATCCTACACAGACACACCAAGTTATTAGGCAAGGTACACAAATTAAAATGTATGCAACTAAAAATTTAATGGGTTCATTATTATCCCAGAGCACCCAGTGTTTAAACCTGGCTCTGATACCATGTGTAATGCCCCACCACATAACCCTAGAGGTAGATGCAACTACTACGAAAACGAACAATTTTTTATTATTTTAAAGTGCAATTAATAACATGAAAAGTGCACTACACTAACGTATACATCCTCTAAGGTACACAACTAAGCTTACAACTAAATCCCATAACATAAATAGTAACTCATTTACAACATATAAATTATTACTCATGAATTAAAGAACATACATTCAAATCATTAAATTACATCCCATAAGGTAAAAGTACATAAAATATCCATAGATTGCATTTATTTCAAAATAATGTTTACAACCCTCATTTCCAGAATGAGAATGATCATTCAATAAGGTTACAATTACAAGAATCCTCCTCGAATACAATTGAGGAGTGATACATATACAAAGTGTCAACTGATACAATACATCATAAGAATGGAACATAACAACTGGTATACACGAGCTCTCCAACTGGAAGATCTCGCCATCACGAACATAAGAAGGGAACCCAATGGACTAAGGTGCACGTTCCAACCAACCAAGTGGTACCCACAGGCCCAACCCCCATGCTAGGAGATAGTAACAAGGCTTCCTAAACAAAACCAACAATCTATAAACATAGGCTATCACATGACTAAACCAATCAAATACAAGTACAACTCTAACATAATGGTTACATTGCTTCCTGAGTAAAATAATCAAGTACGTCAATTGAACCATACACACAGACTGTTGTCATAAGTGGAGTGTCATCACAAGGCTTGACATGGGTTACCCAATGCAGATCTTAATAGGTTACCGACCCCCTATCTGGTTAAACCCTGGCAACCTCAACCGATCCCCGACCCCCATTCTCACTCATGCAGGATCAACTTACCTTTCAAAGAGACAAGGCAGATGACCTTCACCATTCCAAGCCTTCCCACTCATCCCAAGCCCAAATGAGCACTTGAGTCCATGAGTGAGGCTATCTTATCTGAATTAATATGAGATGCTACCTGAAACCCCCAATTACTTTAAATTATTATTTTCACTTGATTAACTACTTTCGATAGGTTACCCAGTTTACCTCTTTAAGGCTTTGGCCCCTAACGAAAGCCACTCCGCTACTGACAACACAAAGATCAAAACCAACACCTAAGGGTAACATAGTGCACAAAACTAGATAATAAATCCCACTCCAAACATAGGAGGCAACACATCCTCGTTCATGGTAACCGGATGATTAACTGAATACAATTATATGCACTACCCAAGGGAAATCAAAGGGTTGAACAAAAAAATACAACAACCCCAAATACTACTACCACATCTGGAAGACTTACAAAATAAAAACTAACACTTTTAACCAATTTCCCCCAAAATGTGAACAAAAGAAATCACATTCAAAAGGGCAATTTTAAGCAGGAAATAAATCTACCTTTTGGATTTCCTAAATCCAATTTCCCTTTAGTGAAATATAGTAATATATTTCCCAAATAAACTAATTAAATAGAATATCTTTCACAAACATCAAGGAAAATCCAATCTATCTGTTATTTCAATTCCTAGTTACTTTTAAATAAAAATATCAATTTTTTTTAAAACATATCATTTTATGAATCTTCTAACTGTGCATTTAATGCATGCACCTATTTCATAATTCATTAAAATAAATATATAGGCATATATATTTATATATATGCTCAATTATATATACATATATATATTCTTTTGTATATATATATAATTATATATACGTAAATATGTATAATTTTTAAATATTTTACAAACAATATACTAATTTTTCCAAACATTAATAAATCAGGCATACATATATATAAATATATTTATATATATACATATATACACATTTATATACAATAAATATATATTACTATACATTTATATGTATATATATAAATAAATATATTAATTATATATTTTATATATTATATACAAAAAAACACATATAATTTAATAATGGAGAACGAAACCAACTAACATCCATTTGAAATTGTCAAGGCGACGAAAGTTTATCGAACCATTTGCAATGGTTGCCATCACTTATTGGGCAGTGTTGGTGGGGTAGTGTGGGGTCGTCAGCCGCATACACAGCCTACTCCCATGGTGTGGGGTGCCAGCTGCTTACACTGTCGGCTCCCTTCCCGTGGAGACTGTTGTGGGCAGCCGTCGACTCCCGCCCAATTCAAACATAAATTTCATTAAAATAAAAAATTTGAACTTGCGATTTCTACAAGATTCTAAAATACGGATATCTAGGTTTCAAAATAAATATTTTTCCCAGAAGGTTTATCAAAAATACAAAACTATATTTTTTTTATAAATATATGTATATATATATAAATTTCATCAGAAAGATTGCCCTAGTCGGCAAATAATTTTCATAGATAATTTTCTACATAAGAGTTTCTCAATTCTACACAGAGGTTTACAAATTTTTCCAGATAAAAAAATCTGTAGGAAGAAATAATTTTCTACAGATAACATTTACAAAAATTCTCGAAGGTTTTCTACAAAATTCTACAGAGAAATTTAACTCCATCCCAATAGAATTTTTTCCAGTTTCCTATTGATTTCCTTCTGGGTTCTGCATTGTTTAAAAACAATCCCTACAGGAATCTCCAAAGCTTCCCCAACAATTTAAAGTTTCAAAACAAATAAAAACTTAAACAATCACGATAAGTTCCAGACAAAGCTTCTTACAATTTTACAAAAAACTCAAAAGTTTCTAATCTTGTACAGGCAACCTTTTCCCAGACAACAAATTAATCTAAGAACCTTTCCAAAATAAAATAAAATAAAATAATAGAGGAACCTGAATTCCAAACGCTTGAGGGGATGTAGATTGATGTAGAGCTTCTTCCACAAAACAAAGCTTCCTCTAGAAAAAACAAAGCTTCTTCCAAAAAAACAAAACAATTCCAGAGCCAAAGTATTTTTCTCGAGATTATCCTTCCCAAATTTTTCAACCATCCAGATTCAACAACCCAACTTCCTTTTTTAACAACCTCTACCCAAAAATATCTTATCCTCTCTTCTGTGATGTGACTTCTTACCTCCCTTTGTTACAACAATTATTCTCTCTATGAAAGAATTTTCCCAACAACCGTAATTAAAATTTTCCAACACATGTCGAAAAACAAATATCTTCACAATCAATTAACACTAATCCATCTAGATATTTTCTAGATATTAATGCATTTTAATAAATCAAAATTCACATAATATTTTCTAATTTAAATTTAATCCAACTAATTTAATTACTTAATAAAATAAATTTAATCATAAGATTAAATCATTTTACCAATTAAATTAAATTAATTAATTAAATTAAAAACAAAGATTCTAGGGGATGACCCCGCAACACAGCAGTTAGCTGCAAGCCTCCCACATGGGAGGTCTTGGGTTCGAGCCTGCTCGGGACTCATGGGTGCAAGAAATTCAGCCGTGACAACAATGGACGAAATCAACGATAGGAGAGAATGTAGGGAGAAGTACAGTGGGCAGGAAGCGGACGCCATCAGAGTGCCATCAGAGGGCCATGCAGGTGGCAGTAGGTGGAGGTTGTGCATGGGATGCACTGGAGGAGGCAGCAAGGGAGAAGGAAGCAACGAGATAAAAAAAGTTGTGGGGAAAGAAAGGATTCTAGAGGCTGCAGGAGGAAGGAGTTAGCGCCAGTGGAGAGGGAAGGAGATAAGGTGAGAAGAGAAGACAAAGAGACTACGGGTAGTGATGTGGAGAGATAAGGCAAGAAGAAGGTGTGGAAGGAAGGATGCAGGTGGAGATGAGTGGAGAGACAGAGGAGATAAGGAAGCCTCGGGAGGGAGGAATAGAGGCAGAAAGAGAGCAAAGAGGTAAGAAGAGCGAAGAGTGGAGAGAAACTGTGGTCTGGGGTTCAGTCCAGGTACTTGGCGCATAGTCAGTTCACCCAATCGACGACTGTTGAAGACGGTACTGTTGAGCCTTGAAGATAAACCATGGGGATGAGGCCCCCCAAATGTGGCCTCACTGGTTCAAAGCTCCAATCAAAAGCGTTTAACTATAAAAAAAAAAAACAAAGATTCTAACACTATAATCCAGATTAATTAAATAATCATTTAAACATTTGAAGCATTTATTTCCGTTAAACATACTTTTTAACATAAATAACAACAAGACAAAAATGGAAAACGTGATAACAAAGCATGACCAACTAAAACTGACAACACACTATGACTAGGGTTGTGGATTGACAAGGGAAACCTAGGTACAATCTCCCAATCAACAATACCATTGGGCAATGGACACACTCAAACCTGTGAATCTAGGTGGAGTCAATGTCCTGTACCTGCAATCAAAGCATATGTTGAACATGCATATATATCATAATCAATCATACCGTGAAGAGAGAATCGTGGAACCGTAGGGCGCTCGCAAGCGGGTGATGCAATCATGTTCCCTTCACCAATACAATGTCACATCAAACTGATGAATCTAACATCAATAAACTACTCATGAGCATATAACAATATCAATTCAAATAAACACTATGCTAATCAAAAGCATGTCATAATAATAAACATCAGAATAATGTACTCTCACATCTTAATATAAAAACCAACATCGCTCCAAAGTTAGTGATCAAATAATAACAAAGTATCATGGTCTATCAAAATAAAGGTACTCTAAGAAAACATAAGCATATTAGAGAAACACACTGTTTGATCATATGAGCAAAATGGAGGGGTGCTACATATCCAAAAAAAAGTTGTATCCTATATTGAAAGTTTGCTCACCAAATCATGAGAAGATAAGTTATATATTGTCATAATCTCTTAGTCAATATTCCTTCATTGGTCACAAAAAATATGATGCACTAGATAAAAGAATCTATTTCAAGATGGTATAATTTTTTTTCCATTTTAGATAAATATTTAATATGAATGTTGACATCCAATGGAAATAGTTGTTTTTTATTCACGCACATTTTAATACTTATATATAAATATATATTTATCAAAATTGGAAAAAAATATATCCATGCACTAAAGTTTCAAGTTATAAATACACACAAAAAATTTGAAATAAAAAAAATAAAATTTACTATAAAAATTTTGGCGTCTCGTGCAACTTCATTTTTCAGCATTTTATCAGCAACTAAATTATAGTGTTAATTTATGAAAAACTAGTTTAAAATAATTTTTTAATTTCTTATAAAAAATACAAACATAAAATATAATAAAAAATACTTATTTTACTAGTTTACATCATTTAAAAATTCAAAACATATATGCTACTTTTTAGTGATTCAAGTTTAAAAGTTGGATTAGCATTGGTCATTTCCTTTATAAAGTGTGACACAGCTTTGTGCTTTTACCCTATCAGAGAAACACACTATCTAATCATATGAGCATAATGGAGGGGTGCTACATATCCAAAAAAAAGTTGTATCCTATCTTGAAAGGTTGCTCACCAAATCATGAGAAGATAAATAATATATTGTCATAATCTCTTAGTCAATAGTCCTTCATTGGTCACTAATGATTAGAATAGAATCTTGATGGAAGAATTATCTTTGGAGGAAATAAAAGTTGTTTTTCTACGCCTAGTGACAAGGCTCTAGGCCCTAATAGTTTTATAGCCATATTTTTTCAAAAGTCTTGGAATTTTGTGGGGAGATGCATTTAGCTAGCTATGGAAGAGGCTAGAAAACATAAATATAGACTCAAGGAATTGAATGTCTCTTTCTTATATTTGATCCCCCAAAAACCAAATGTTTCTTCTTTTACTGATTTTAGGAAAATATCTTTGTAATATTACCCACAAAATATTTTCAAAATTTATTTCTATCACAATAAGATCCATCATTTGTTCCTTGATTTTAGATGAACAAGGATGGTTTGTTACTAGAAGATAATCCTCTAAGTGTCATGCATTTCCATTAAAAATCAAAATGGTGTTGCTATGGTCATTAAATTGGACATGATAAAAGCATATGACAGGGTTAGCTAGGAATTTATAATGCTAGTTCTCAAAAATTTGATTTTTTAAATGATTGGTTAAATGAGTTTACTCTTATATCTAGGATCAAATTTTTGGTTATTACAATTGGCAATCCAACATTTTTCAAATCTTCAAAAGCTATCAAATAAGGATATCATATTTCTCCCTTTTTATTCATTTTAATGGAAGAAGCCCTCAGTAGATCAATTTTTCCTAAATATAGTCATAACAATTTAATAGGTGTGAACATTCTAAGAATTCTAAACCTAATTACTCATTCCCTATTCACTAATGACACCATTTGTTTGGAAAATCTAACTATTCTAAAGAAAAACTATCAATGAAGTCCTTTTGTCTTATTGTGCAACAATAGGTCATTTTTTTTTTGAAAAATCCCAAATATTTTTCCTAGACACATCCATGTGCATTCAAATAATGATTTACAAGTTGTTGGTGTGTAGATTGAAAAATTTACCTTGTTAGTTTTGGGGTATCCCTTTATTTTCTTGAGGCAATGAAAATGAATTTTGGGAAAAAATTATTTCTGCAATTCAAAAGAAAATTTCCTTTTGGAGGGAAAGTGGTTGTCGATGGTAGGTAAAATGAAAATGATTTAGGTAGGCATCTTAGCAATCCCTATTTACATGATGTGTAAACATACCAATAGATTTCATACCTATACTCGAGAAATTTGTAAGGTTTTTTGTGAATTCGTTGTTTTGATAGAAATATATTAGCTCTAATGTTTTGGGATAAAGTTTGTAATTCTAGATCTTCTAGTGGTATCAATATTCTTGGTTTTGAATCCCAAATTCTAGCCACAAGAACAAAACTAGATTGGAACCTATATTCAAAGTTGAACTCTAAGTGGTGTAAAATAATGCAAGCCAAATAAATCAACATGGTGGACACAAAGAGAATTTTTATGGTTGTAAATCCTTCAAATGGTTCTAAGATGTGGAACTTCATTACCTTTTGTAGAGAATTGATTCTTCCTCATCTTTCATGGATAATTCATAATGGAGAAAAATCTTTTTTTGGGAAGATTCTTGAAGCATATCTCAACTATTATATAAAAGACAAGATTTGGTGGAGACAAAACACTTTATGAAGCAAAATTGGGGGTCAAAATTAAAAGACTATATTATAATCCCTAAAGGATACCTAGTTTCAAAATCCAAGATGAATTATTTTGAGGATTGGCCTATCTCTCGAAAACAAAAAGCTACATTATTAATGATTCTTGCTCAAAGAGTTATTTTCCTCTCTCAAGGTAAGGATGTAACTTCTTGGATGGCTTCAAAATCAAGTAAATATACAACAAAAGAGGGTTATCTAGCTCTATCTCACAACTCTTCTTCTAAAATTTGGCCCTTTGATCTCTATTGGAACAAACCATATATCTCCCTAAAGCTGGGACTTTTCAATGGCTTCCTCTTCATAATAGGATTTTAACAAGGAAAAGGCTAGATAAATTGGGTATTCTACCATCTTTTAAATGTATTTTTATGGAAACGTGGAGGAAGACAAAGATCATCTATTACTGAACTGTAACTTTAGGTGTTGGAATTGTCTTTGCATTAAACTAGATTAGAAAGTAACTTTCCCCAATACTCATTTTCAACATTTTTTTGGCATGGTCAATTATTTACAAAGACTCCTTATATGCTTGCATTTGGCAGGTAAACCACTCTCTCCTCATATGGAACTTATGGATAGAATGTAATAACATAATTTTTAGAAAATCTATTAACAAATTTTAAGGTATAATTTATAAAATTGAGAGCAATTTCTAAAACAATCATGTCATTTGTAAACAAGATTACAACTTAGAATAAGAAAATTTCTAGATAGGACAATGAGCTGTTAAAATAATGGCCTCCTCTTAAATCCCTTCCCCTTGTCAATTTTATTGATGGAGGTAATCTCAAAGTGGATAGAAAAAAGGTGTGTTGGTCCCCCACTCTATCCTCTTTGCAAAATTAAAATTCTATGGTGCCTCTTAGGGATATCCAATCCCTTATGGAGCTAGGTGTGTAATCAAGTAAAATATTGTTTGTCGAAGAAAAAGACTTCCTATGAGTATCTATAATGAAGTTGAAGCTTATGCCTTATTGGCCTTCAAATGGACCAAAACAAATTCAATTGCATTCAAATTGAAGGTGATTCTCAATCGATTATCAATGCAATTATAATAGAAACACAAACAACTCCAATATATTCTTCAATCAGTTTGGAGAATTTTGAATAGTCTTGAATTCTATGAAATTAGGCAATTCTATAGTGAGACAAATAAGATTGCTGATTTTTATTTTTTGTTTGTTTGACAAACATGACTATCAACCAATAGAAAGACTCCACACTATTTAAATATACATTAACAATTGAAAACCAGGCTTTGAAAAATCAAAAAATATTACCCTCAATCCTTTGTAAGCCCCCATGAAGGGGGTCTCCTTTGTTAAAGGTTTAGTTATTTTATGCAGGCTAGGTGTTTTCTCCATGGTTAACCTCATGTCCCCATGTGACTGCTTAACTCTGTTTTCTGCTTAAATTTAAGCAGCAGGGGTGTTCCCATGCATAGATTTTATTTTTGGGAAAGGATAATTTGGAATCTTTTCCTATTTTAATGGAGCAGCTACTATTTAGGAATTGAAAATAAGATCTGGAAAAAGAGGGGGGGCTGGAAATAAGCAGCAACTGCATATTTCTAAAAATCCATGTGGCTCCACAAATTTCTTTCCCTCTTTTTAAATTTTAAATTTTTATTTTTTTTCTAATTTTTTATTGTACAAATTATTATTAATACTATTAATACAAATTTAAGATGGTTGCTTAAAAACAAGTGAGAAAACTAAGCATTCATGGAGCCATCAACTCCACAAATAACTCCTAAATAAGTTGAGCAGTGGCTGCTAGCCAAAATAAGCTAAGCAACCGCATGGGGACATGAGGCAAGAGTCAAGACATCCCTAAAACATGCCATCACTAATTCCTACATGGCGGCCCATATGAACTTTGTGTTTAATGAATTTAATGCTACTACATAGAAAATATTTTCACCATTATCTTATCGCCTTCCTTTATTAACTCATGATCACCATTGCCATGTTCTCACAGTAGTTTGGCTTGTTTAGCAAGTTGTATCATTTATTTCCCATTCTAAGTTGTATAGTATTGCTCCTATTCTCACTGCTACATTTCTCCTACTTTTTTGGGCCGATTGTAACAATGAATGAGCCTCAAAAAATAAGAGTATTTATTTATCACCTCAGAAGTGGGAATCATCAGTGTAGGCCCCTACGATTCTGTCATGCTATCCCATGTTTTTTCAATCAACTGTTGAAATGGCAATTTGAAAGGTGATTACAGAAGTTGTTATTCTGAGGGGTAGTCCGCTTCTTTCTTTCCAAAACCATGGATTTGGTAGAGTTGCCTAAATTTGGCTTCAACTGGGAATATCTACTTTTGATGGATTCTCTTCAAATGGAAATTGTTATCAACTAGGTAATGGTGATTTAATTTCCTCTGATAGCATTTAACAGATGCTTTACTGGTTTGGATGGTACTTTTTTTTTGGCTTTTCCTCTACTTCTGAGTTTTTTCCTTAGTGAGAACTATGGTGGTTCTATTTTTCCACTTGATCTACTATGTAACTCATATGTTGCATCACTTAACATGACAATATGGGAAATGAATTAATGATGATAAAATATTAGGATTCTATAGATCATCTCCATGAGCCATTGCCCCTCACACATGTCCATTTTTAATTTTCTATCAAGTTTTCCTTTCCCATACATATCCTAATTGAGGCCTACATGACTGAAATTGTTTGAACTACTCCCTTATGACATGTTTGACTACAACCTTGTCATTTTTCTATTCTAGACGAAGTAATTCATTTGAACTTTTTTAATGCACCATGTGATTCTCTCTTTGCTTTCATGATTTTTGAAGGACAATTATTTCTAACAAAGTTCGTAAGGTTCACATCATTGGGAAAATTACTACTATATTTGAGGGTTTATTAATTTAATTAAAGAAAAGAGTGATTGTTTATTGAGAAGTGATAGCTGAGAAACATAGGTGGTGATGAAAAAAAATAAAAGTGATAGAATAATTAAAGGGGGAATTGGTAGTATTTTGGTTATGTTCAATCGCTTAGAGTTGATTGTCTAGTGGTCAATAGGTATAATCGGTTGGGTCCTCCTTTTTAAAGCACCTTGATCTAGTGAGTACCAAGTATGAGGTACTTCTAACCTCAAAAAAAATCATGCAAGAAAATCAAATCACCTGCTTATACATTAAATAGTTTGTTGATGTCAATGTTCGTAGCCTCATGATATGACCTCTATGCAAGCATATACCTATTTATGCTACAAAGCTACTTTGTACAATGTGTAGGGAGAAAATTCATTTGTTTTGGGTAAAGCACTCAAATTTTAATGATTTGATAGTCAATCTTTATTTTTTTGAGTCTTTTGAACATGATGGCATGGTCAAATTTTCGCCATTCTATTCAAAAAAGCATGTGGCATACAAAAATTGACTTCTAAGTGTTTATTTTGGATGAAACAAAAAGCAAACCTACATTTTCCAATTGCTCTAGATTCAATGGTTTTCTTGTTTTTTCTACAAGCTCTAATTAAATATTGAATACCATGAGATTTGCAACCAAGCCTCCACACAATATACATGAAAAGAATGACATTAAAAATAGTAAACTCACAATGGGTTTGAAGGGGGGTGATCCCACAATACTGGTTTACAATTTTTGGGCAAACTGGACACTAAACTGATTTTTTTAACTAAATCTTCACTTTCGGGCTCCTATAGCGGCTAAACTGTGAAAAAATTGTAGATGATGAAAACTAGTGATTTGTGAAGTTTTGTCTATAGATTCTAAATATGTTTTTTTCAAAAAAATTGGAATCAATTTGCACTTTTTTTTTCATCTCCTTTGAAAACTAGTTTTTATCAGTAAACAACATTTTTAAAGAGTGATGCCCACCGTATACAAAATGATTTTTTTTGTATGAAGGATAAAATTCTAATTTTTTCGAATTTAGATTTGTAACTATGATATATAACTAGTTCATTTGGTTTCATAGTGTTTTATTAGAAAAACTTCCTTAATCAAGTTTCGTAGTCAAACCAATTACAATTCAGACATAGGCAGACTATATACAACATAACTTTTTTTGTATGTATCAAAATGTTTAAAAAAAATTAATGGATCAAAGACATCAATACCCAGCCTGAACATATTTTTCAAAAATTTATTTTGATAATCTACTATTTTTCCACATGTGTAGAACAGGGAGCTTGATTTTTAGTGAAAAACCTATATTCACAAGAAATAAAAAATAAATTTAATAATCAAATTTAATTTAATTAAAACTATTTTTTTTGGAAGCTTATAATAAGGACTACATACTTACAAAAAATAAATTTTAAATGAATTCATTTGATCCCCCAAAAGGTAAATCAAAAGTGGTTTTTATCAACATTTTGATAGGTGTAAAGGAGACTCTGTTATAGGTATAGTTTAAAATTAGCAGAGTTATATCCAATGGGGCTTGGTCTAATGTGGTTTGATCAAACCCTCTTCAATTGGAATCCTTTAAATGGATTTTTTCAAGGCTTAAATCATTATATTTTCTAAAAATATGTGATTGAAGCAAAAATCAGGATCTCCCAGAAAGTGTAAACCACTATTGTGGCACACCCAGGGTTTGAATGGCTATACCATGTAGGAATAATACAATATCCCAAATATCCCAAAAAATTGTTGAACCAATAGAATCTTCCACTCAAATCTACAAATAAGTAAATAAGAATACAAAAAGAAGAGGAATATTAGATAGCCAACTTAATTACATGGTACAAATATTCACATGATTATATAGGGCAAGGATGGAGATAATTAATGCATAAAAGATGAAATTTAACTAAACCTAATCTACATGATAGAAGGAAGCTAACTAAAGTTGTTCTAGCATGATAAGAGGGAAATAACTCAAGATAAACTAATTAAGTGCGAATTAGGTGAATAAGACACGGGCACATGAATAAATAAAGAAAACTATCTAAGTGTGCTTAATAAAATAGAATGAATAAATAATTATAAATATGAGAATAATATTATCCTAATGAAATTACATGAACACTGAGCCTAGTGTCAACACTCTAACAGTTTATAATTTTGGTTTTGATTTCGTAAGCCTTTTAAATTGGTTAGTAATTTGTATATTGGTTTTGTGTTTGACTAGAATAAATCAAGGTGGTTTTATAGCCACTTAATATGTTCTTCTCAAAACATAGGGCAACAGGATGTTTAATAATTCATTGTGATCTAGTCTTTGCTTGAATCCATATTTATGTTTTCTTTGGAAATATTTAAAGCTAAAATTCTCATTAATGTTTACAGACTCTTGTATAGATTCTATTACACAATTGGGGTGGATTTATGAGATTATTTTATCCCTCAAGTAACTAAATTGACAATGTTGAGTCATACTCATGCTCCTATGTTAGTCTTTTAATCACTTTTCCTACCACCTCCTTTCTCCACTAATACCAAGGATATTAAAATAGATTTTTTTAGTGATCAACAATAAATACTAGATAACAAAAAAGGGTAAAATTCATATGGACATCCTTATAATAATAATGGGTATGAATGTTGTTGAACTTAAGGGTAATTAATTCAATCTTAGATTGGAAGATATTTGTAACATAGAAAAAAGGAACCCTAAGTTTGATGTATAAAACCTAGGATTAATTTCTTCCTTTTTCAAGGGTACATTAGGATGCAAATCAACAAGGTGTCTAGATTGAATTTCAACCATGAAGGTGAGTCAATCAGACTTGGATCTGATTCTTTTGAACCATGGAAATGGATTGGAATTGATTTACCTTCACTAACCTAATTAAACTATGCACCCTAATATGAAAATTGCTAGATACCGACAATTGATAAATTGTTACAAAGATTTGCAGGAAGATCTTGGAAGGGCGGAATGTTATGTACCTATCATATAAATTTGGATCCATCCTTAATAGGAGGACAAAGCCGCCCAAGGGTGTATATGTCCTTGTATTCATTTTCTAAAACTAAAAACTTGAACTTGTAGCTCTTTGTCTGCTCTCTCGTGCCTGCCTTGCAAAATTATGTCTTTGGATCTAGACCTGTAATAAATCTGCAAAAGAGATTGTGGGTGGTGGCTATATAGCAGTTTTCCTCAGTCAAACCACTATTTTGGTATTTCTACCTCCAAAAATAGCTAAATTTTTGATAGATAATGTGTTTGAGCTCTTAACCTTAAGTGTATCTAAGGTTGTTATGAGCTAAATTGCATAAAACCCTACTCAAGTATGCTAGAGAAGGATTCCTATATGAAAATGATAAGATCTACCTAAGAGGAAGGCAAATACCCTTAGGAAATCCAAAACATAATAGTACCTTACTTTAGGTTGCAACTAGGATGAAGCTTGAAGATGAGAACACTTAGGAAACAAGTCATTAGGTTGAAGGAAATGGAAAAATGCATCCCCCAAACCTAGAATCCATCATGTTCTTCTATTGTCATCAATCTTCAATCATGAAATAAGACTTTATCAAATCTCCAAATAAGCTTGAAAACCTGCAAATCTAAATGTGTATGGTAGAATGTAATGATCTCTTGCTTCTCCAAGATTAAAAGTCTTGCTTTCTAGTTTCAAACGGTGAAAAGATTAGGTATTTATATGCATTTACTCTAATTTCTTGAAAATTAGATCCTGATAGCCGACCTTTGCAACTTGAATTTCAAATGTCAAAATGCCAACACCGACATGTTTGAATTTTAAGCCAGACAAAATAGGGGGATAGAACCACCTAAGGGTGTGCCATTCTTGGCCCTATTTTTTTGAAAATTATGGTTTTGGGGGAAAAACATTAGACGGATACATTTGTTATCTGCTTACAATTAATTTGAAAATGATAAAATAAGGCTCAAAATGCATAATTTAGGAGATTAGGCCCTAATTAGGAGATGTTGAAAATGCATAATTGCAAGGGTCACTAAATTAAGTCCAAACCAAGCATGAAATTGTACTACCACCTACAAGGGAGTACAATTTTTTATGCTACATTTAGCCCCCACTTTAGCAGCGATTTGATACTTTGTGCATATGCAAGCTAAAGTATCGAAAGTAAATCATGTCATATGAAAAAGGATACTCATAAGGATATTATAAATCATTCATGCACAGGAGAATGAAGCCTCCAGTGTAGTCATTTGAAAAACCACAATGTTAGGAACTACATCCTATAAAACTGATTTGTTAGATATTCAAAAATTATCTTGTATTTGCAAACAAACATGTCAGCTTCTAGGAGAACCAGATTCGAGGGTAGATGTATGCCCCCGATTTCGCTTGCTTTATGGAGGTGGAATTAGGTTAGAAATCTAATCGAATCAAATTGCTAAGCTTGGTGACAAAAATTCTTGTGATAGGGTCATGAGAACACAACAACAGCTATAAAAACAAATTTGATATGATCGGGGATGAAACTACAAATCCAATGCAACAAATGACATTGAAATCAGATTTCGCTAGCCCCTACTATGGTGAATCAAATGAGATATGATCATACTAAATTTGACTATATGTTAGATCAAAATCACCTTTTTGACTATTATTTTCAATTTTGTTGTTTGAAGGCTTAGAGAGAGATAGCATTGCACCAAGGAGCAAGGATATCAAGCCGATGATTGCACCAACCCCCAAGACTCAAGATCTTATGAGCGGACACTGCACAAGCAATAGTGGCACCAACAATGAGTTCCTATTCCTTTTTCCTATAATTTATTTTTGCATTTAATGCTATTTTAAGGTTTTTCCAAAATTAATGGCATCCATGTCCATTTTGGGTGACAATTTCCACTTTGGCCAATAGTGTTCCAAAATGGTGCCCCTGTCCCAAAATGGTGCCACTATCCTAGGATGGTGCACCTATAGGAGAGGAGAGAATCCCAAGGAGCGAGCATAGGCCATAGATGTAGAGGAGGAGGAGGAGGAGGAGGAGGAGGAGGAGGAGGAGGAGGATCAACAACCGGTAGGAGAGGATCTTGAGGAGTGATCAAAGGCCAGAGATGTCCTCAAGGAGAGACCTACATCTCATCCTCGCATCACATGAGCTCAACCTATGACTTCAGAGGGGATATGGTCCTACGAGCATGGAGGGAGAAGCCATACAACTCCCACCACACCACCAACCTCTTAGGAGAGTCCCGTTGTGGCCACCATAGTGTCCTATTGAGATCCTGATATGGTTATTAGCTTTCTTATGTTTATATGTTTATATATGTTATATCTTGCTTTGACTTATTTTATGTTTTCATTGTTACAGTTGGGATGCAAAATTAGCTTAGATTATTTAGTCAAGTTAGTGTAGATATGGTTCCACCTATTCCCTCATGCCAACTGATATAGGTCGAGCATAGGCCATTGTCGAGCATAGGGTTCCATGTTGACTTATTTGAGCCCCTATCACAATGGAGGACATCACACGAGGATGCCCTAAGGGTTATTGATGAGGTTAGATCTAAGAATGAGGATATTAGAGGTAGATATGAGGGACTAAAATTTGCATATAAGGATCTTAGAGCCACTCAGGTTCCCACTGAGAGCGAGGCATGAGCCTCTCTACGAGAGGAACTTAGTTAGGTGTGAGCATAGAGGCATTGGATCGAGCAGGAGTGGTTCACAACTCTTATACATGAGGCTACAACAATAGACTAGCTACATGGTCTATGAGAGTGGATTAGCTCCAGGAGCCATTCCCAATCCATCATCTCATGACAGGCACCACCAATAAGTCCCAAGGATTCTGGTGACCATAGACCTACCTAGATGTATTTTACTATGACAAACCACATTTTTCTATCATGGTGATTGTTATGTATATGAACTTTATGATCTATATGAGCATGTTTTTATTTCTATGAGCTATCTTTTCTTATATTAGATATCAATGTGATCTATTAAATAATCTTGGTAAGATTACTTAATAAATACTTCCATGATCTAATTGCTATGTGATGAATGTGATCTAATTAAACACTTATACCTACTTAGATGCTATATTTTTTATTAAGTGTAATTATGTTAAAATAGATGCCCTTATGATCTAACTTTAAAATTAAATACATATAATGATCTAATTTAACACAACAAACACATGATTGAATAATATGCATAAAGAATTAATAATCCAAATAAATGAAAAATTACTCATAACAATTCAAGACACACAAATGTTTGTCAAGAACAAAGCAATGTGAGATAAAATAAAGATTATCTACTTAATCTGACAACATTCTTTAACATGCATACTATTCAAAGAGATTGTTAAGTGCAATATCTACGCAATGGGTTCTTTGAGAGGTGTACCATTCTTTGTCTTAAGTTTATATGCTCTAGACCCGTAGTCTTCATCTATGATATAGGGTCTTAACCAATTCGGGCTAAACTTCCCCTTTTCATACAAAGTGGTGTTTACATTGCGTTGATTTTCATACAAAAACAACTCCCCTGTATTAAATGAAAAAAGAACGAAGTTATCATTATACTTACGTTGCATGCTTTTTGAATAAGCTTGAAGATGTTCAAGAGCGTTTATGTTTTATTCATCGAGCATTTCAAGTTGTTGTAATCATTTTTCTATGTGTTATCATTAATAAGGCCACTAAGAGAGATCTTCAAAGAAGGAATTTCTAACTCTAAGGGAATTATTGCCTCTACACCATAAACAAGGTTGTATGGTGTGTTTCTTGTAGATTTTTGAACACTTGTGTGATAATCCCATAACCAATAAGAGAGTTGAGTGTGCCAATCCTTGTTATACTTGCTAACTATTTTACATAAGATTTGTTCAACTATTTTTTTTGTTGCTTCTAACTGTCCATTAGATTGTGGGTAATAAAGTGTATAAAAGTGATGTTGAATGTGATTTTTTTCCAAAAACATCTTTACTTCCTTGTTCTTAAATGGTGTCCCATTATTTGAAACTAAGGCCGAAGGAAGACCAAATTGTGCGATGATATTTTCTAAAATAAAATGACATATTACATCAGCAATCGTGGAATGAAGAGGGACTGCCTCTACACACTTTGTGAAATAGTCTGTAGAAATGATTATAAATGTATTTCCTAAAGAAGGAGGAGAAATCTTTCCAATAAGATCAAGGCCCCACACCGAAAATGGCCAAATAGGAAATTGAACATGAAGTTCAAAAGCAAGAGCATGAATCAAATTGTTATGTTCTTGACATTTAGGACATTTATTAACATGGTCAAAAAATTGTGTTCCATATTGCACCAATAATATCCTATACAAATTAATTTATAAGCCAATGATCGTCCTCTAAAATTCCCCTCATAAGCATCTGCATGAGCTTCCTCAAGAACCATAGGGATTTCAGATTGTTTAAGACACCTAAGGAGAAGGCCATTGATTGACCGCCTAACTAATACATCTATTAAGATTATATATCGAGTTGCAAGTTTCTGAATATGAGCTCTAGTTTTCTTAGTGTTTGGTTCAGCAAAGGTACTTTCTTTTAGATACTTAAATATTGGTGTGTACCATTCATTAGAGGTTTCAATATTGGTAGCCCATGTTTCCTTTATCTTTTCATCTATTGATGATGTTGTGAGAATGTGGACAAAGAATATGAAATCCACGAAAGAATATTTGAGATAAACAAGGGAAGTGATGCTTGCCATTGCATCTATGTGTCGATTATCCTTTCACAGAACATTGTCAATAGTGTATGATATAAAATATTATAATAATATTAACGTGAGGTTTTTATATTGAGATAACTTATTATGCTTTTCTTGATAGGACCCATTGATCTATTTAATGATCAATTGAGAGTCTCTAAATATACGAATGTGTTGAACACCTAAGGATAAGGTCACACGTAATCCTGTGATAAGAGCCTCATACTCTATAGTGTTGTTTGTACATAGGAAATTTAGATGATAGGATAAGGGTATTGGCTTCCCTAAGGGAGGTATTAATATAACTCCAACACTAGAGCTAGTTTGACACTTAGATCAATCAAAATATATTCCCATGTTTTGTTATCTACTTTTAACACATTTTTGTCAAGGAATGAATCTTGATTTGGTAAAGCTAGCAGTGAAGGAGCCTTGGCTAAATGGTTGGTCAATGTGTGGCCTTTGATTGCTTTTTAAGTAGTAAATTTTAGGTCAAATTCAGTTAACAACATAACCCACTTAGCTAAACATCCTAACACATCTGTTTTAGTGAATAGATGCTTTAAGGGATGAAATTTTGTAACAACATGGACTTCTACATTTAGTAAATAATTTCTCAATTTGTTGGTAGAAAACACAAGAGCCAAACATTGTTTGTCTATAGTTTTATAATGATTTTTATAATTAAGCAATGTGTGACTGGTGTAATAAATAGGATGCTCCTTACCATTATCATCTTGTTGTGTCAATAACACATCAAGAGCATGTGTTGAAGCTGAAATATAGAGAATAAATTGTTTAATGATATCAAGTTTCCATAATCCATAATGTAGATTTCAGTATTGCTTTTGGATTTGATTGTGTTGGTGTTTTTTTTCATCAACGTTTCGGATCACACTCTGTGATCCATCATCAAGATGGTAGAGAGAAAGAGGATAGAAAAAAATCTCCTCTTGCTCTCTACCATCCTGATGATGGATCACGGAGTGTGATCCGAAAAGTTGATGGAAAAACACCAACACAATCAAATCCAAAAGCAATACTGAAATAAAAGGTTTTCCTAGTATGGTTGGCTTTAAGATGAGAGGATTAGCTAAGTATCGTTTCAGGTTTTCAAGGCTTTTTGACAATCCTCATTTCATCTAAATTCTAATTCTTTCTTAAGGAGCTAGGTAAAGGGAAGAGTCGGATCTGCCAATAATGCAATGAAATGACGAATAACCTGAATCTTTCCTTGTAAGCTACACAATTGTGAAATGGTCTTAGAAGGTGGCATGTTTTTTATAGCATCAATCTTCTTTTTTTCCACCTCAATGCCTCTATGTGACATTATAAATCCCAATATATTTTCCACTATCCACAACAAAGATGTATTTCTTCGAGTTCAACCTCATGTTGGGCTTACAAATTATTTCAAAGATTTGATGGAGGATTTTGACATGGTCTTGACATGTTATGGACAACCAAAATATCATCAACATAATCTTCCAAAATTATATGTATGAAATCATGGAATATTAGTGTCATATCTCTTTGATATGTTTCTCTGATATTTTTCAATCCAAAGGCATAACAACCCAACAAAACTTTCCCCAAGGTGTAGTGAATTTTTTTTATATTGACATTGAGGGTTGATTAAAATTTGATTATACCCCAAGAAATCGTCCATAAATGATAATAGGGAATATCCCGCAATTGAATCCACTATCATGTAAATATTAGGAAGGGGAAAATCATCATTTAGAGATGCTTTACTAAGATCATGAAAATTCGTACACATCCTAATACAATTATAAAAAAATTCCACCACAACAATATTATATATCCAAGGTGAATAATCAATAGGGTGGATGAAACCAGCTTGTAAGAAATTTTCAATCTTAGTCTTAACCAATAAATCTACCTTAGGATTCATCTTGTGTATCTTTTGTCTTACGGGTTTAGCATCTTTTTCAAGGATAATGTTATGCATGACTATCTTAGGGTCAATACGCAGCATATCCGAATAAATCCAAGCAAATATTTCAGGAAAGTCATGTAACAATGTTGTTTGATCTTCTTGTTCATCATCATCAAGAAATTTTCCTATTTGAATCACCTTCTCTTTATTAGATGGGTCCATTGGTATGTCTATGGTGTCTCCTACAAGTAACATGTTTTGACTTGGAACATCAAGAATTGTTTGAGATTCATCTTGTTCATCATCACATGATTGAGTTTCTTCTCCACAGTATCTTTTAGTATTTAAACACAAGGTAAATCTACGATTATGATGATGGCTAGGAAAAGTGTCATACATTCCCAAAAAAATTGCTAGAGTTCATCATTTTGAAAATTATCTAGTAACATATCATTGCTTGTTGTATCTATCATTTTAGGATGCACCAAGTTTAGAGTTGTCTTAGGGGAATCTTGTGTGATGACATTGACATTTAATGAAGGTTTTTTTTATGCTTTTGTTACTTTGGAAGGACAATAACCAATACCTCTTGTTGTTTCTTATGTTTTGAGCTCTAAGGGAACACAAATACCTTGTTTTTTTGCACCACATCCTTTTCCATTATAACTAAATTGTTTCAAGAGTTGGTATCATTTTTCGTAAATGGCTTCCATTTCTTTAAAGGAGATTGGTTTCTTATAATTAGTTTCATCATAAGTGGATTTGTAATTTATGTTTTCCTCTTTGCTAGAAGTTGTAGATTCGAATGCTTTTGATGGTTCAATGATATATTGTGTTGATACCATTGCGGATTATTTTTCTTTTCCTAATTTTTATTGTGTGATCTTGTACTCTCCCATGAATGTAGGTGTAAAATATAATGAACCCCAATCATCATCCAACAATTTTGTCACTAATGAAAGAAATTCATTTTTATCTTCACTTTGTAAAGGTTCCACTTTTGAGGTTGATATCAATGTTCTCAAAGGAATTTTTATTCCTTTCTCATTTTGTAAACAATTTTCAAATTTTGGATTAGCTTTTATCATATAAACCTTATTGTTGTAAGTGAATTTCATTAAACAATGAAGCTTTGAAGGAACTCATTTCGTCTCATGAATCCATGGTCTACCCAAGAGAAGATTGTATGAAAGATCATGGGGCATGACATGGATAGGATTTTACAACATAACCTTACCAAATTTGACAGGTAAAGTTATTACACCGAGTAGTTATTTTCCCTCATTGTTAAAACCACAAATAGACAAATAATCTGGTTGAATTTTAGTCTTATCTACCCCAATTTTTTCTAAAATATTTACACTGCAAATATTTAGCCCTGACCCATTGTCAATAAGGGTACGCCTAATCTTGACCTTGTTAATAACAGTCATATCATCAAAGGATCATTTTCTTTTTATGTTTTCAAAGGAGGTAATTCACTTTGATGAAAGACAATGCTCACATTAACCAAGTTCATACCCTCAATTAAGGTTGTTATATCATTTGGTTGTGCACTAGGAGGGACCACAACTTTTTGCAAATCACTTTGAAGCATGCCATGGTAAGTAGGTGATGTTTGATTTAGATCCCACAAGGAAATCTTGGTAAGAACTTGTTACAAAGTTGCTCCACAAGATCATACTCCCTTCCACTATGTTGAGGTAAACAAGGGGCACTAGGTAAAATAGGCTATGGGAGTAGGATTGATGAGGAATGGCTTGTGTTTGTCTTGGTTTCTTTTTATTACTTATGTTATATGTATGAGAAACTATGTGATAACTTGGTTGCTGTGACACATGATTAATAGTGAGTTTTTTAAAAAAATTTAAGATATGGCCATGATTTTTTGTTTTATTTTGAGGTGGTGCTATGATAATCACAGGTTTGGTTTGGACTTTAGGTTGTTTTGTAGGTGGATAAATGATAAGCGGGGGTGTGATTGCATTAATTGTTCTTTGTTGTGTAGGAATGTTACAAGCCTTAGTGGATGATCTAAGTGAGATGAAGACCTCAAGGGCTTCATCTAACATATCAAAGTCATCACAACTAAAGGTCTTGATAGGTATATAATGCACTTACAAAAAGAGATCTGACATAATGAGATGACTATGCCTTCTCCAAGAATAACCATTAAATTTTTAAAAAAATATGTTTACACGTGCTAAGGTTAACTTGGATTGAAAACAAACTTATAGACCTGTTATAGACATAGATCTAGAAATCAGATTCTAGATTTGCAAACTAACAACAGGTATCAATTTTTAGCTAAGATATAAGGAAAACTTTTGAGGACTAAGATGCCCTAGGGCGTCCATGTCCTACTAGGGCTCTTTCTGAAATTTTAGTTTTAGAGGCACTAGTGATAGAAACTAACTATGTGACAGTTTGCAAACCCAGGTTTGGAATTGATTTTGTTGCTATTTTATGAGTTTTTGAATTCGTAATTTGTTATAAAAACCTATGGTTTTGAAGTTTTTCCAAAATGAAAAGTAATTGACCCAAATTATGTAATGCTTTAGAAAATTTAAACAATTGTCCTACAGATCTGATAATTTTTAGTACTAAAATGCAATACTTTTTCACAAATTTATACAAAATCATGAAAAATGACACCTTTCTTTGACATGCAATAACACCTTTATAGAATTTCAAATTAGACATTAGCAAGTAGGAACAAACTGATAACACAAAGATAGAGATTTGTGCAAAAAAATTATGAGCCACTAGTAGCAAGATAAAGCCACCCAAGGGGCATCTATCCTAGATAAGGTAGGTAAAAACTAAAAGTTTCAATTTTTATGATACTATTTAAGAAATCTATTTCTATCTGCAAACAAATTTGACAGTGAATGTTTTTCCATAATTTTCTCAATTTATGACAATATAACTCAAATGCAAATGTGTAACAATGTTTGAACAAAAAGTGATAATTGTGAATGCAATTTTGAATGTAAATCTGACCTAAATGACTGAAATTAATCCTATTACAACCTATGATGCAATATGAAATCCATTTTTTTTGAATTTTTATGTCTTTTATGATGTAAAAATGAAACCCTAAACGAACAACTCAAAACAATGCAATGCTAAACCTAGATCTAGGTTTGAATTACTTCATATTTCATAAGGTTTATGATTTCAAAATGTTAGGTTCACCAAAATGTAACATATAAAAATGGAACCCTAAGATTGATGTATAAAACCTAGGATTAATTTCTTCCTTTTTCAAGGGTACATTAGGATGCAAATCAACAAGTTAGATTGACTTTCAACCATGAAGGTGAGTCAATCAGACCTAGACTTGATCCTTTTGAGTCTTGGAAATGGATTGGAATTGATTTTCCTTGATTGACCTAATTTAACTATATGCCTTAATATGAAAAATGCTAGATCCTGACAATTCACAGACTATAACAGAGATTTATAGGAAGATCTGGGAAGGGTAGAGTGTTGTGTACCTATCATATAAATTTGGATCCAACGATATAGGAGGAAAGATATGCCCAAGGGTTTCTATGTCCTTGTATATCTTTTCTGGAACTGAAAACTTGAACCTGTAGCTCTCTATCTACTCTTTGATGCCTACCTTGTAAACTTTCATCTTTGGATTCAGACTGGTGATAAATCTGCAAAAGAGATGGTGGGGTGACTATATAGGATTTTTCCTCAATCAAACCCCTATTTTTGTATTTCTACCTCCACAAATAGCCAAATATCTAATAGATAATGTGTGTGTGCTCTTAACCTTAAGTGCATCTAAGGTTTTTATGAGCTAAATTACATAAAACCTTACTCAAGTGTGTTAGAGAAGGATTCCTATATGAAAATGACAAGATTTGCCTAAGAGGAAGTCAAATTCTACTAGGAAATTTGAAACACAATAATAACTTGCTTTAGGTTGTAAGTAGGATGAAGCTTGAAGATGAGAACACTTAGGAAACAAGTCATTAGGTTGAATTAAATAGCCAATTGCATCTCGCAAACCTAGAATCCATCATGATCTTCTATTGTCATCAATCTTCAATCATGGAATAGGGCTTGATCAAATCTCTAAATAATCTTGAAACCTGCAAATCTAAATGTGTGGTGGAATGTAATGATCTCTTGCTTCTCAAAGATTCAAAGTCTTGATTTCTAGTTTCAAATAGTGAAAATACTAGGTATTTATATTACTCTAATTTCCCAAAAAATAGATCTTGATAACCAACCCATGCAACTTGAATTTCAAATGTTAAAATTTTGACACCAACACGTTTGAATTTTGAGCCTAGAAAAATAGGGGGATAGAGTCGCCTAAGGGAATCCCATTCTTGGCCCTATTTTTTGGAAATTAAGGTGTTGAGGGAAAAACATTAGATGAATGCATTTGTTATCCACTTGCTATTTGTCAAAAAATGATAAAATAAGCCTCAAAATGCATAATTTAGGAGATTAGGGCCTAATTAGGAGATGTTAAAAATGCATAAATGCAAGGGTCACTAAATTAGGTCCAAACCAAGCGCAAAATTGTACTATCACCTACAAGGGATTCCAATATTTAATGCTACAATATCATAAAGATTTTTAATATTGACGACTCCTACAAAAATTGTATGGTTTGTAAATGTCATGTGTTGTATATATTACCACTATACCATATATTGAAGTGAATGTGAGAAAATAATGTTCAAGGAGGTAGATGATTTAACGGTATGTGAGAGAATGATATAGAAAAAGCGAGAGGATTTAGATGAAGTGGAGAGGGGAATAAAAGTTACCAGGTACATGTAACTTAGAAATGCTAATGGATTTTGGTGCAGGAGCACCCATATGCTGCCTTAGGTTGTTTAGGAGGTTGTCTAGGACAATTTTGTCCAGGACAACTAAGCAACCTCATTTAGTTCATTTTTGTTGTCATTTGTCTTGATGAAGGTCATGTTGACCATAGGATAGATGTCATAAGGTTCTAGCTCTAAAGGAGGTTTTGAACTTTTAGGATTCTTGCTCAATGTTTGCAAATGTTGCTCAATTGGAGCTACAAGCAGCCAAGGAGAGCCCAAGGGAGAGTATAATTGTTTTGGTGACCTATTTAGGGGTGGCCTTGGCATGGGATTTAGGTTGGAAGCATTTCTATTGTTTAAAGTTTTTGAAATCAAGAAAAGCTTATGTGAATTCAATTTGAAATTCTAGTTTTTGGCATTGTTGTGATGTTTTGTTGGATTAGTTTGGCACTGTAATTCATGCATAATGTAGGATAGTAGCTCTTTGGATTCTGTGTGGCATTAGATAGCTTGTTAGTGTAGCTTTAAGCATTTTTTGTAATTAGTTTTGGTTTTCAATTGTTGCTGGTCTGAACCAGGCAGTTTGTCAAGAATGGAGGGTTAGTTGACTTTCCCACCGTACAAATTGTATGGCCCTTTGGGAATAGTGACTAGACCCCATGGTTGTACATATAGTAGGAGTTAGAGCTCTTGAAAACATAGGAGCTTTTGTGGTAGTCTTCTCCTAGGTGAGCCAGGGAAGAGCCCGACTAGGAAAGACCAAAGTGCAGAGCACTAAAAATTGCAGAGGTGTTAATTTTATGACAATTTTCCTTTTGGAGAGGGAATATGTGACGGAAGAGCTTAACAAGTTGCAAAGAAGTCAGGAAAGGGCTTAAAAGGCCTAGTTTTGCTCACTTTCAGATTAGGGATTTGTACGGTCAGTTGTGGCCCAAGACCCCAAGAATCTTTGAGAGGTGGGCATATGAACCAGGAATCCCAAGAAAAGATTGGGAGTTACTTGGAAGAAATTTGTGAAAAATCCTAATCCCTCGGAGAAGAAAACCTAGTTTTTAGGCCTGATAGAGGGGTTTGGTGAAAGCGACTAGAAGATGGAGTTAGGTGGATCCCTAATACCCTTGATAGGATGGATTGAAGTCTTTGAAAGCACCTCCACACCTTTTTAAAACTAAATTCAAGAATTTGGAGGATTAGTAGCCTTTAGGGTGGATTAAGGGCTAAGGCTAGTGTTTCAAGAATGCACCAAGTTTTGACTTGGTAGGAGGAACTTAATTGATAGTTGGGTTGGCAAGGTGAACCGGGGGATCCTAAGAAGGAAAAGGGTCCTATAGGTTGCAAGTGGTGGAGAAAGACACCCTAGAGGTCTTCCAAGCAAGACCTAGAGCATGAATCAGTGATTGATTCATCCAACCTCCCTATCAAATTTCAAATTAGGTGGATAAAAATGCTTTAGGGGGGAACATGATACGGTAAAGTCTCAAGGTACCAGTTTTTTTTAATTAAAAAATAATATATTTTACAATAAGAGATGTGGGACCATGGTCTTGGATTTTTTATGAAATGAAGTTATTATTATATTATTTAATAAGGAAAATAAAATAGAACTAAAAATATAATAAGCAAGTGGAAATTCATCATACCTTGAGTTACAACAAGTACAAGGTCCAAAAAAAACTTAATGAGGAAAAAGAAAGTCGATGTGGCCCTAGGCCAAAAGAATAAATATTTTGATACAAAATAAATGTTTAATAACTAATAAGTATATTCATAAATCCATCAAATTAAGTTCCATCATAAACACTAATAAAACAATTCCATAAGACTAACAAAGAGAGGTGGGAGTTGTCAATTTTATCTCTCGGGTGAATTTGCATTGTTAGTTTAAGGGTTCCCACCCTCCATGTTCAAGTTCTTTAATTGGCATATATTTATTATAAATTTACAACCATTAAGAATTTACTGGTGATATAGAATCTTGATAAATCCGTGTGAATTTATCCTATTGAAAATCACCTAGCCACTATAGAGCATGGGATGTTGAAGAGGAAAATGGAACCTTATACGATTGTTGTAATGCCAAAAAAAATGGATAGTTCTACTAGTAAAACTACAACCATGCCCCTATAAATCCTAAGTGAGGTTTAAAATAAGGGACATTGATACTTACATATGGTGCACTTCCCTAATGTGCTTTTAAGGGTTTGATGTGTACAACCTTCAAGGCCACTTTCTATCCTTGAAACCGAATCAAAACTATATTTAAGAGATGGTATCAAAATAATTCTATAGTTAATATCTAAAATAGTGCATCATTTTTTATCTTTTCATAGTAACTCCAAATAGAACATATGTCAGTTTTAAGTAATTTTTTAATATTAAAGTAGTGTCCCTAAGAGACACCATACACCATTACAAAAGCTCTCATCAAATAGGATTAAAGGATAAAATACATCTCGAATAAAAATTGACTCTACTTCAAAACCAACAAAGTTGTTTAACTAATCAAAGAAAACATGGAATTAGGGACATGCGATGCCCATTTTTATGAGTCCATCACTAACTAGGGGGGCACTCAAAAACGAAGATGCATGAAAATAGATTTCTTGGGCTTAATAGTGGCCCTCAAGATAGTGAAGAATGTCCTTTAGCAAGTGGAAGAGAAATATTTAATATTCCACCTATGATTAAGCTTCCTTTAGGAACAAGTTAAGTGAGAGCTAGTCATATACAAACTTGAGATTAAAGTGAATAAAGATGGTATCTACAAACCACTTCAAATATTTCCAAGAAATAAAGGAAGGGGAGAGACCAATCTTGTGGAGGAATAATGTTGTTGCTCTAAAACCAAAACCATATAGGTTGCATATAGGTTTGGAGATGATCAAAGAAAATCATGAGTGATAAACCTATCAAAACATATTTAACAATAGTACATACACCTCACCTAAAGAACTTGAGATCTTTAGCTCTAAGAAATATAGCCAATTGGTCACTATTATAAATAATAATGAGGAACCACCAAATTCAATAACCACTAATAGGAATGCCATTCTTGAACTAGTCACCATCCCAAATGAGTTTTCATTTAATGCATTGCCAAGCTTTGCAAATTCCTTAAAAGTTCAAAAAATTTATACCCACCAATTTTGACACTAATAAGTGTCTTCATTTGGTTTCCACCTCCTTAGTAAGTTTCTAGGATGCATTTATCCCAATCTTAGTCTTTAACTCGCTCTTATAGCCAATATTGTTTTGTGTTTTTGTGTCTAGTTTCTTTGATGTGTTTGTATGTGTCCTTAGTGTCTATTTTATATCTCATGCCATTCTATGTATTTTCTAGTCATGACATGTTTGGACAAGAGTATTAGTGTGGAAACATATATACATGTGCTTTTCCATTTTGTGACAAAAATTATACATGTATTTCTTGTCAAGACACTAACCATTCAACTCTCAAAATTTCATGTGTAACCATCATATGGCCTATAGGATGGAATCCCAACAATCACCTTGGTCCAAAAATTGATTTTTAGGTGGCCCTTGAGCTTCCCTCCCACTCTCTCCATATTCTTTCATGTAATTTTAATTTCTTCATGAAATATATAGAATTCTCTTTGGGATTCTTGAGAAAACACTTTGAGAACAATACATTTGTGAAATTGGTAGTATCATTCTACAACATTATGTGAGCTTCATCTTGCTATTAGAGTTGTTGGCATAAAGAGTTGTACATTCTATTTCTTCATTTTCATGACAAAAGGATTTTTTTTTTTGAGGTTTCTACAATGGAGGATAGCTTGCCATGTACAAGTGCAATTTTATTTTACCAACAAGAAAGGAATACTCTTTATAGCCTTCTTCAGCTAGATAATATTTTTATTTGTTATTTTTAAAAATATTCTCATGGATTCCAAACCTTCATATTCATTATAAGGGTCTCAACATTTTGTAGCTTATTTAATATTGTAACACCATCTCTTTGTTCTTGGCATTATTATCACTTTATCCGTCTCCTTGAGATAAATTTGTAAGTATCTATTTTGGTGTCAGTTTTAATATTGGTAATTTAGGGCTCGTATTCCTAAATTATCTTTATAGACCTAATATTGTAGCATTCAGAGATATTCATTATTTTTGTTTTTACATTTTACAAGCATTTAGGATTAAGAGTGTGCATATTTTTATCTATATTTATTTTTCCATTTGATTTCCCATGACGGTTGAAAGACTAGATTGAGGCCTGACCATTTTTGCAAGCTCCCAAGTAGTCACCTCATTTCTCTCTGACCCAAAAATACATTTTGAGGGTCTCATCCATAAAAATATATGTATTCTATTAGCCTTCGTTTGTTTGTCACTTCACTTAAGTGAAACTAGATTAGTATATAATGTTATTATGTATTTTTTATGTGTACTTCCAATTTTTTGTGCTTTTTATCTCCACTTTCCCTATGTTTAGATATTCCAAAATCATTACAAATACGATATTTTTTATCTTTTGGATGATAGCACAAATCTAGGATGACAACACTAGTGCATTGGTGTCTAAATTGGTATTCTTCTATATTTACTCTTGAAACCCTCTGCAAATCTAGGTTTACATTTATGTAGTTGGTTTTCATATCTTATTTCTCTATTGCTAGTTTTCTATTATTTCTATTCCCAACTCAAAACTTCTATACAAAGGATAAATGTAGTTTAATTAGACTAAAAGCACAATTTAGATAAGATTAATAAAATTACCAATTATCTATCATAGACAGTAATATTTTTTTAAATCGGTCTTATCCAATAAATTTGTTAAAAGTTAAAATCTTAATAGATAGGAACCAAGTTTAATCAACACATACTCTTTGCAAAAAGGTATTCATAATTTATAGGGCCTTTAGCTATGAGAATGGTTTGGATCCCTAAGCTTTTCTAATGGTTTTTTATCAAAGGGACTTCCTAGAGAAATTCAATGTCCAAGGAAAATATTCCAAGCTTCATCCAATGGTATGAAAAATCTATTTAGTGCATAGGGTCAAACCTTTGTTCTGAATACCAATGAGGCACATACCACCCACATATTGTGCAACGCAACATAGGTGATAATAAATATGATGGAAATCAAGAACTCTTTCACCATTAACCTATAAAAATATCTTAACATTATTTTGAAATATTTTTCCATTGAGGGAACCCGACAAAGAAGAATAATAACATGGGTAGCTATGAACAATTCACAACAAATCTAGAATTTACCAACCAAGGAAAGAGTCTTGATAATCCAATAGGAAAGATTCTTTTTAATATTTTATCAAATAATTTCATATCTTGGTAGAAGAAGATCAAAAAGCAAAGAAGATGCCAACAAATTTGAATATTTCCCCATGTTGTAACTGTTTCCAATAATATTTCTTTAGTGAATTCAAGCAAGTTAGAAATGATTGCATATAGCATTAATTTTTTCTCCATTGAATGTATGAACCAAAAGCTAAGTAAAAATGACTCATGCACTCTATAGTGTTGGTCTGTTGCAAGAATGGAGAAAGGAATGAAGGTGTTGTCATTGATGTCAACTAGTCAATTAGTTATCTATTAGTTGTTGTTGTCATTAGTGTCATGGTTATAGGTTATTGGCTGCATATGTTGAGGATATTGAGAAAATTATATTAAAGAAAATTTACAGGTATTCAGTTGTTGCTTTGGGTGATGATATGGTATTTTCCCCTATGTTTGTGTGGTTCAGATATGTTGGTCATGGTTGTTGAAGGTTGCTATATCTAGATTTTTGGCTATTGGTTTGTTGTGAAGTTTGAGTTGTGTTCACCAATCATGAACTATGTTTTTCTATGTTCTGGTTGAGGTCTGGGAGAAAAGTTGTTGGTCCAATTTTCTCTTTGATGAAGTCTTTTGACTTGTGGTTCTAGAGTTAATATGTTTTGATTGCATTGAAGATAAATTTGGTTTCTAGAAGTTTCAAGCTTAATTTTTCTATGTGTTTTACACTGGTTTGGCCAACCTTGTGTTAAGCACTATCTTTGAAGTTGATGTAGCATGTTGAATCTATTTTGGGTCTCGATAAAGTGTGTGTTTGGTCACCCTCATTCTAATTCCACCCTAGGATGTTTGGTGTTGACCTAATTTGAATTTGAAATTGGATGGCCGACTTTGGATCTTTTTCAAGGTTGGAGATAGTATAAATACAGTATGAGCTAGTAATTAAAAATGTACAAGAGAAAAGAAGGAAGATAAGTGAAAGAGTAGATGTGACATTGATGCTATACAAAAAGTGTGTGTGGAAAATCAGTGTGAAGCTTAATGCTGAGTTTTTAGATGCAGTGAGCAGAAGGAGAACTCTATCATTCATGCAAGTTGATCAAGTAACTGTGGTGGAATCCTTTATTGCATTGGGATTGTAGTCTCTTTATTAAAATTCCTCTTTTTCTTCTTTATATCTCTATGGTAGTGAGCCCTTTAGGTTGTATCCCTATTTGACAATGAGTCCTTGTTATGGGCAGTGAGTCCTTATTTCAGGCAGTGAGTCTTATCTTAGGAAATGAGCCTTGTTTGAGGAAGTGAGCATTTTTGTAATCAGTTTTGATATTCTCGATAGTGTGAGTTAATCCTCGCCGTGGTTTTTCCCTCATTGGGTTTTCCACGTAAATCTGGTGTTATTGTGATTATGTGTTGGAATTGAGTTTTTGCATTGGCATTTGATGATTAATCATTTAAGTAGTTTTAAGTATTAGTTCCAGTGATTGAATTAAAGGTTAAAATATGTGACAACTGATTCACCCCCCCTCTCAGTTTTCCTATTCAAAAATTGGTATCAGAGCTTGGTTCCTTGGTGAATAGCTTAACTACTTGAGGAAGGTCCAAGATGGCTACTAAGATGGTCTTTGATTATCCAAGGTTTGATGGAACTAATTATGGTATCTGGAAAGTTTTGATGGAAAAATATTTGGAGTATTGCAAATATGATGTGGAGAAAGATTACAATAATCCTTATAGTCCTCTTATTAATGGTCCAAGTACACCTAAAGATATTAGAGCACATGAAGCAAACAAGAAGGTGAAGTTCATCTTGAAGAATAGTCTGGTACATTTCGAGTTGATTAAGGTTCAAAATTTGAAGATAAATAAGGAAGTCTGGGATACTTTAGAAAGAGCACATGATGGTGATGAAGGAGTTAAAGAGGCGAAATTGAAAAATTTGGAAACACGGTTTGATCTTATACATATGTCTAAAGATAAAAATGTTAAAGCTTATGTATAGAGATTGGATGAGGTAGTGGTTGGAATGTGATCACTTGGCACTACTATAGATGAAATTGGGATTGTAAAGAAGATTCTCAGAACTCTTCTTGATGCTTACAGTGAGAAGGTGGGTGCTATTGGGAAGACTATAGATTATAAGACTTGTACTAAGGATCTTCTATTACAATTTTTGACATCTTATGAAATGAGGAAGTCGAGTCTAAGAAATGGAGGAAAATCATAGACTACTTTTAAAGCTACAAAATTTGAAGATCCAGATGAAGATAACTTTGATGAAATAGAAGCTAACTTTGTGAGAGGAATGAGAAAATGTTATGGCAAGTATGAAGGTAAGTTTCCCTTTAAATTCTTTAGTTGTGGAGAAATAGGTCACTATGATGCAAAGTGTTTGGAAAGAGCTAAAAGGAAAAAACAACGATATGAGAAAGAAAAGAAATGAAAGAAGATTAACATAGATTACTATGTGAATGAGAATGTTAGTATTTCTGATGAGGATTCAGAATATGAAGATCCATATGACAATGAATGCTTGTTCTTGGCGATTAAGGATGAACCTACTTCTACTAATTCAGAAAAATAGGTAAAGGAAAGCCCTCTAGAGAAGGAGAAGGAGAAAAATTAAGGTACAGTTATCTTTGCCCTGCAAGAAAACAATTTTTGGGTAGTTGATAGTGGTTGTTCACATCACATGATTGGTGATAAGATTAATTTTTTCAAACTTGAGAAATATGATGGAGGCTTGGTTATGTTTGGAGATGATACTGGTGCTAAAATATGTAGGATAGTTTTAGTAAGTTTTGATGGCAAGCATCATACTTACGATGTTTATTATGTTAAGGGTTTAAGGCATAATTTGTTGAGTGTTAGTTAGATGTGCATAAAAGGATATGATCTTGTGTTTAAGGATGAGAAATGTGAGATCTGAAAAGGATATGGAACATTGATTGCCAAAGGAAAGAAATTTGAAGGGAATATTTATCAACTTAAGGGTGTTGATGGATGATACTTTATGACTCAGATAAATGACAGTTGGCCATGGCATAGAAGAATGTGTCACATGAATTTTGATAACTTTGCAAGGATTAGTGTTGCTCAGGTCATGAGATATTTACCAAGAATTACAAAGCCTGCTAATTCTATTTGCAGGAATTGTCAATTTGAGAAGCAATCAAGAAATCATTACAAAACAAAGGAACAATCTACTACCAGACTACTGGATTTAGTTCATACAGATCTTTGTGGTCCTATGAGAGTGAGAAGTCTACTTGGTGAAAGGTACTTTGTGCTTTTGATTGATGATTATTCTAGATATACATGGGTTACATTTCTTAGAGAGAAATGTGATGTGTTAGATAGATTTAAGGCTATGGTTGAAAATGAAGTGAATTTAAAGATAGCATGCTTGAGATCTGATAGAGGTGGATAATTCACCTCCCATAAGTTCAATATGTTTTGTGAAGTGCACGGAATAAAGAGACAGTTATTTGCCTTGAGAACTCCTCAACAAAATAGAGTTGTTGAGAGGAAAAATAGAATAGTACTCCAAGAGGTCGCTAGTGTAGACACTGAAAAATGTCCTCCTAAGTCTATGAGCATCATTTTTCCTAGTCATCATCTTTCAATAATTGAATAATTTTAATTATTCTATTATGTTCGATCATATTCCTTTATTAATTAAATAGTTTTAAAATTATTTAATCGATTCACCTTCTCATTTCTATCTTGATCAATTAAAATTATTTAATTGCGTCACTAATACCCCTTTCTTCAATAATTAAATAAATCATTATTTATTTAATTATTTATCTTTTATCACATGTCTATAGTCAGATAATAATAATTATTTGACCTTTTATTTTTCTATAATTAAATAATTAACGAAATTATTTAATTATGTGTCATTCTTCTCCTTTAAATAATTGATCCAAATCAATTATCCATATTTAATTTATATCTCCTCCTTTAATTAAATTTATGAATTTAATTAAATCTCCTTTTTCATTTCCTCCAAATAAATGATTCAAAATAAATTATTTATTTGCCACTTGTCATCTCCTTCCATTTTCGAATAAATAATTTAAAATAAATTATTTATCCCTCTATTTTGGTCAAAGATCCCCTGTCATTATTTCATGTCATAGTCTGCATGTCCTACATGTCTATCATAGCCGTCAGGCATCATAGCCGTCGGCGTCATATCTTTTCCATGCATGGCATATTCTGGTTGCATCAATTCTCAACCGTAGATCTTGGCATCTTTCTAGAAACTCAATCTTGGCCATCCATTTTGTAACTTCCCTCTCATGAATCCTCATCCGTTGATCTTAGAATATTTCTAGAAGATCAATCTCGTCCATCCATTCGAATGGTTGTCTATAAAAGCAACCTTTCCCCTCCATTTTGAATTTAACAGTCATTATCTCCAACTTTCTTGCTTACTATTTGCAGATATTTGCACAACTTCATCAACAAATTTGAGGGCAATATTGGCATAAGAAGAAATAGGAGAGAAAAGAGAAAGAATCAACTTCAAAGGGGAGTGTTTTATTTCATTTGCTTTCATTTTGATTGCTCTCTTTGTTTGTATTCTCTTGTTTAGATTGGGATAATAGTTTAGAAGTGTTGGCTATCACTTTATCTAAATCTATTTGATTTTCTCCATCTTACAGCTAGATCAATGATTACTGAGGCTGGTTTATCAGAAGTTTACTAAAAAGAATCTATGCATACTATTGTTTATGTATTCAATCAAGTTAAAGCAAGAGAAAATAGTACAAAGACTCCTTATGAGCTATGGAATAGAAGAATTCCTATAGTTAAATATTTCAAGGTATTCAAAAGCAAATGATATATCAAAAGAGATGAATAAACTTTGGGTAGGTTTGATGCAAGAATCAATGAAGGCATATTCCTTTCAAACTCTACTAAAAGCAAGGCATACAGATGTTTCAATAAAATACTGAGAAAGATTGTAGAGAGCTCGAATGTGAAGGTTGATGAGACAATGAAGAATTCTATTGATATTGATGGAATATGTCTGATGAACATGATTGTGCAAGAATAGAAGAAATCATGGAAGAACAAGGTAAAGATGAGCAAGAGAAGCAGGATAAATAGGATGAAAGAGAATAAGATGCTTCGATGATGTCCCTTAGGACTGAAATATGTACAGAGGAATCATTCTGAAAATCAGATTATTGGAGACAAGGAAAAAGGTGTGTTAACCAGAAACAAAGTTGTTGTTGAAGTGAATTTGTGTATATTCTCTGAGATTGAGCCGAAGACAGTAAGTGAAGCATGTAAAGATGAACATTGGAAGGAAGCAATGAAAGAAGAAATTTTGCATATTGAGAAGAATCAAACTTGGGAATTGGTCCCAATATCGACAGACAAAAATATAATTAGATCAAAATGGGTATTCAAAAATAAGTTGAATGAGAATGGAGAAGTTGTCAAAAACAAAGTGAGGCTTGTGTGTAAAGGCTACTCACAAGTAGAAGGTATATATTTTCAGGAAACTTTTTCCCCGGTAGCAAGAATGGAAGCTATAAGGATGTTCTTGGCATTGGTTGCTTATAAAGATTTCAAAGTATATTAGATGGATGTCAAGTCAACATTTCTAAATGGTGAGCTAGAAGAAGAAGTTTACATGGAACAACTAGAAGGATTTTAGTTAACAGATCAACCAGATATGGTATGCAGATTGAAGAAATATTTATATGGATTGAAGCAAGCTCCTAGAGCTTGGTATGAAAGGTTAGACATGTATTTGATTCAACAAGGATTTAACAAAGGTATGAAAAACAATAATTTGTACTTTAAGACTAATAATGAAAAAATATTGATTGTAGTTGTATATGTTGATGACATTATTATTGGAGGAAATGAAAAGATGTGCAAGATGTTTGCAGAAGAAATGCAGAAATAATTTGAAATGTCTATGTTTGGGGAGATGAATTTATTTCTTGGGCTACATATTAATCAAACAGATAAAGGAATTTTCATTTCACAATCTAAGTACGTGAGAGAGATGTTGAAATAGTTTGGGATGGATGGTTCCAAACCAATATGTACTCCTATAGTGACTAGTTGAAAATTGGGTAAAGATAATGATTCACCTAAGGCTGATCAGAGCAAGTATAGATCTATGATTGGTGGATTATTGTATTTGACAGGTACTAGACCGAATATTATGCATGCAGTTTTTCTTGTGGCTAGATTTCAAGAAGAGCTAAAGGAAACACATGTTATTGTTGTTAAAAGAATATTTAGATACTTGAATGGCACTCTGGATTATAGATTGTGGTATCCTAAAGATACTGACTTTACACTTAGTGCCTATATAGATGTAGATTGAGTTGGATGTGTAGATGACAGAAAGAGTAAAAGTGGTGATGCATTCTTTCTTGGATGCAGATTGGTGGCATGGTTGAGTAAGAAGCAAGATTCAGTCTCCTTGTCTACTACTAAATTTGAGTATATTTCTATTGCATCTTGTTGTACACAAGTTCTATGGATGAGCTAGATATTAAAAGATATCATAGTTCTATATAATGATCCTATTTCTATCTTCTGTGATACTACAACTCCAATTAACATTTTGAAGAATCTTGTGATGCACTTGAGGATGAAGCATATATCTATTAGATATCATTTCTTTCAAGAGAGAGAAGGTCATGGAGAATGAAGTAAAACTTGAGTATGTTTCGACGAAGGATCAGATTGTTGATATTTTCATGAAGGATCTTCCTAAAGATACTTTTGAGTATCTCTGAGAGAAGTTAGGGTTTATTGCCCCTCCTTTCATAAACTAAGATGCATATGGAGATGCATCAGTCCAATGGATTCATGGTTCTATCTTTTTAGACTGATGTTTTGGTGCCTACCTCTCAAGGGGAGCGGTAGTTTTAGGTGTTGTCATTGTGAGTATTCTATTTTCATGTCAAAGGAAGATTCAATGAGGTCCGGGAGAAAAGTTGTTGGTCTGGATTTCTCATTGATGAAGTCTTTTGACTTGCAGTTCTAGAGTTAAGATGTTTTGATTGTATTGAAGATATTTTTGGTTTCTAAAAGTTTCAAGCTTAATTGTTCTATGTGTTTTACATTGGTTTGGCCGACCTTGTGTTAATAACTATCTTCAAAGTTGATGAAGCATGTTGGATCTATTTTGGGTTCTGATGAAGCGTGTGTTTGGGTCACCCTCATTCTAATTCCACCCTAGGATGTTTGGCATCGACCTAATTTGAATTTGAAATTGGATGGCCGACTTTGAATCTTTTTCAAGGTTGGAGATAGTATAAATACAGGATGAGCTAGTAATGCAAATTGTATAAGAGAAAAGAAGGAAGATGCTTGAAAGAGTAGATGTTTCATTGATGCTATTTAGAAAGTGTGTGTGATTTATGTGTGGAAGATCAATATGAAGCTTAATGTTGAGTTTTTGGATGTAGTGAGTAGAAGGCGAACTCTATCATTCATGCAAGTTGATCAAGTAACTGTGGTGGAATCCTTTGTTTCATTGGAATTGTAGTTTCTTTGTAACAAGTCCTCTTTGTATTCTTTGTATCTCTATGGAAATGATCCCTTCAAGTTGTGGTCTTTTTGGATAGTGAGTCCTTGTTCCAGACAATGATTCCTTATTTCAGGCAGTGAGCCTTGTTTCAGGCAGTGATCCTTTTTGTAATTAGTTTTTTATATTCCCTATAGTGTGAGTTAATCCTCATCATGGTTTTTACCTCATTGGGTTTTCCACGTAAATCTGGTATTATTGTTCTTATGTGTTAGAATTGATTTTTTGCATTGGTATTTGATGATTAATCATTTAAGCAGTTTTAAGTATTAGTTATGGTGATTGAACTAAAGGTTAAAATTTGTGACAACTGATTCAACCCCTCCCTCTGAATTTTCCTATTCAACATTGTCATATATTCTTCTTCAAACAACATGAGAAAGGAATCATCAATAAAAAATTTATTGATGATTTTCTTAAAAATAATTTCTAGAAGAAATGTCCCTTTAATAATACCACCCAAGATGGATTGATGGTGACTAGAAGCGATGGTGGGAGCGCTATGGCGCTCGTACCCTAGCTTGATATGGGTGTTTCTTTCTATGTGCAGGGGGTTTTTGAATGCATGTGGGGGGGTCAAAGGGGGTCGATTCTTCTTCTTTGGTTCCTTGTTTCTTTGATCAAGCTTTCTGTGTGGTTTTGCTTGCTTGCTTGTTGCGGCGTGGGGTGTGTGCTCTTGGCAAAGTCATGGGTTTTTCTTTCTTCTGTGTGCTTTGTGGGATAATGATTTTTGCATGTTTGATGAAGAGGTTTTCTTTATTATTTTGGTTTGCTTCTCTTCTTGTATGTGTGTTTGTTTTGGGGCTTTGTTAGGCCTTGGCTTGGTGTGGGTGGAGGGCAGTTTGGAGCCTCTCTATTTCAGGTTTCAATGGAAATGCATGTGCCCTTAGATAAGGTGGTTTGAGATTCTCCTATGGCTGGTGAAGATGCATTGATTTTCAATCATATTTCTTTTGGGTCGGGTGTGGCACAAAATGGTGCCTTTAAATTGGAAAAGGTGAATGGGTGCTTGGAGAGGGCCTAGGAGTGTCAGTTTTAGTGATCCAATCAAAGTCAGTGGTTGATGGTGTGGAATACTATAGCAATCATATTTTGATTTGTAAATTCTTGTGGATGAGGATTTCTCTTCCATTTCTCGATTCTTGGATCTGCAAGACATGGAATCCAGAAGGAGATTTTGATATTTTGATGGCTGTAAATAACTTTTTTATGGTGAATTTCTCATGGATTTTTTATTGGAATAGGGCTTTTGAAGGTGGACCATATTTTTATAATCAGGTGGATCTTTTCATAAAACCATGGCATGTTGGCTTTAACTGAATAGAGGAGTTACCTTCTAGAATCCCAGTTTGAGTTCCTCTACCTCAGATGTCACTCAAATGCTGGAGAAGTGACATATTGCAGTCGATTACTTTGTTGCTAGGAAAACCTATTGGTCCTTCCCAACAAAATTTTAATAAGAGGATTTTTTCTTATGCAAGGGTATATGTAAAAATTGATTCGAGTCACCCGGTGTCAGATTCTATTGGCATGACTGTTGGTTCTTGCTCTTGGACTCAGTCGTTAGATTATGAGACGTTACCTTTCAGATGTCGGTTGTGTCATGAATATGGTCATCTTCAGCGGTGGTTTCCCCATTCTTCTGGTGATGTTGGTACAAGTAATGCTCCTTCTCAGTATAATTCAAAGATAGACAAGGGTAAGGCTCCCATGTAGGGGGTGGCTGACAAAGAAGGATTTATTCAGGTTAAGTCTTGTAATCATGGTCGAGGCCAAAAGAGATCCTTCAAGGATAGGGAGGAAGAGGAAACCTTCAACAGATTTGAGGTTTTGGAGGATTTCATCTAGGAGGAAGGATTTCAAGTGGACTTGCAGGGGGAAATTGGTTCTTTTGTAGAGGATGTGCCTCGGGATCATCCTACTCGGATTCCAAGTTCAGTTCAGCTTAGTGTGCAGGGTTCTCATATGGATACCGATTTGTCTCCTCTAGCTCTTACTAAGGGTGCATTTGGTTTGGTGTTGGACGCTTCTGGTGGCTCCCCTAGGGCTGGTGGTGTTCTCTTTGAAGTGTGGAGTGCTTCTAACCTAGGTAAATATAAGTCTTCCCCTGTCTTGGGTTTGCAACAAAAAACCCCCAAAGCAAGGGTTTTTGAGAAACCTCTTAAGGTGAGTAGAAAGAAGGATCAAGAAAAGGGTGCTGGCAAGAAGTTGAGCCCACTTTTTGGCCAAAAAGTGGAAGTGTTTTCCCTTATTTTCAGAGTTTGACACATTTGACCTTAAAATTTGAAGCACTTAGAGATGAAATCTTCAAACAAGTCAGTAATCATAAAATGTATTACTCAGAGTCTAGTTTCCAAATATGTAATTTATTTCAATACCCACATTGTACAAATTGAGTTTCAATAGGCTTTTGTAAAAACCACTATTTAAAAGATTTTTTTTACCATACCATGCACGTGTACAACATCCATATTTTGACTTAAATTATCATTTTTTTCTAAATCCTTTTGGGAAAAGACTTGTGACTCACTGAAGTGTGCCCTGGATATTTTTTTATAATTTTTTGTTGAATATATATTTTTTTGTTAATTTTTTATCAGGCATATTTGACGTTTAGAAAAATCGTCGTGTACGACACGCATAAGATGACTTAAAGTTATCATTTTTTGCATTTTTTTTTTAAATTGAAAATAATTGTCTGAAGTTTGTCCTTGTGCAATCCATTCGTCAAAATGTTATGTTGATCAGAAGTTATTAAAATAGTAAAAAACATTGATATTTAAAGTTTATGGACCAATTTCATCAGAAATTAATTGAAAAATAGAAAAACTAATCCAATTGTAAAAAAATCACATATTTGAAATCTGCATTGTCTCATCTAAAATGGGTTTTAATTTCGTCAAAAAATTCTGCAAAAAAAGTCGTCAGCCATATGTCCAAACTCGATTTTTTTCCCTAACATTGTTAGAACCTTCAACTTGCAGGTCAAACCATGTTGAAGGCCTAGGTTCAGACTCCCAATGCTTTTCCCGAACCAAAATCCGAAGCAAAACCCTGACCAAAAGGCAAAAAAAAACTCAAATTAAAAAAAATCGGGATCCCATTTTAAACTCGAGATCCCGTTCCCCTGCCAACGGTCACCGCATTCAATAATCGGAAACGGGATCCCGCTTTATAATCAGGATCCCATTTCTCTTCAACTATGTTATTTTAAATTACTGTCAAATTTTACTGTGAAGTCTGCAAATTCACATGTACGGCCAAGAACAGTAAAATTGGTCATTTTTTCATTGAGCATTTTTTTTACAGGTGGTGACTTGCTTTTTTGATAAATTTTTTCAAAGGAGAGATCCCATTTTTCAAAGAAAGAACAAAAGGTCTTCAACTTGCAATATGAATTAATTTTTTCAGAGGCATGAAGAAATTAGTTTTAAAGTGGAATTGTGCTAGTTTTCTACTTGTTTTGAGGAACACAAGAGGAAGAATTTAGTCCTTTTAGGTCTTGAACTTCGAATTTGAATCGAATTGTTTGAAGAATTTCACTATTTACATTCATTTGTGCTTGAGAATTTTATAATCATGGAAAATAAATGTCATAATAAGAGGAGGAAGACATTGACTCCTAAAGAAATTGAAGCAAACAAAGAGAAGGAGAGACAAAGAAAAAGAGAAAGAAGAATGAGAATTAAATCAATGAATGATGGGGGAGCATCCAATTCCACAACTATTGAAGATGAAAACATAGAGGAGACCATGGTTGTAGATGAAGTGAATTTGCAAGAAGTCAATTTGGAGAAGAATATGATTATACAATCAAGTCCTACTATGTCTTCAAATCCCTCTTTCAATGCTATGGATAATGTTTCAATATGCACAAATCCAGGTTCGTCTTCAAATCCACATGTTAGTGAAATGGTAAATTCGTATGTAGAAATTTTACAAGATGCTGGACTTAACGATGTTGACATTGATAATATTAAGAGAGATGAAACTTTTATAGAATTTGTTGAAAATGATAGTGAGAATGATCCTTTTGTTGAAAATGAAATTGAGAATAATCATTTTATTGAAAATGAAAACAAAAACCGTTTTGTTGATGTAAATGAAAATGAAAACCATTTTGTTGATGTAAATGAAAATGAAAACCGTTTTGTTGATGAAAATGAAGGTGAAAATGTAAATTGTTTTGAAGTTGAAAATGAAAATGAAAATGAAGATGAAAATGAAGATGAAGATGAAAATCTAGAATGTGATGTTGAATTTAATGAAAATACTTTTTTTAAAATTAAGTGGAATTTTTGATAATCTTCCTGGTCAAATTTCTTGGAGGCAAGTAAGAACACATGCAAATAAAATATACAACGAATTCTTTTATCGTAAAAAAATTACAATTCAATGTCAAGTAATGATGCAATTGATGAGAATGCAAAAAATGAGGAAAATAATGAAAGGTTAGGCTTTTTTGTTAAACCAAAAAGAAAAGATCAATCATTAAAACATGCTATGTGTACTGTTGCTAGTGCCATTCAATCGATTGGAAAAAATAGTCGATCTAAAGATAAAAATGCAGCAAGAAGAGCTATAACAACTGCTATAGTTAATAAAACAACTTTGAATAAAAGAATGGTAAGAAATATTAGTGAAGTTTTAAAAATACATCCTAAAACATTGCTAAGAGCGGCAAAAAGAAGAATAATTATAGAAAATGATCCTATCAACCAATGTTGGAGTTTCAGTGGTCGACTCTCGTGGTCTGATATGAAATTGAATGTTGAAATTAAATCTTTGATTGAGAAATATTGGCATGATAATACTAGGGTTTCATCTAATGCTAGAGATGTTTTAAAATTAAGGGTGGCATCCAAAGTTCATGATCCTCACCCAAAACACCTATTAGATACAACACAAACTGAATTTTATAGAAAATTTTGTGGTGATTTAGTGTTACCCAGTAGTGATATATACGTTGTACCTTGCATACTAACATGATTATACAAGAATGCGGTATTAATATGCCACCTGAAGCAATAAGGGAGTTTATTTCAAGTTTTTTTTGTGAAAGATCTAATGGTAAATTGTTTTATTTAAGTTCTTGTATTTGTAGACAATGCATTGATTGTGGAAACCTTCCATTCTTAGGAATTTGTATGCATGAAAGTGTTGATAATGATTTTGGACAACAATTAGTAGAAGTTAAAAGATTTAAGAATGTTCAGTATTCTTTAAAAGATGGAAAAATAGGAAAGCGTTGTGATTTAGTTACAGAAAAAGTTAGTGTGCATGCATTCATGAGTGAATTTAAGAATAAGATAGTACCAAAATATATCATGCACTCTCAACATGCTCGATGGCTTGATGGCCAATTTTGCGCATGTAGAAACACATTTCCAATTGGTACTATACTTTCAGTGGTTGATTTTGCAGAAAATTATACTCTAGCTCCGCAAGAGTAAATTCAATCACAGTATTATAATTCAGTGCAAGTAGCTATGTTTGTCCATATTGTTTATAGACATGCAAATAATAGCACTAAGGATGATAGAAAAGTTCTGAGGGAGTATCATTTTTATTTGAGTGACAACCGATTACACTCATCAAAGTTTGTTCAATACTGTTTCAGTATATTTTACAAAAATTTAAGAGAAAGAGGAATCTATATGAAATAACACCTCATATGGTCAAATAATTGTACAGGGCAGTTCAAGAATGCTCGAATGTTCTATTGGTTAAGTAGGATTCACAAAGAACTTAATGTCCAACATATATGGAGTTTTTTTGAAGTTGGGCATGGTAAAGGAGAACATGATGGAGCTGGTGCGTGTGTCAAAATAATTCTTGCTAGAGAACAATTAAAATTTGAAGATGCAGTAAAATTTAAATATGCATGTGGGATTATCGATTGGTGTAATACAATATTATCTACACCTAGTTCGAGTGAGTACTCTAGAGTTCATCGATTCTTTTGGTTGGTTGAAGAAGATAACATTGTACCTAGAGTTGACTGTGAGACAATTAGTGGATCTACTAAATGGCATTTGTTTAGGAGTTCAACATCAAGCACATGGACTATCTGGACAAGGGAGATTACATGTTTTTTCCAATTTTGCATCTCAGGAGATTGGGAAGCATGTGAAAATATAGAATGGGTTGAACAGTGGGAGCAAAGATCGTTGACACCTTCACAAGCACATGATCAATATGAAAGAACTATTGAAGAAAATGATCAAGTGTTTGCATCTGAAGACTATGACCGTGTTTCAAACCTTGTACAAGAAGGTAATTTAATTCAATTTATTTCATTTAATTTCGCTTTATTAAGTTATTTTTTAATACTAAATTTTTTATATTGATATGCGCAAGTTATTAAATCAATTTTTGTTTGCAAGACATGTGTATGCTGTTGTTGCACCTGAGGGGAATGAAGAGCAAACAAAATATTGGTTGGCCCATTGTGTGGAGAGTAAACATAAGTTAATATCACCTCGAGAAGATGATGATGGCTATCATTATCCAACAGGTACCATGATCCCCTTAAGACATCCCCTTAAGCAAATTTTGATAATAATTTTTTTGATCCCCTTAAACAATATTTTAGAACAATTTTTTCATCTCATTAAGAAAAATTTGAGAACTTATATGATGATTGTTTTCATATTTTCCAATAGGATCGTTTGTGGTTGTTGGCACTTGGCTACGGAAATACCTAGCAAGGAAGAATGGTCTACTTGCATTCGAAGAGTATGAACCGCATAAAAAAGTTATACATTATTCACATTTGGTGGTGGCAACAAATATAAAACTAGATCGGTATCGTGGAAGACTTACAAATAAAGTGTTATGGACAATTTCTATGGAAGAGCATGAGACAATCATAGATGCATTACAAAAAAGAGAGGATGCAAATGGTACAATGGAATAAATAAATACAGGTAAATATAGTTTAAGTTTTATATTGTCCTTTTAAATAGAGGTAATTATTAGTAAAAATATATTTAAATACATGTTTTGATTACATATTGATATTTCTTATACATTAATAGTTTAAATTGATTTATTATCTTTTTTTTATATCCTTAAGCCATCATTGCATTGATCTCATACTTTGAAGCAAAAAGGAGAGGATGCTTGGATTCAACCTACACACGTGTGGAATACTTTTAAATGCAGGTACTTGAGCTGTGTACATATAGTTAGTTTTATATAAATTAAATTATGTTTGTTTTGATGATTTCATTGATATTGCTTGTACCTTTTTGATATTAGGCGGTGTGAAGACCTAGTACATTTTGGGCATGAGTTTGACATTGTATTATGTGTTAGTGTAATTAATTAATTAATTATTACACTAGCATAAGTTAACTTAGGGTTAATTAATCATATTACTCCTAGGTTACTTTTTATCATTTAATAATGGTGTTGAAATAAGATTCCCTTCTAGAAGATGAGTTGTCTTTTCTAGAACTTATCTCCATCTTGTTATCATTCCCTAGGTAGTTGGTTAGGGTTTTATGTTGTCACATGTAGTGTGATTTGAACACTTGGCAACATCTTATGCTTTTTAGGTTTTACTCTTGCCTATATAATCAGGCATATGTACTCTTTGTAATTAATTCCATCATATTCTGAATATCAATCAGATAATCTCTATTTGCATGCCCTTAGTTGCAACACTTTCTGTGTGGTTGAATTTCTTCTTGGCAGGTCCTTTTTGAAGTGTGCGTAGCTTCCTTGGATGATTCAACATCCATTATTCCAACTTTATGACCCCTTAAGGCATCCCCTTGAGACATTGTATTATGAACCCTTAAGACATCCCCTTAAGACGTTCTATTATGAACCCTTAAGACATCCCTTTAAGGCATTCTATTATTAACCCTTAAGACATCCCCTAAAGACATTGTATTATGACCCCTTAAGATGTCCCCTTAAGACACTATATTATGACCCCTTAAGATGTCCCCTTATTTGTTTTCAATGTATGCCTTATAATTTAGTATTGGAATCCATTATTTGTGTTGACAACTTAAAAAATAGTATTGGATGCCATTATTTGTTTTGACAACTTATAAATTAGTGTTGGATTTTATTATTTATAGAATTTATTAATGCTTTTGTTCTCTAATCTTGTATGGTTTTGTTTATTTCTTAAAATTTTATCCTTTCTGGTATATAAATGAATTGCTTTGGTTTGTAAATTATGATTTATTGACTAATTATTGATTGACGTGAATTGAATAAGTTCATTGACTAATTATAGCTAATTATTGAATGTACATATCATGTATGAGATCACTAAATTTGTAAACTATAATTATTAAAATGTCTTATTAATTTCAACTTTAATTTCATATTTATATTTAATTTCACATTAATGTCCTATATTAATATCTTTACTATGAACATAAAATGCATAAATGTATATGTGTAAATTAAAATTTCAAACAATAATAAAGTCCATAATTTATGTAATATATTAAGTGCATGAAAAAAAGTCCATCAGAGTACAACCCATGAACTAAAGTCCAACTAAGTACTCAAGAACCATGAATTATAAAGTCCAACAGAGTACGTGACAAATCAAAAATATAGTCCACAAAATAAACAAATATAACCCACAAAATCATGTTTTTAGGTCATGTATTGTCTCTATAATCAAGAGACCTATTCGTGCCATGTGGACTATGCAGATGACCTGAAACACTCTGTACAAGAGAAAGATGAAATCATATGTAAGACAATGAAAAAAAAATTAATGACAATTTAATTTATAATTCATCATATTAAAATTAAATTACCATCATATCTGGGTTTGGATGCTCTACTGCACCTGAAGCAACCTCTACATTCTCTGAATCAATCTACACAAATAAGACAAAAAAAAGTTGAAATTAGATGCACAAGTCTACAATTAAAAATGATTAATTGAAATTAATTTATAATTTATCATATTTTAATTGTACCATATCCATTGGTTGTGCACCCTCTTCTGCAGGACATGTTTGTACATTCTCAACTACTAGATGTGTCACATGCTATAAAAGAAAAAGAATTTAAAACACGTATTAGCTCAAATTATATTAATATTCAATTTGAAATTTAAAATTATTTAGTTATATATTCACAATATATAATTTATAATTGAATTTAAATATAATAAAAAATTTAAATCACCATTTGATCTGGAGCCTGCTCCACATGCCCTCCTGGAGGTGTAACTATGTCTGGGTCAGGGCTAAAAGTCGCACTAACAAAGTCCTACTAGATCAAAGTTAAAGCATGTACATACTTGAATTAGGTAAATATATATATATTCAAGTCTACACATTTTGTGAAGAAATTTATTTAAACAACCTAAAAATCAGAGGCCTCACGAGTAACCACAAAATCTAATGTTTGCCCGATGCCCATTCTAATTGTGGTATCAACCTAGACAGACATGTAGACATGTAACACAAGCTTATAATATTTACAAGTGTACATGCACATTTCATATATATAGTGAATTAAAAATTCATTATTGTAACTATACTAATGTAAGTTAAACAATTTACAATATAAATGTACTTGCCCCCTGTCTATGACAACCGATAGTGGAGGAGTGCTCAACAACCCCTCAGGTGGAATCGACATGGAAGCTGATTGACTCGCCTAAACCAACATAAATATTTCAAACATATATGTTATTCAATTATAAATTTTAAACTCAAGTTAAAAATCATTTCATTTATAATTTAAAAAATTGAAATCAAAATACCCCATAAGGGTTGCCGATTAAGACTGGTGTCGATGTATGTACTCATGGAACAGATGATTGCCCCATCATTACTATCGTCTATACACCAAACAGTTTGATTGTTAAAATGTATTGAAAACTTTACTTTGATATATACATTCATCAAAATTCTTATAAAATGAACGTGTAGATGCATATTTATTCCTGTGTACCAGTGTCCTCAGGATGTTCGCCTCTTGTAAGACACTCTACAAATGAACTGATGTGACCAAATGAACCACCAGAATCTCCACGTCCACCCGAACTAGGTGTGGCCTGATCAGGTCCATAGCATACTTGATGGCAACTAGTACATACATGTGGGACGGGCCTCGACACTACTAGAGTGGTACTTGAACTAGCTCCATAGAACACTCCTCCATCATCATCATCTCTATGCTCCCCACCCGCTATCGCAGAAGCATGTTGATCAAGGTCTCCTGCGAGTGTACTAAGGGGACCTAATGTCAAGACCATAGATCAATGATGCATAGGTGCAGGAATGGGAGGACCAGGAGCAACAACAAGGGGTTGTTCATGCATAGGGCATTGGGGATCAACCCTTGCCCCTAACCTCTGTTGTGGCATGCCGCCACCAACACCCTGAAATGATTTAAAAACAAAATAATTGGGCTTGTGCCCCATAACAAATTCTACATATAATTTCCTCAAAAAAAAAAATGGGCAGTCCCAATTAGGATGTGGGGGACTATCAAAAACCATATACCATCGATCCCAAAAATGTGCACTCATCTATGGATGTATGCACCACCTCATGGATATTCTAGATTTGTTTGCAGGAATGGGCTGTCAAGTAACGGGGTTGAGAAAGTAGGGGGCTAGGTGGGATTTCGTTATTTTAAGGTCTAATATTTCTTTATAAGAGAGACCATCAGCATAAAATTGTCTCATTTGTTCTTTGTCTCATCTATGCCTATCTAGATCAGAATCAATGGTCCTGATGGCATCCACAACATTTTGCATTGCAGATGCAAAACGTATAACATGGGGTGGAATCAATGCTTGACTCTGTATAGAATTGATTTGATTCTATATTGATGCAACCTGATCATTTATGTGTGCTCATAAGTGATCCTCATCAGATGCAATAGGTTGTGGAGGTGGAGGTGGAGGTGGAGGTGGAGGTGGAGGTGGAGGTGGAGGGGGAGGTGAAGGTGGCTGGGGTGGTGGATTGATGATATAATCAATATTAAAATCATCCATGATATGAGATATAAGTGTGCACCTACATTAAATTATACTAAATTAACATACAAACTTAAAAAATTACAAGAAATAGTTAAATTTGAAACACACATGCAAATTTGTTTAAATATGATACATGCATACATATATTAAGATCATATAAAGTTGAAACACACATATACATTGATTGAACTTGATCAAGTAAACTATGTACATACATTTAAAATTAAAAAATACCATGCATTTAACATACATACATTTAAAATAAAAAATACCATGCATAATTTGCATGCATACATCATTAAAGTAAACTATGTACATACATACAAATTTCAAATTTTAACAACTATATGTGCAATTTTAATACATGTGTACATAGTAAACAATAAACTTGAAACATTCACAAAAATCTCATTTTATGTCTAATGCATATATATATCCATCTAGAACCATCCGTCTAAAAATATCCATCTAGAACCAAAATCATAAATTCAAGTCACACAAAATATCCATCATTCACCAAATTCATCACACAAAATATCCATCGTTCACCAAATTCATAAATTCATAACTATTTAAGGTCATTGTCTTAATTTAAAAACTATTTTGGCTCTCTACTGCATCTCTTCATTTATTTGTGTTTTCCTTTTTAGAATCAGAAGTTCTCCTCTCCTCTAGCCATTGTCGATGCTCATCTAAGATCCCATCCATAGCCCTGACAGCATCAACAATGGTTTGCATCCTAGATGCAATCATCCTCATAGGTGGTGCGACAAATTCTTCATTTTGAATAATGTTGATTTGATCTTGGATGGTTCTAACATTGGAATTGATTCGTGCTTGCAAACGAGCACCATCAATTTTAGGTGGTGGACGTGGGGGGTTATGAGGTGGAGTGGGTGGAGGTGGAGGTGAAGGTGGTGGAGATGGAGGGCATGGAGGTTGATTGCGAATATTATTGAATTGATCCATGTGATATCTAGAAGATATGAGTGAACCTGTATTAGATTTATAATTTCAAAATGTAAGATACATGTTTAGGATTTATACCCTTAAACCATTCAATATAAATGGCCTAATTGAATACATATGATAAAATAAACTTTTAAGCCTCATTTATGTCTAAGGCATGTTACTTGAATGAAAATACAATTAACTATTAATATAAGATAATTTATGAATGATATAGGGTTTAGAGTTTAGAGTTTAACATAGATCCCCTTAAGCCATCCTACCACCCTAAACCGTAAATTAATCAACCTAGATCATGATTTATCTCATTCATATTATAATCTTGCATGATCTAATTATTGTTAAATTTGGTTTACAAAACTTAGGGTGAAGTTTTGGTATCTCTTGGAATATAATGAACTTGCAAGTTAGTGAAGAACATTTTCTTGTGGAACAATTGATTGAGATAGGTCTATAGGATAGGATTCATGGGAGTACCCTGTAGGATTCTTGTGGAATAGTTGATTAAGATCCTAAGACAAAATGAATGCTTTAGTGAAGAACATTTTCTTGTGGAACAGCTGATTGAGATAGGTATTGTTTCAACTGACCAACCTAGATCATGAAATATCATTCATATTATAATCTTGCACAATCTTGTTATTGTTAAATTTGGTTTCCTTGGGAAACTTCACCAAATTTTAAGAATTTTTTTGATCCCATTAAGAAATGTCATATTAGGACCCCTTAAGACATCGATTTAGGATTTAGGGTGATAGGATGGCTTAAGGGGATCTATGTCTAGTGAGGTCCTAGGACAAAATAACATGGCTTAAGGGAATCAAATTTTGTGGAGTTGCCTAAGGCAACCAAATTTGATTTTAAGGTCCTAAGACAAAATGAATGCTTTAGTGAAGAAAATTTTCTTGTGGAACAGTTGATTGAGATAGGTCTTGTTTCAACTGACCAACCTAGATCATGAAATATCATTCATATTATAATCTTGCAAAATCTTGTTATTGTTAAATTTGGTTGCCTTGGGAAACTTCACCAAATTTTAAGAAATTATTTGATCCCATTAAGAAATGTCATATTAGGACCCCTTTAGACATCGATTTCTGATTTAGGGTGATAGGATGGCTTAAGGGGATCTATGTCTAGTGAGGTCCTAGGAAAAAATAACATGGCTTAAGGGAATCAAATTTGGTGGAGTTGCCTAAGGCAACCAAATTTGATTTTAAGGTCCTAAGACAAAATGAATGCTTTAGTGAAGAACATTTTCTTGTGGAACAATTGATTGAGATAGGTCTTGTTTCAAATATCATTCATTTTATAATCTTGCACAATCTTGTTATTGTTAAATCTGGTTGCCTTGGGCAACTTCACCAAATTTTAAAAACTTCTTTCATCCCATTAAGAAATGTCATATTAGGACCCCTTAAGACATTGATTTATGATTTAGGGTGATAGGATGGCTTAAGGAGATCTATGTCTAGTGAGGTCCTAGGACAAAATGACATGGCTCAAGTGAATAAAATTTGGTGAAAAAATGATGTCTTTAGCCTATTTAGGGTTTAGATTTTTGAGTTTAGGGTTTATGGTAATACGATGGCTTAAGGGGATCTTTGTAGTAAGGTTCTACTACAAAATGACATTGCTTAAGGGAATCAAATTTGGCTTAAGGGGATCTTTGTAGTAAGGTTCTACGACAAAATGACATGGCTTAAGGGAATCTAAATTGGTGGAGTTGCCTAAGGAAACCGAAATTTGATTATAAGGTCCTAAGACAAAATGGATGCTTTAGTGTTGAGGGTTTAGATTTTAGATTTTAGGGCTTAGGGTTTAACGAACTTAGGGTGAAGTTTGGGTGGCCCTTGGAATAATGGACTTGCAAGTTAGTTCCTAGTTTATGAATATTTTTTTATTTTATGAATAGATTGACTATTTTCGTAATAGAAACACATAATTATGTGTGATTAAGATTGAGTTTGATGTATATTTTAATTGGATGTTTTTTTAATTGAATATAAGATTATTTTATTTAATATTTTTTTCATTAATATTGAACTCACTTAAATGAATTTTATGATATAAAACATGTATAATATAAAATTAGTTAATGTTGAATTGAAAGTATTTTATTTTAGATTGTTTGTAATTGAAAGAACCTAAAAGAACTTAGAAAACAAAAATATTTAGATTATTTAGTGTCTAGGTAACTAGTGCAAAAATTTAAATCCTAGACCAATACTCTAAGTACATATATATGGTAAATCCTAAACCATGGATTTAATCATTAAAATTTTAAAATTAAAATTCAAAATTTTCCATCCCTTACAAATTTAATAATACATTATGAGCCAACTAAACTTGCTTAGTATTAGAAGGCATTCAATTGTCTTTATTTTATCATTTAATTACACTTGATCATTATTCACAAATCATTTAAATTTTTGAAAGTACTATATGATAGGAACACTTCAATAGGAGGACCTAAATTTAATCTAATTATGCATCACCATTTCCAAGTTTGAATACTATTCTCCTCAATCATTTCCATAATCATGAACTTGATCTTATCATGAGGGCTAACCTATGAGAACATGACAATTGAGATCCAACACTCAGTGCCCCTAGGTGTTTTTAAATGCCACTACTTAATAACTTAAATCTTCATTTTTAATAGAACTAATTTCTATGTGTCAAGTAACCCTCTCATTTAATTTCACAAAAAATAAATATTATGCATATGTCATAAACTCTATTCTTTAAATTAATTTATATATTTCTTACCATTATTTTTCTCAAAAATGTATTTAAAAACTATATTTTTCTTCAAAATAGATTATAACTTAAATCTTAATTTCTAATAATTAATTGTTCAAAATCCTCTTTTTTTTTCTAATAGAATAGACCATTATATTTTTTAAAGAGAGTTGATTTATTTACCATCCCTAATTTAATTTACATTTCATCAAAATACCACATTTCTTCTTAAGTAGTTCAACTTCAATTCAAGAACCCTAGATCCCTAGATGAAGCTAGATTTTGAATTTAATCCTCACTTAAGGTTTTGAATAGACCCTAGATGAAGCTAGATTTAGAATAGACTAATTATTTGACCTAAAATTAATTATCAAAATTCATATAAAAGATAGTTCTAAATGAAAATTCATATAGCAATAATATACTCATTTGACAAAAAATGGAAAGTTTTTCTAATCTAATTATAATTTAACATTGAAACTAAAATTTAACATATCATTTTATCCATACAATGCAAATCAAATTTAAAACATTTAAGCAATGCAAAAGAATTTTTTTGAGCTCGAATATTAGGGTTTTCAAAATCAAAATGATTTGTTCGATTTCAATTTAGGGTTTTAGCAATTTTTATTGTTTCAATTCAATTCAGGGTTTCAATTTCTAAGCAATTAGGGTTTTTAATACAATTTTTTAGTTTCAATTCAAACTAGAGTTTTGAAATTCTTTTTTTTTGCTTTGATTTGAATTTGAGATTTCAAAAAGCTTAATTAGGGTTTCTAAATGCAAATTTTCAATTTATTTCAATTTCTAGGGTTTTGAAATGCAATTTTTTTGTTTCGTTTCAATTAGGGTTTTGAAATTTATTTATTTTTTGTTTCATCAAATAATTCAAGTTTCAAAAGTTAAATTTTGTTTATAAAATACAATTCAAGTTTTATTTTTTTGTTTCTATTGAAAATCTTCACAATTTGACGTATTTTTTAATCTATTTCTTAAATTTCTTATTTTAAAAATAACATGAAATAAAATGCTTAAAATGGAAATAAAATCTGAAATAAACATGCTAGAAACAGTAAATTTATTAACAATTTCAATTTCGAATGTAAAAATGCAAAAAAAAGAGGAAGAGTACGGGTACCTGGAGGTCTTCTGGTAGTCATTGTTGGTCTCAAACCGGGATCTCGTTTCCTCTCCCCGGTTCGGGACCCTCTAGCAAACGGGATCCCATTTTTTAAAAAGCAGGATCCCATTTTCGATTCAGGTTTGGGACCCTGAACCAAAATGGGATCCCGATTTGTAAAATTCAAGATCCCGTTCTTAAAAATCGAGATCCTGTTTTTGCTTAGCCAATTTCATTTTTTGGGCTAAGGCAAAAACTTCCACGTTTCATGGACCCAAATTTGTGCATTTACCCAAAAAGTTAACCTAACTGGTGAGACATTGGTGGATTCAAGTTCGGTGAAGACTATTGATGCTCACTTCTCCCAGCCTCAACTATGATCGTGCTTTCTTGGAATGTGAGGGATATGAATAGCATCCCTAGAAAAAAGGCTATTCAGGATCTGATTTGTATCCATTCTCTTGATGTGGGTGTCCTTCAAGAAACTAAGTTATTTGTTGATAGTACATTGAGTGTGGCTTCGAATATTTGGGGTCATGGACAGTGTCAATGTATTAGGGTGCTTGGTAGCTCTGGTGGGGTATTCTATTTATGGGATCCATGTAGATTTATACCTATTTGGTGGTTCTCTTGCAAAAGCTTGATTTCTTGTGTTGCTTCTCATCTTGAGTCTGGAGAGAGAGTTATTTTCTCTAACATTTATGCTTTGTCTGACTTTCAAGGTAAGGTTTTGTTGTGGGGCCATGTAAGATATCTGAGGTCTTTGGATCCTTACCTTCCTTGGATTTTGGCTGGAGATTTTAATGTCGTCACTTCAATGGAGGAAAAAAGGGGACACAGTGCTCGCTTGGAGCCTTTTTCGGCTCTCTTGCAGGATAATGTTGCTCTCTTGAATTTGGTTGATATCAAGCCTATTAATGGGGTCTTTACCCAGAATAATAGGAGAAGTGGGGAAGCTTCCATTTTAGAAATACTAGATAGATTCTTGTTGTCTAGTTTTTGGATGGGAGGCAGGTGGTTGACTAGCTCTGAGATTTTGGATGGGTGGGGTTCTGATCATTGTCCAATCAAGCTTAGTGTTGAGTTACCTAGTGTTGTTTTAAGTAGTCTTTTAAGTCTTAGCTTATGTGGCTCAGGGATGAATCTCTTCATGATTTTCTTCCTAGCTAGTGGTGTCTTGGGAAGCCGACACATGGTATTGCTATGTACTCTTCCAAGAGATTTCAGTATGTGAAGTATAGGTTGAAGCATTGGAATAGGCAACACTCTGGTAATGTGTTTCAAGCAAAGAAAAATGCCCAGGCTCACTTGGATTTGATCACTAGGAAGATTCATGACCAAGGCCTCATGAAGGAGCTTGGTTTACAAGAAGTTGTTGCAGTGAAGGAAGTTGAGGAATGGGAGTTAAGAGAGGAAATTTTATGGAAACAAAAGTATAGAATTGAGTGGCTCCAGGCGAGAGATAGAAATGCTTCTTTCTTTCACAATTATGTGAAGGATAGAAGACAAGGTAATGCGACCTCTATTTTGTCATCGAATGGAGATATTTTCTCCTCTTGTTTCTATTTTTGTTGAGTCAATTCATTTATTTTCTGCTTTGTTGTTTAAGGATTCCCCTCCTGCGGAGGAGGATGAAGCTAGTATTCTGGATAACATACCACCGTTGGTCACCAATGAAATGAATGAATCTTTGCTTAATATTATTTCTTTATCAAAGCTTCAGAATGTTGTGTTCTAGATGAAAAAAAGGAAAATCCATAGGGACTGATGGGTTTCTCGTAGACTTCTTTCAAGAGTTCTAGGAAGTGATTAAGTTGGATCTTCTAGAGGTTGTTCAAAAATCCTTCATGAATAAACAAATGCTAAAATCCATGAATGCTACTTTTTTAGCTCTCATATCAAAGAAGGTTGGGGCTAATACTTTGGATATTTTTAGGCCAATTTCTCTATGTAACATGGTATATAAGATATTTATAAAGTTGATTTTTGAGTGGCTAAAACCTTGGCTAAGCAGGATAATTTTTGAGGAGCAAGGGGGCTTTATTGCTAGTAGGAAAATTATGGATGGTGTCATCATTGTAGTCGAGACCATTCATTCTATGGCATATTCTGAGGAAAAATCCATGTTTATTAAGTTGAACATGGATAAAGCGTATGATCGTGTCAAATGGGCCTTCCTATTCAAGATTTTGGGAGCATTTGGTTTTGTTGGTGACTGGATTGAGTGGGTCAAGAGTTGTGTCACTTTGTCTTCCTTTTTGATGTTGATTAATGGAGAGCCATCAGAGTTGTTTGGTGCTTCTAGGGGGCTTAGACAAGGGGATCTTCTATCTCCATACTTGTTCATCTTACTTTTTGAGGCTTGGGGGGGTTTATTAGATCTCAAGTGGAGAGTGGCTTGATCTAGGGTTGGAGTTAGGAAAATAATATTCCTCCCCAATCCCATCTTCAGTTTGTGGATGATAATGCTCTGATGGGTAGGGCCAAGGTTGAGGAGGCTTTCAGATGGTGTAGCGTTCTAGAAAATTATTTGGCTGCTTCAGATCAAAGTATTAATGAAAGGAATTCTTTTATCTATTTCTTTAATACTCCTAGGATTATCCAAAGGAGAATAGCTAGCATTCTTTGTTTCCAGATTGGCACTCTCCCTTTTTTCTATCTTGGAATTCCAATTGCTATTCGCTCGCTTCCTAAATTATTTTGGAAAGATATTATTGATAAGTTCTAAAATCTGGTCAATCATTGGACTTGGGAGTGGCTTTCTTTTGTTGGTAGATTGACTCTTTTAAAGTCGATGGTGTAGGCTCTTCCTCTGTACTTATACTTTGTTCTCTCTGCACCTTCCAGCTTTATCAAAGACTTTGAGAGTTTGTCTCAATAGTTCCTTTGGTCCGGAAATATTCCTCTTGGGAAGTGGATCTTGGTTAAGTGGAATGTCATATGTAGGCCAAAGCAGGAAGGTGGGCTAGGTTTATGTCAGGATGATTTAAATGGGCAGGCTTTAGCAGCTAAATTGTATTGGTGGTGGTGTTGGCAACATCTATTGTGGGCTGAAATCCTTACCTCAAAATATTTGGGTGTGGTTGAAAGTGTTGATGTTGCTCGCTTTAGTTTGGAGGGGAAGGGTTCTATGATTTGGGGTACCCTCAAAAGGGGATTCAAGCAGGGTTTGTTTTGGATTTGCAATGGTGGTCAAGAAGAACTCTTCTAGCATGATTCTTGGGATGGTCATCCTCCCATTTTTGGCTACTCACCCTCACCTACAAAATTTGTGTTAGCATTTTATTGATGTTGGTTGGTGTCATGTGGTTGATTTCAAAATTTACCAGACTCTAGGTTAGCTTAGTGCGTTCAAGTGGAAGGCTCCACATGAGTGGCCTCTTGGTGGTGCAGCTGAGGATCATTAGGAGCTTGCTGTGATTTTTTCAGGTTGTGTTTACAATTCACTTTTTGGGAGAGATGTGTTGGCTTGGGGTCCTGATCCAAAAGGTAGATTTTTTGTTACCTTAGGCTACCAAGTTCTTGATAAGCAGTTGTTTGGGAGTACTGAGGTCTTGTGGTGGAAAAAGGTTTGGAATAAGTTTGTTTGGTCTAAGTGTAATTTATTCTCCTAGTTAGTGGTGCAAGGAAGGTGTCTTACTTGGGAAAATATTTGGAAGCGTGGTTTTCAGGGTCCTTCTATGTGTGTTATGTCAGTTGGGCATGAAGAGTGTATTCCTCATCTCTTCTTTCAATGTTCTATTGTGAAATTCATTTGGCACTTCTGGTGGAACCTCTAGTGCCTATCATGTAGACATGCTTCTTCTTTGGAGGAATTTTGGGGAGTCAAAAGTCTCCTCCTATCAAGGATTCTTTTTTTCTCATAGTGTGGATCATTGGCCCTAGTTTGATAATTTGGCATATTTGGTTGAGCACAACCGTAGAAATTTCTTGGATAAGAAGTTGCTTGTTGGTTAGCTTTGGCTGAGAATTATTGGGGTCCTATAGGAAACATTGACTGCTAAGTGTGATTTGTTTGTTCATGTTGATCCTAGAGATTATGGAGTGGTTAGTGCTTTGGGTCTTTCTCTGGAGGGAAGGAGAAATTTGAAGATTGTTCACCATGGGCGTGGGAGGGAGAGGGTTAGTTGTATTGGTCACTGGTGCCCCCTACTCTGGGGGAGTTGAAAATTAATACTGATGGATCATCTAGAGCTAATCCTTGGCATGCTAGAGTTGGTGGTATTGGCAGATAGAGTTTGGGTGTGGTGGTTTTTTTATTCTCTATATATAGAGGTCAACATACTATGGCTTTAGCTATTCTTATGGAATTACAACGTTCTTGTGCTCTTGGTTGGAGGCAAAAAAATTTTGAATCTGATTTTCAGGTTGCCATCGATATGTTGAATAAGAGACATTTTGAGGATGTGAATTGGAAGTTGGCAATGGTGGTCAAGAAAATTCTTTCTTTGAGCACTGCTTTAGATTCCATTACTTTTTTTCATGTCCCTCGAGAGTGGAATAAGGTGGCTAATGGCTTGGCTATGTGGGCATCTGAACAAATGGGGACTTGGAATGCGGATGACTAGGGAAACCTTCCAGGTGATTTAGCCCTTGTTTTTGAAGATTGGGTTATGGAGCATATGAGGTGCTTCTTGGGTGTGACTTAATTTTTGTTTTTGTTGGTGCCCTTGGTGGGTTTGTTTTACTTTTATTTGTAATACTTTTTTGATTCAATAAAGTTTTTACCCACTTTTTTTATTAAAAATAAAAAATAAGACCACCCAAGATGCGTAGTTGACCAATAGATGACTAAATCCTTCAACAACAATCATAGAAGGAAGGAGGAAAAAATAAAACTTATGTAATGAAATTGAAGAGGTGTAATTAGGAGGATTATTTTCCATTAATTGTGATTCACGCACCCTTAAAACCATCTCCTCAAACTTGGTAAAGTTGGGACTAAATCCAAGGTCTTGTAATTTGATAAGGATTAAATGCCACTCTATTTATTCAAAGGTTTTCACAAAACCAATCCTAAAAATAATAAACAAATTATTATAGGTATGATCACATTCTATGCCTTATCAAAGTAAAAAGATGTTATGGAGGATTGTAATGTCTCAATTATGGATTTTTGTAATTTTATTTTTTTTGTAATTTTTAGATAATTTAACACAAAATCTATGCAAATAAACCAACAACTAATTCTAAGAATAATTCTATTTATGAACATTAAAAATTAAGATTTCATGAATATTTAAATACATACAAAATTTAGTACTTTAAATACATCATTTTTCAAGAGAAATTCGAACTAAATTTACTACCCAAAATAAGTTGAATTTTAGACTTAAAAATCACAATGAATTATCCATCTAAACCCCTTATTTCTTTATTATTGTAATATGCAATACACTTATTCTTCAAATCAACTATAATACCCACTCATACCTCTTTTAGTTCAAATTAATAAATAAAACTCTTAGAAGCCTATAATAACTAGTGATGATGATGTAGAGGGATGTGGTTTTTTAATGATATAGATTAAAATAATAACAAACAATAATGTCAAAAAATATTATATTTAATTTCTTACAACAATTGCAATCTCCTTGTCTTCTCAAATTCTACTCCAATGTTGTGTGGTGGATAATAAGACTACAATGGAATAGTAGATTGGTGCGGCTAAAAAATCCAAAACATCAACTATTAATAGTGCTCAAAATAAATAGCAACAATAACATCAATTATCCATGATCCTCCAAATATTTTCCTACAAATATAAATTTCCTTATAACTAGATCCTCACATAAAATATCCAAAAAGAAACAACAAACATTGTAATGGAACTATAGTGATAATGCACAAACTATAATTCCTCCACAAATCAACACAATTGTGATCCCTATTTTGGAATAATCGTCAGTGTCTCCCTTTGGATTCAGGACATGGAATAACTTCCTCTCATGGATCTGCTTATCTCTAGTGTTTGTATTGGGCATTAACAAGTCGATCTTTTTGTGCAATGGAAAACTTGTTCCAAGAATAATTCTAGTGATGCTAAGGGGGGGTTGTTGAAATAATCTCTAACATCTCCCTTCAGATTCGGGACATGGACTAACCGCCTCCTATGAATCTTCTTATCTTTGACATTTGTATCGTGCATTAACAGATCAATCTTTTGGTGCAATGGTAAATGTGTTCCAACACCTTGAACCAATATTAGAAATAGGGTTTTTCATCCTTGATCCCAAATGTGAATTCAAGAGGTTTCTCGTCTTCTCAAACATTGAACAAACCAAGGATTTTCATCCTTGAATTCCCTAGATTAAACAAGCTATTCAAAACCAAAAATATGCAAAAAATGACTTGAATGATCCCCAAATGGAGATACATCCATCCTTGATATGCCTATTTAAGTCAAGTCCTTAGGTTCTAAATTTCCCTCCAAGTATTTAAGAATACTTTTAATTCTTATTTCAATTATAATAATATTTTAAAGTTGCCCTTAAAGTTAGAAATTATTGAGCCCAACTAAAATAATATTATTAATTATTTTAATCTAAAATATGGGACATGACAAGGATGTAGCTACTTTTGATTAATCAAATCTATTCATGACAAATGATTACAAGAAATAAATTACTAACCTTATGAGCAAGGTCCTTACTTGTGATCTTATCATAAGAAACATTCAGCAAAGGAATATGCCTCCATTTAGTGATAAGCTCTAAGTTGCTAGCATTAGAAATAAATTTCATATTGCATTGATTGATAAGTTGGCAAAAAAATCCAATATACAAGGCTTTTGAGAAAACCTTGTGCAACTTAGGTTAATAGTATCCCATATGGCTTTGTAGAACTCATGGAATATTGTTTATGCCCAAGTACTTATCATTGACCATTTAGAATTGTATTTTGTAACTCATCAACAAAAATAAGTTAGTCAAAAAAAAATTGGAGTAACTTTGCAAGGCCTAAAGGAAAGTTTATACATCAAGCTCTCAAGAAATTTGTACTTTTTGACAATAATACTATTTTGTAATGATCAACAAACACACAAGATAACTAGTAAAGTCATCAACTCTTGACTTGTTTCTTCAATGGACTTTATTTAATTAGTTGAGTGTCTAAGGGATATATTGAAAATAGTCTCAATTGTCAACCAATGAATATAAGCATGGATTTTTCCTCCATAACATTCATTGAGCTTAACCAACTTAAAAGTGTAACAAATGAAAGCTACTTGAATTACAAGAGTAGTGTCAAATGGATCTTGCTCAAACTCATGACTAAGCCAAGAAATTTCTTTCATAGTGACAACATGGGAGCACCATTGGATGGTCGTGTTATCTACCAAAGGTGAAAAGAAAGGAGATAATGTGATTTACAGTTGCTTTTGACTATTTAATGCATCAAATGCATCCAAGGTGGCATGAGGAGCAAGATTACAAACTCTCTTAGTGTGGAAATAAGTGTATTTGTGGACCAAAAAGTTGTTATAATGAAATAGAGTCTTAAACACTTTAATATGATTGTATCCCAATGTAACATTAAACTTGATGAGTGATCAATAAAAAGAACATTCAATGAGATTACGCATATGGACCTTTAAAAATAAGAATAAAAAGACAGTCTTGATCTACCTCAGAGGCGAATCAAGATGTTTAACAAGTCTCACAAGGCATTGGAAAATATTATACCAAGAAAATAAAAAGGGTGTTTGGCTTAATTGTACTTGTGCCCACTAGTGTCAAAAACATCAATCTCATTAGCATAGAACCCAACTTCCCTTTCACCAACACATCAATGCATAGGAACCCAATGCTCTACCTTTTGAGGATTCCAACATAATGAAATATACATAATCCAACAAGGTAATTTTATCAAGGAACCAACATAAAAAGGAAGCTTGTCTAGTAATGGAATTGAAGGATTACATGTTGATGAGGCCGAAGGAATGACCATCAAGTTTAAAGCATGTGCATTGACTTTATTCTAAGGATCAACACCCCAATTGACAATTTGTGTATCTGTAAGACCTATCCTACAATGCTATAGATTATATGTTTAATTTTGATCATCTATGATTATGATGGATGGTTTTTCCCATGATTTATTTGTTACCATGTATTTTGATTGAATATATCTTGATGCTATTTAATATACATGATACACATGCATATATATTCTTACCTACATCAATTATGGTTTTGTGGTAAATATGTGGATGATAAAACTAACTTGATGTTAATTCCTATTATTATGATTGGTTTACTTTATGATTATATGGATTATGATGTTATCACATGTAGTGAATGCGGGTTCAATCACCTCTGAAATAATTTTATTAATGTTATGATATTAGTGTTATATGTAATGAGATGTTTGATTTTGAGATGCCACTATAAAGATATTATGTTGTTATGGTTCATGCTTGATTTTGATTATTAATGATGGATCAACCATTGCAATATAGTGTGCAAGTTTAGTCCATGTGTTGGAAACACAAGGGCAGACAACGAAGAGGGGGGTGAATCAGTTGTCACATAAATTTAACTTTATTTAAATTTATTCTTAGATCTGATAATTAAACATGAAAGCATACACAATCATCACATCAAAAACACATATAATACCAATATTTTTGCGTGGAAAACCCTGTTAGGGAAAAAACCACGGTGGAGGTTAGTCCATAGATTATAATCTGTTAAAATTATAGCAAATGGGGAATGCACATGCATTCAGGCACACTGCCTAGAGCTCACTACTCAAATACAACAAGGCTTACTACCCAAGGAAGACACATTGTCTTACAAAAATATTCAGATTAAATCCATCTAAGAATTTGAACGGATAAAATAGCATCTACTAATGCCTGATTACAGTTTCGATTAAGAACATAAACTTTGCTCACTCTTCTTCAAACTTAACTTCTTCCTTCGAATGATCTGAAATTTATTCGCACATAGCACTCGTACTTTGCAAACTTCGCATTACACACCCATACTCATACATACAAATGATAAAGTAATCGCTCATATATATCTGCAACCAAGAATAACATCATCTACATGTTGGCTTCAATAAAATATAAAATGAATACAAACGAACGACCCAAAACATAAATAATTATCGATGTGAATCAACCAAAGTCGGCCACAACATGGTGAAACACCTTCAAACATTATTCCTTGAAGATCCACAACACACTACAATCACCCTATCGACCATGAACATGAAAAACATGTACGCGCAAGAGAAAATATTCAATCGCGAGCACAACAATCAATGCAAACGTACAACACAAATAGAGCATGATCTATAAACAACCACAAGCATCATGAATCACCACAGGAGCATTTGCATCAACTCAGATTACTAGAATCATATTATCTTCCTTTAGGAACACAGGCTACAACAACAAAAAAAATTGTTGAAACATAGAAACTCATAACTCGATCAAATCTTCATGCAAACCTCTGAAACTTTCGGTGGATAAACTAGATAGGCTTGTACACAAACCCTTTAATCCAAAACTTCTCACCATCAATAAACTTAACTCTCCAAATACTGAACTTCACTACATCACCAACAACCTCCAGCTTATTTTATTACAATTTTCTCAATATCCTCAACATAAACAGGCTTAAAGACATCAATGCTAATAGTGTTGACATTAATGACAACCACATATCAGCAACATCCAACAATATCCAACACCATGACCAGTGGACTCGGGTAAATACCAAGGTGACAATAGTGCATACCTATGAAGCTGACCTAATCCATTTGAAAATATTGAGGTCTTATATGATGTGTTTCTATGTAATGTGGATGGTGAGTTTCGCGTGCTAGTAAGAATTATTGTTTTAATGTCCAATGTAGTGTCATGTGTAAATTGAATGTAGTGGCATATAAAGTCCAAGTTTTAATGTTGATTTAATATTTTTTAATTATGTTTTATGGTGTTTTCATGACCCTAGGTCATAAGGCTAGGGCTTGGGGATAATTTCATGGGTTTAAAAGCTAATTTTAGAACCTTAAGACCCTTTTTTTGAAGCCTTTTTCATGAGTGACTAAATTCAAAAGTGGATCAAAGCATGGGACTCTTAGGCATGCTTAAAGAACCCTCACACCAAAAGTGTGAAGGATTGGGTTGAGAGAGATGGGTGATCAATTGTGGAGGTGACACTTGTCATCCTCACAATTGAAGATGAGGAATTAGGGATTTTTGTGGGAGTTATTTTTTTTTGAAAAAACTTGGGCCTTGGGATTGATTGATTCATTCATGCTAGTTTGGGCTATCAACCTTGAAGTAAGAGAAGGAAGATTTGGAAGAAGGAGATTGGAAGAGATTTTTGTTGGTTTTACATCAGCCCTTGCCAAAATTGAGGACAATCTAGGTTGGTTTTGCTATCCTTTGTGCCATTTTTATGAATATGTGTGAGCATTTTTTTTGTAAAGAATTTGTGTTGCATGTTAGGTTTGTTTTGTTGTGAGTTTATTTTCATGTAGAATTGAACCTGCCATTGTATGAAGGTTTCTTCATGTATGGAGCTGAGTGGGAGAGATGTTCTTAGAGGGGGTTGTTGTAAGGGTATGAGTACCTATGGAAACATGCTTGGGTTATGTGGAAATTTCATGTGTTTCATAGTATGGCATGGTGATGTTGGTGTGAAATTGAGTTGGGTTTGTGGAAGCATGGTTGGGGTTATGTAATGAGGAAAATGAGGAGATAAGTGTTTGTTTATACATAGTTTTTGGCTATTAGTCTCCTTTCCTAGTTGATGTCCCCACTCCCCCTTTAAAGAATCTTGAAGAAGAGGCTTTGTGATTTGTTCTTGTGCTGTTATAAATTTGTAATGTGTGGGAATGGTGTTGAAGTTCTGTTGTAAAATTTTGTTTAAGTATCATAAATTTGTTACATTATGTATCAAGGTTGTAAATGTTATGTGCTAAACAGAATAACCCGTTACCTTGGTGTTTCCCCTAGCTCGGGGGTGGGCTATTTTAGCCCTATGACTAGGTGGTGAGCTCCCATTGGTTAATGATAAATGGTTGCTGTTATATGTAGATAATTTTTCCAAGAAAGAAGAGTGTCATGGGAGTTTTCGATTTCATAATTTATATTCTTGTTACCACTGTTCCAGCAAGATATTTTGTTGTGTTAGATGTGTGCAATGCATTCGTATGATTTTGTAAATTTGTTGTAAAGGTAAATATTTTTTCAAGTATGTGAAAAAATAGAGGAGATTCAAAATTTTGGGAATGAAGAGTGTCCCTAGTTTAAACAACCATTGAATGGGTGTTTGAATTCAGCCTGATGTATGTACTTGCAATTAAAACCTTCATTGAAGTTGTAGAAGTAGCTTATGATCTATAAGAAAAGTTGTCAAAAGTATGTGAGTTACTCTTACTCTATTGATGACTTCAAATAAGGGTAAGCAAAAAAAATGTATAGGGGTATGTTAATACAGGTAGAATAAACATTGGATTACGATTTTACCCTGGGATTAATATTTCTATTCTTGTATGGAAGAAAGCTAGCTTTTAATTGGATAAATTTGTTGCACTATAATAGGAAATAAAGGAGTCCAAGAAAATAGAATATGTAGGATAACCAATAATTATGCATTTAATAGTTTAGTAGGATGTTGAAGGTCAATATTTAGCTTGTTAAAAGAGCATGTATCTCTTGTTCATCACTCTGTAAACTTGTAACTCTGAATTCAAGTTTGATGATAAATAATCCATAAGCAACTATAGTATGTGGTGTATTAATATGACAGAGGAAATAGACAACAATGTAAAGTATATATTTAAATATAATATATCTGATATAAATTAGGATTTTACAAAAAATAAGAAAAAGATAAAAGAAGGAAGAAGAATAGATTTATAAAAAAATATATGTTGTGTGTGGGGGTACTTTTTTTCCATGGGTCGTGGCCTGTGATAAGGGGAAATCCTCTCCACTGACCTCCATAATGGGGAAATTGAATTCCCCTCATCTTCCTCCATTGTAAAGCTCACCACTGCTGCAAGGAAAACAAATAAATAAGAGGTTAAACCTGGAGTGAACTAGGCAAAAACACAAGATGCAATCATTTTGGTTGCACATCAGAAGATTAATAGAAAGGATAACAATAGCAAATTAGAAAAAATTACGGAGGTACGACTGCTTAAGACCTACAACCAAGAATATAAGGAGGAGTTGTATCTATAACCAAGCAAGGAAAGAGTAACATAGTAACCATTATCTATAGAAAAATATATATATAGATTGTAAGTAAACGTATTTAAATAAATTTGTAGGTATTAAACCAAAAATTATAAAATGGAGAACGTAGTAATAAAATACTACAACAAATGTTTGTAAGGAAAAAAAAAATTTAAGTAAAAAACAATAAGAAAAAAAAAGGTGCAACCCTTATGCATGGCACGACCCTCCTTAGTGGAACCACAACTCTTTGTGGAGGCCGCAACCTTCTCTATGAGGGTTGGCCCCACATAAACCTGTGCCCATTTCATTCTTCAATTCTTCAATAAACAAGGGAAAAGACACTTCACTACATCATCTCCTCTCTCACACCTCCTCACACCCCATCCATCGCTCTTTGTATAGACAAATAACCAACAAAATGAAAAGTAGGTTAAGCACAAAAGAAAAGACAGTCATTGAAAAAAATTAGGGCAACTAAATAAGTTGGTCTAAATTAATGTTAAACTTTAACCACTGCAACCTAACCAAAAGAAGAGTGGCGCCCAATCTGTCCTTCAAAATGGACGTAAAATGGTTATGAAATAGAGCTTAGGGGTTCCAATGGTATAAAATTAGTGTTTCAATATCATTACTGTTATGCCTTGCATAACCACCCCATCTTTTGCCTTGCTCAAAATGGGCCCCCCTTTTTCTTTTTGTCCTTGTTTATTATTCAAACAAAGTTTGGAGTTATTCTTTTCCAACACTTTGTTTTTCTTTTGTTTGTTCTGTTGGAACCAAAACCAAAACTAAATTGGGTTTTGAAACTTGTTTCAAAGATTTCATTCTGATTCCCGATCCCAACGGTCTTTTGTGGTCTTTTATTTTTTTCTTTGTCGGAGCTGGAGTCAGAGTGGAAGTTAAGTCTAAAGTTATTCATGGTTTCGAAATAAAGGTTCATTCCGCCTGCACCTGCGCCTTTTGTTTTGTTCATTTAGATTTAGGTTTTATGTTGGGTTTTCTTGTTTTGGTCTTTGTGGTTTTATTTTAATTTTTGTTTCGCTTTCTTCTTTGTTGGCAGAACCGGATCCGGAACAGGAACCAAATGCGAAACTCAAATGAATTTCTAAATCAATTCCCACTCTGTTTTCACTCCCGCCGTTTTGGGTTGTTTAACTTTACTGAAGTCGCACAACAGTAATGTGCCAGTTCCCTTTGTAGTTCTGACTCCAATCTTCCACATTTATGACATTAATTACAGGAGCCATGCATGTATGAAGCTGCAATTTTAACCTTAATTAGGGATTAATTGGAAGTTATCATCATTGTTTAAAAGATCAAGAGCGAACTAGAGTTGCAGTGGAGCATTTGGGCGTGTGATTCGATCGAAAGGGAGATAATTACGCGTGGAATCACTTTAGAGGGCTAACCTATTTTTTTGTGTTTGAGGTAGGCTTTATGTTCTTCTCTTTCGTTTGTTTTGTGTATCATTTTGTTTGATCGTTGGTTTCTGATGAATTCGTCACTCTCGGTTTTCTTGTGAATTCAGGTTGTTTTTTTTATTCATATTCTCTTTTTTTTTTGTTCTTTTGTTTTCATTTTGCTTTTGTGGTGTTTAGTTTCTCATTTGTTTGTTTTTATCAAGGTCTTTTTCACGTTTTAATCATGACCATATCGTGATGCCCTAGTTTTTAAATGGCATGGATTTACTATTTTTACGTTGGTAGGGTTTAATAAATTACGGTTTTACTTAGGAATCCTGTTACACATTGATCTGATTAGATTGAATGGGGTTAAATTCGTGGCATAATTGTTTGAAGTCGAGGGTTTATGAATTAAGGTTTTGGCACATTTTTTTGTTTTGAATATGATGCCCTAATTATTACGGTTTCCTCTCGGTCATATGGGTATGTTCTCGTATAAGTTTATTTTTAAGCCCTTTTCATTTTGATATGACCTAGTCCTTAGATCATGATGTTATTTATCATCCCGTTGAAATCACTTATGACATCATGATTATTTTTGAGCGGAACTGGAACCAAAATCGATTTTGATCTTGAACCATATTTTGCAATAAGTATCAATTCATTTTGCATCCCATCTCTGACTCCGCTTACAATAAGAAGCAAGCTTTCAAAATATTGGTAGCTCTGGCGGAACCGAAACCAAATATGAAATTGAAAATTCTTCACAGAACCAAATCGGTTTTCATTCTGATTCTAATTCCGGTTACCGTCCCAACTCTGACTCTGGTCCTGCCATGTTATTATTACAAGCTCAATGCCAATTCTAGTTTTGATCTCGACAGTTTTTTTAAAAGAGACTGTTTAGAATGTTTTCTTCCTGGTTCCGCCTCCGGTATGTATAGAAGGATAGGATCTCTAAGTCATATTTGGTTATATTTATTATTGATCTAATTTGGGGTTTTGTCGCAGGAAGTTAAAGGATGTCAGGAGTATAAGGAGAATCTTCTCAAAGGAGTCAGCCTACAGAAACTTTGAAAGCATCAACTAATCCTAAGAAGGTTAAACCAGAATAGCTACCTTATACCTTGAGGTATAACCATAAGGGTCTTGTTGTCACTGTTAGCAAAGTGGAATCTGATTGGGCTGATACAGCTAACACAAATTTTGGCCCATTTAATTATGAGGAGCTATATTCAGATAAATTTGTTGAAGAGGTGACAAGGAGAACTCAAAGAATATTTGATTATGGCCTGGTTAAACCAGAATAGCTACCTTATACCTTGAGGTATAACCATAAGGGTCTTGTTGTCACTGTTAGCAAAGTGGAATCTGATTGGGCTGATACAGCTAACACAAATTTTGGCCCATTTAATTATGAGGAGCTATATTCAGATAAATTTGTTGAAGAGGTGACAAGGAGAACTCAAAGAATATTTGATTATGGCCTGGCTCATATTATTGTATTTCCTCTATCCATTCAATGCCTGGAATTGATCATGACAGCAGTTGGAGCTTACAATCCGGCCACTACAAAATATGTAGATTCACAAAATAATATTATCATAGACTTTAATCCTCAGATGTTTCAGTTTATGTTCAATGTCCCTAATCCAAAGAACTTGGGACAACTTAATTTGGAAAAAGCCTTAGAGATATATAGCAGTCACAAGGAGACTAATAAAGCCCATTTAAACAAGAAATGGTTAAGAGCAAAGAAGAAGTCCCTAACAAAGCTCTCAGATCAGCCAAAAAGGGCATAATTCTACAAAGAAGTACCAGACATTATAATGATGTTATCTAGAGTCTTTGGAAAGAGGGATGCCTTTCATTTTAAGGAATGGATGTTTTCATTCAAACAATCTTGGATGGCAGGCAGCAGGTTGATTGGCCTATGATTGTCTCAGATAGCATACATGATCAACTGACTAGAGTAAGGGAAACTAAGAGCTTCTTCATGACCTCTTATGTTGTCTATGTAGTAGCCAGAGGAGGCATCTTTCCAGGGTTAAACACAGTGGGAATATTGGGAGAAGCTGATGGAAAAAAGAGAGTATGGGATCATTATGACCAGTTGTCCCTACAGATTTCTAAATCATATTTTAGAAGAGTTAATGATGCATTTTTATATGTAGTTATTAATCAACTTACTGGAGATGCGGGGTATAGACTAAGCTAGGAGGCCATGGCATTTATTACATAATGGGGATGTTGGTATATCCAGTACCCCAAATTTACTTATTTCAGGTTGGTTGGGTTTGAGGGTCATCCTCATTTGCTTCCAAGATGTTGCAGAAATAAAATAGTTTTAATGGAGTTTGTTTACCAAGCTTTGGGGGTCAATGCCAGGTTTGGAATAAAACATAAACCAGGTTGTCACAAGTTCCCCATGCAATTGGGTGAGTATAGATTCCCACACCTTGTGGGAGCTAAGGTGGTTTGTAGTGAGTTGATACATTTGAAATTGGGCCTATATACTACCTAGAAGCACTTTGACCCGAAGAAAAAGATGAATGCTTTGCTTGCTTCAGTCTTTGATAGAAATTTCAACCTACTGGAGGACTTCTAGAGTGATCTCCAAGATGAATATGACCTCAGAAAAATAAATTATGAAAGGTTGTTTGTCCCACTTATGGTGGAATTTGGGGTGAAGGTTGATGTTCCTAATACACTAACAGATGATGGGGTATTGTTGGATCCTTTGTATGAGGCACTGAACATAGGTACTGTTAGAACCCAAAAATTCCATAAAAAACCCTAAGTTTTTCTCCATTTTAATCCATCATTTTCATATCTTTTCATAAAAAATCATTCACTACCTTTTAAAATATGCTTATAACCTTTACCATTGCCTTTATATTTATTTTTATATCACTTACTGCTTTACCACGGCCTCCCACAATGGGCTCATGGTATAGCAGTGCCATCTAAGGAGCAGGCACTATGTGTTTACCGCCATACTAAATTGACCACGGTATCGTGGTGGCGGTAAGTTGAAAACAGTCAACAAGGAAGCGACGGTACCATAGCCATCAAAGCAGGTAACCACGGTAAGGCGATGAATGGGAGGTAATCAGCGAAGCGGCTACCATGGTACCGCTACCGGTCAAGCCAGTCATGACCGTGGTAGCGCGGTGGATAAGGATAGGCGGTGAGTTAACAATGGGGAGAATGGTTAGCAGTTTGAAGAATGGCCACCGCAGTACCATGGGAGGGTAAGGAGGAGACCGTGGTGGTGGTGGTAAGAGAAGATGGAAGCCGTGACAGTCAATTATAGGACCCATCAAATTCAAAGCGGTAAAAGAAGTAAAGAAATGCATGGAGCGATTAAAGTGTCAAAGAAAAATCAAAGGCGGGCAAAGTATTAAATTAAAATCAAATGCCGAACTATGTAAAGATATTTGATTTTTCCAACAAGGAAATTAAGTTAGATATTTTATTAAGGAATGTAAGCGGTTGTAGCTGAAAATGAAGGGTCACGACCCTTGAAATGTATTGTATAAATGATTTGAAAAAATCAGTAAAAAGGGGGGGAGTTAGAGTTAGAATTTTTCTCGAGAAGGGACTGGGGAAATGCAAAAAATGTACAGATCTTTCTTGAAATAGAGCAATGGAGTAATGTTTCTAACTGGTGAAAACCTTCCTGTTTTTAATTGTTGTGTTGCAATAATATATATTTCTTATCTAAATTTTCTCCAATTTGAAGTCCTTTTTTATTTAAATCAATATATCAAGCATATGTTGATTTATCAAGGTGTATTTTATCTTTTTGTGTGATTTTCATTTGTTGGTGTCTGCAAGTCAGAATTATATTCCTTTGAAGTAAGTCATAGTAACTTAGGATTTCTTTTGGATTGTTGAAGTAGAATTTGGTAAGAAAACATTCCAGCCTCATTTATGCAAGTCATAAATAAATGAAGTTTTATGCCAGCCATATAGTTTCATTTTTTGAAGTTCCTGACAATTTGAATTAAGACAGAGAGGGGAAAATGCATAATTCATAGTATTTGACTCCATTGCCCATGTGGATAGAAGGCATTGATCTGCCTCAACCTAGAGATCAGATTTCATACAATTAATATTTTCAAATCCTTTCATTTGTGCAGTAGGAGTAGGGGTAGTTTTAGTGTTTACATTTGTCCACTTCCCTTTGCCATTGTGGATAGATTGTTGCATCAAGAAACACATTTCAAAATCTACATAACTTTCATAGGTACACTCGCCTAGGTCTTGTAGAGCCTGAAGAGCAAAAGTTTCAATTGCATCAATTGGCCTTGTACGTTGGCCAAAAGAGTTGTGAGATCTTGGCAACCTCTCGTGGTTCAAACCTGTGTTTTTGAGACCCAACAGTTTGGCGACTCTGCTGGGGACAAACATTAGAAAATTTGGTTCCAGCCTTTCCATTTATAGAGTCAACACAGTTGCAAAATCAGTCTCCAATCAGAGAATCATAATTGTGTAATTTGTAGCTCCCCATCCGAGTCACACACCAACAATTTGGTGACTCCGCTGGGGAATTACTCAGGAATTTTTTCAGCCTTTCCATTCATAGAGTCAACAGGATCTTACATTTTGTTTGGAGATTCCACTGGGGGCAAACCAAAAGCAATCCATTTCATTTTCCTACTTTTGGAAAAGTAGGTGGCGACTCTGTTTTAGATTTGATAAATAATGCATGGATATTGTGGAACAGTCACATTTTTTCAAGATGTCAGAAGAAAAGAGAGGACAACAGTCAATAAGAGAGTTGGAGGAATTGAAACAACAAAAGCTGCAATTGGATCAACAGATGCTACAAGTGAACCAACAATTATTGCAATTGGGAGTCAAAGGTGTTTCAGATACATCACCGAATGGGTCATCATACAGTGAGAATGAAGACACAAGTTCCAAGAGATCTTGGACACCACAAGTGCCCTATGATGCAATTAAGGAGAACTCTGGAAATGAAGGTAATGTACTCTATTCACAGAAAAGTACTTTTGATGAGTATATTCAAATTGAAGAGAGAGGCACAAATCTTGTGGATGTTTTTTTTGATATAAGGAGATATAAGGGAGAATCTATGAGTTTTTTATACAACAGGATGTAGATGTCTATATGAAATTACCTCCTCATTGTAGGAGTCATTAAAACAGCAAGCCTTTGATGTAGCAAATAAATTTATTGATTCCATGCTTGGGACAAAGTATGTGGATACTACCAACAGTGCTTCAAGAGTTGAAACAGAAGAACATATCATGTTGTCCAACAATGAAGATATGGAGAGTCTCTCTGGCATAATAGATTGTGTTTCAAATTGTGAAGATGAAATTGTGGATGTTGATCTTCAACAAAGTGATTGTTGTAGTTCTTATGAAGATCAAGAGGAAGTTGGAGACATGGTAGAAGATATGGAAGCAAAAACATGTTCACTCAGCAGTGAGCAAGTTTCAGATTTGTTAACTCTTGAATACCAGAAGTATGCACATAAAGATGATTCCAGAGTTTTAGCTCAAACTTATATCTACTTTGATAGTGAAGATATTATGTGTAACAATTCATATGACCCCATGTGCATCTCTCGCAGTGATGAGGAGTTCTTTGAAGTTGATCAAAGATCTATTTGTGTCCAAAAATAGGTATGTGACTTGAATGATTTTTTCCTGCAATATAGAGATACCGGTTTGCATGTTATTGATGATGGATGTCCAACATTTGTTGATTCAACTATATATGAGGATGATTGTATGGATCAGAGGTATGTTTCAATGCCAATTGGTGATAGAAAAGGAATAGAAAGTAACTTTGATTTGATTATTTCAGAAAATATTGATGAGATAGAATTTTTTGGTTGCCATAAGGAGTATTCAAATTTTTAGGTCCCAGTGCAGTTGCAGGCACATGCAGCAACATATGATAGTGAGCATGCCTATGAATGTTTTGTTGAATTTGGGTACATTCTGTATGTTGAAGATAATAAATATTTTTCATATGATAATTAGAATGATGAAATGCAGAGTAGTTGAATGAGTGTGAATCAGGTTGAATGCAATGATTTCCTGAATGTTTTCAATGGCAGTATATGTTGCAGGGAAGGTGGAATGGACAGTTTTAAAAGAAACTTTATGAGCTCTAAACAAAATATGACAGAGGAAAGCGCAGGTTTTTCTTTTTGGGTGGCCTAGGGCCATCTTTTATGGTTTAATTTTTTAACCATGGTAGGTACAAAGGATTAAGGATTGCCAGTGCATGGACAATTCCTGACAAACCTCTTTAAACATTCTTTTCCATGCACAGTAATTTTTGAAGGGTCTGGGTTTTCCAATACATGGACAATCTCAGGAATTCCCTTATTGGAAGCATTGCTTTCTTTCCATGTATAGTAGCTTAGGATCATTTTCTACTTCTCCATTTGCTCCATCTTTCATGTCCTTCTATTCTTTCCCTCCATTTTTCATGGCTTTCATTTTTCATCATTTGCTTGGTCTGCTCTCCTAGTCGATATTCTGGATTCCTGCAGTGATTTCAAAATCACTCATCCCCAACAGGAGCCACTATTAGAACCCAAAAATTCCATAAAAAATCCTAAGTTTTTCTCCATTTTAATCCATCATTTTCATATCTTTTCATAAAAAATCATTCACCACCTTTTAAAATATGCTTATAACCTTTTCCGCTGCCTTTATATTCATTTTTATATCACTTACCACTTTACCGTAGCCTCCCACAATGGGCTCATGGTATAGTGGTGGTGGCTAAGGAGCAGGCACTATGTGTTTACCGCCATACCATGCGCGTTCAATTCATTGACCGTCGTATCGCAGTGGCGATCAGTTGACAACAGTCAGTAGGGAAGCGGCGGTGTGCAAGATGGTTACCGCGCAACCGCACGTAGTCAGCATAGTCACCACGGTATAGCGGTAGCAGTCAAGGAGCGGTTGGCAAGGAGATACTGTGGTACCATAGCCATCAAAGAAGGTAACCGCGGTAAGGCGATGAACGAGAGGTAATCAGCAAAGCAGCTACCGTGGTATTGTTGTCGACCAAGCCAGTGACCGCGGTAGCGTGGTGGATAAGGATAGGTGGTGAGTTAACAAAGGGGAGAATGGTTAGCGATTTGAAGAACGGCCACCGCAGTACCACAAGAGGGTAAGGAGGAGACCGCGGTGGTGGCGGTAAGAGGAGATGGAAGCCATGATAGTCAGTGGTGGGACCCATCAAATTCAAAGCGGTAAAAGAAGTAAAGAAATGCACGAAGTGATTAAAATGTCAAAGCAAAATCAAAGGCGGGCAAAGTATTAAATTAAAATCAAATGCTGAACTATGTAAAGATATTTGATTTTTCCGACAAGGCAATTAAGTTAGATATTCTATTAAGGAATGTAAGCAGTTGTAGCTGAAAATGAAGGGTCACAACCCTTGAAATGTATTATATAAATGATTTGAAGAAATCAGTAAAAAGGGGGGGAGTTAGAGTTAGAATTTTTCCCGAGAAGGGACTGGGGGAATGTAAAAAATGTACAGATCTTTCTTGAAATAGAGCAATGGAGATTAATGTTTCTAACTGGTGAAAACCTTCCTATTTTTAATTGTTGTGTTGCAATAATATATATTTCTTATCTAAATTATCTCCAATTTGAAGTCCTTTGTTATTTAAATCAATATATCAAGCATATGTTGATTTATCAAGGTGTATTTTATCTTTTTGTGTGATTTTCATATGTTGGTGTCTGCAAGTCAGAATTAAATTCCTTCAAGTAAGTCACAGTAACTTAGGATTTATTTTGGATTGTTGAAGTAGAATTTGGTAAGAAAACATTCTAGCCTCATTTATGCAAGTCATAAATAAATGAAGTTTTATGCCAATCATATAGTTTCATTTTTTGAAGTGCCTAACAATTTGAATTAAGACAGAGAGGGAAAAACGCATAATTCATAGTATTTGACTCCATTGCCCATGTGGATAGAAGGCACTAATCTGCCTCAACCTAGAGATCAGATTTCATACAATTAATATTTTCAAAATCTTTCATTTGTGCAGTAGGAGTAGGGGTAGTTTTAGTGTTTACATCTGTGCACTTCCCTTTTCCATTGTGGGTAGATTGTTGCATTAGGAAACACATTTCAGAATCTGCATAACTTTCATAGATACACCCACCTAGGTCTTGCAGAGCCTAAAGAGCAGAAGGTTCAATTGCATCAATTGGCCTTGTACGTTTGCCAAAAGCATTGTGAGAGCTTGGAAACCTCTCATGGTTCAAACCTACATTTTTTAGACCCAACAGGTACTAAGAGTTTGGACCCGGTGGATTGGGATGTTGAGGAGACAATTGACATCAAACAAATAGGAAGACCAATCTTGGATAGGAGTATCCAATGGGTTGTGCTTAGAGCCAAAGCTCCTAGAGGTCAAGCTCCTAAGAAAGGGAAAGAATACAAGAGAACCAAGAGGAAAGTGCCTCCCAAAGAACCATTAGAATTTCTCCCTTCGGATGTTGAAGAAATTGAGCTTGAAGCTTCGGCCCAAGATGTGCCTAAGACACATGAGGAGAATGTCCCAACATGACCTGTGGCTCCAACATCAGTTGTGGGTGAATCATCTGACCAAGTCCCTCCTATAGAGCGACAAGGTGGAGAGATGCCTAAGGGGACTCTCCATGATATAGCTGAAACCTTGAAGGGAAAGCAAGTAGAAATGGAGGTCCATGATATTGAAATAGGACTTTATCAGAAAAGGATGCACAAGAGGAGATGCCTTCGGAGAAAACTAAGCATGTGTTAACAGAGGAAGACCAGTGGGCATTGTTTGAAGAAGTAAAGAAGGCATCAGATGCGAAGGCACATGCAGAAGCTATAGAAAAACAAAATGAAATAGGTGTTAAGGCACAACTTGATGCATTACTTCAACAACAGCAATTGGAGGGTAAGCAAAGAGTTGATGAAGTAATAAAGCAGCAGAAGCAAAAGGTGTGTGAGCTCAAGACAAAGGAAGAAAATGACAAGCTAGAGATGGTGCAAAAGATCCATGAGCTACAAGAGGAAAAGGCTAAACAGAGGAGAGAAAGAGAAGCCCTTGAGGCTAAATTCAAAATAATTGAAGAAAACTACAAGAAAAAGGAGGAAACAGAACGCTTGCAAAAGGAGAAAGATACTGAGGAGCTGGCCAAGGAACAACAAAAGGAAAAGGAGGCCTCAAATAGACTCAAGAGGTTGGAAGAAGAAAGAAACAAGCTACTTGAGAAGAAGAGGTTGGAAGAAGAAAGATTAGAAAAGGAACAAGAGAATAAGAGGATGCAAGAGCAGAAGGACAAGGAAGAAGCTAAAAATCTTGCAGAAGAAAATGTACAAGAGGTTGATTCTCAACCTAGGGTTAATATACTACAGCCATTATCCTCTACAACTATTGCCTCCTCTTCTACTATAATGGCCACTACTCCAAGTGCTCCTACCTGGTTGAAGCTTGATCTTCAGAAGAGACCAATAACGCCCTCACAGCCTCTTAATTGGGATGACATGATGAAAGAAATTAAAAAGGAGAGACCCAAGAAGAAGGCTAGGATTCTACATTCCACAAGGCTAACTGAGGGAGGAGAAATTATTTTCGAATGTGCAACACCAGTGGTGGATAAGGATGTGTGAGATATGCAAGTCACTGATTACCAGTTGGACACTGTCAATTTGGGAAGGCCTACGATAAATCAGCAGATGAACCTGATTGACGTTGTAGCATCATCCACCAAGTCAAGGATGATAAAGGATAAAAAGAGAAAGGATGAGCTCAAAGCTCAATTGGATCAGCTACACACCTTTTTGAAGGATGTTTCTGCTCCTAGATCACAACAAGTTACCACCACAGAAACACCGGTTTTTCTCAGTAAAAGAGAGGTGGATGATTTGGTGCAGGTAAGGAATAAGGTTGGGATGATAGACAGATGGACTGATAAGCTTAACCAAGAGATAGGTGAGGTGCTAGGGAGCATTTTTGGGGCTCACAAGGTAGCATTAGAGTTAATAGAGGAAATGAAGCACCATGTTGAAACATTGGAACAATAGGAGGAAGAATATATGGGATATGTCCAAAAGATTAAAGATATCAATGAATTGTCAAGGTCCACTCTTCTTGAGCAGTCAATCCTTGAGGAAGATAATGCAGATTTCTTGGAGAAGGCCTCTAGTATAATCCAGCTCAAATCTGATTTTGTATATAAGCATAGGAATGAAGTTCAGGATGCTAGTAAGGAGTTAAATGAACAACTTGATGAACTAGAAGTTGTTGTAGCTATTCTAGTTAAGGTTGATATACCGGTTAAGGAGGGTCTGCCTCTAAGCCAATTAAAAGAGAAATGGGATAGTAGATTTCAAGAGGTTATGCAAAAGGAAGATGATGGAGAAGATCTACTATTAGATAGATTGATGGATACCAGGGAAGAAGTAAAGGCTGTAAGAAGGGAATTGACAAAATTGAGGGACATGAAAGAGTTTTCTGTTGTGGAGTTAAAGATAATCAAATTCGAGGATAACTGGATTGATGGGCTGGATATAGATGTTCTTCAACAAGTTTTCTCTAGTTATGATGAATACACTTTGGACCAAACTACGCAAGGATGAGTGGCAGTCTTTTGGGTGCATGACTTTTCCCATTTTCTTTTATTCTCTCATATTTTACAAGATGATCAACATTGGAATTAGAGATCAACCGGTATGAGTTTCCAAGAAAGTTTCAATTCCTAAAATTGTGGATCTCAATTTTGATTGAGAGGATTTTATGCTTTGTACATCTATATATACTTTTGGGATACCATATTGTAAGGGTCGGCTAATAAGAATATAATTGGCCACCTAATAGTATGAGTTAGGAATTTCATACCTTTGCAAAGATACTTTGTTATTATTAGTTATAGTTAAATACAAATACAAGTTTTTACGCAATATTGTGTTGGAATTGAGTTTATTGGATGAGGTTAATGAATCATAATCTATCTGTATTCTAGTGAGTTTGCTGAAGCTTAAATGTTTCTTATTTGATGAGAATCAATAGAAGGAACCAGATTTTGGAAGGTTATTTTATTAAATTATCTATGGATTGAATTGTTGAATGCCTGTTGATCTATGATTTTAGCAACGATTGAGAGTTTGTTCTTTTTGAATCTTAAAAGTATTATGATGTGTGATTGTGATGGTTAAACTAAGCACCATAGATGTATGCAATAGTATGGATTGTTCTGTAAATTGCATCATGTTATGGTTTTCTTTATCTATTGGAGGAACATACGTTGTTGAAAATATATGTCTAGATATTAGATAATTTTTATTCATGTTTCACTGATGTATGCCCTGATCTATCTTTTTTTCTGTTTATTTAAACCCCCCTGTTGTTAAGTATAAATTAATGAATCTGTGTTGCTTACATTCCTTATTACCAAAAAAGGCCCCTTGAACATTATAGTTGCATGGATCAATTGAGTGACATCAAAAATTTGAGAACGAACTTCCAGGACCTTGGGAGTTAGGCTACTATATGTTGTCTTTCTTTTTCAGGAGAAATAGAGTATTAAATATTATGTTTAACATTGTTTGTGTCATTTTCACCATCAACAGATCTAGCGCTAGAAGGAGGGCCTTGAAGGAACAAGCTGGCTCAGATTGGGTCATTCTTATCAAAAAAGTACGAGAGGATTCTCAAATCCCCTACTGACCCTGAACCATTACTAGAACTCCAAACCCCGATTAGACCTAGACCCCATTCTCGTAGAATTTTGATCCCACTGTTTCCACCACCGCTTACTCCACCTGGATTTCAACCAAATCCACGTACACCACCCCTAATCCAACCATCACCACCACCAACTAGACCAGTGTCACCACTAGTTTGACCTATATCACCAACACCTAATCAACCAATCCTACCCATGGCTTACTTTGTGAATAACCCCTCTGCTAGGGACTATTCTAGGGGGAATCCATGATTTACCAAAGAATCCAAAAAGGTTTTGTCCCAAGTATATGCATGGGGAATCAAGAAGTGTTGAGAAGCATATACAAGCATTCAAGGATGCTTGTACCCATGCTCAAGTGGCTCATCAGGATGTCGTATGTAGATTGTTTCCTTATTGTTTAGGGGACATGGCATATAACTGGTACTTAAATCTTCTCTGAGCATCTATTCTGGGCTAGATAGATTTAGAAAATGCATTCATTAATCAGTTTCGGGTCTACGTAGACCCTTCAATCTTGTATCATCAGTTTTCCACCATAAGGAAAGAACATCATGAGCCATTACCTCTATTTAACACTAGATTCCAAAGGATATTTTGCAGGCTACAAGATGCTTACTTGGTGGTTGAGAATATTGCCATTCAGGCATATTTAAGAGCTATTGATCCCTTGATTGGCTTATTCTTGCAGAGAACCTATGCTGCCAATGAGATTGACTCTTTGTCTAAAGTTTATCATCTAGCCATTAAATTGCAACAACAGATAAGTCTACAATCAGGAAGTTTAGGAGCAGCTCTCTCTCCCATGGGTTATCAAATGCCTAACCCACCATTGTTCAATATGGTTCCAAGGATGTCTTAATCCCAATACGGACCTATGTCTGAGTTACAAGCCCCACCTACCATGCCCTTTTTCGGCAATGGCATGCAAGATTCTTCCCAACAAGCTCAAAATCACCAACAACAAGTGGGAGGATCAACACATGTTCATTCTCCGTCCATAGTGCAGAATGTGCAAAATGAACAAACTGTTCAACTAACCAATGAGGTAGAGACTCTCAAAAATACTCTATCTCAAATGTCTAATGATATGGCATAGCTTAGGCATAACCCTCCCCACAGCCAAAACCAGAATTATCAGAACCAGGGAGGTTACAACAACCAGGGGAATTACTCCAGTCAGAATGTGAATCAAATCACCAACTGGAACTTCTAGAATTAGAACTCCTCTAATCAGAATTACCAAAATCAGAATAGAGGAAATAACCAGAGGTCCATTAACAACAATAGGCAGTGGAATACTGGACCTAACAAAGGGGGAGTTTCTCATAATTATCAGTCAGGTGAGGATAGATCACATACTGCTAATGTGGTTGACCTTAATTTCATGACTAATTGGTGAAGGCTACACGATACTACAATACATTCTAAGGTTCATTGCCCAAAAATGGAGAAAATGGTAAAGATTGCACAAGTTGATTCCCATCCTCTAGTAGGAAATTCCAATCAAGATAATTGGCCAGTAAGTACTGCTATGAATTTTGCGACTATTGAAGAGAAATACCAATTTCCCATGTAGGGAGATAATGATCCAAGGGAGAATGTGTATGATGCCCAAGCCTTCCAGTCCAAAGGTGGTCACATCTTGAGAAATCAGAATAAGGGTCCATTTACTACATCTACAGCCCCAAACAACATGGTCCCACCTAACCAAAATGTAGATAATTATCCACTGCCACCAAAGGGACCTTCTGACCCTCAGAATAGAGGTAATCCGCTTCCTTTTCCTAAATATCAAGTGAGGAATGATTCAGAATTTGATTTTATTGCAAAACTACAAAGACAAAAGACAACATTATCATTATTTGACATTATGAATTGGTGCCTGGTTCAACGTGAAGTTGTATTGAAGGCCCTGGAGGAGGCAGGCCTCTTAAATGGAAAAGGTAAAGTGATTCCAGTGAAGGAGACAAATGTAGCCATCTATAAAGGTAAGACCAGTACCCCACCTTTTTTTTAAGTTTAAGGATTTTTGGAAAGAATTTGCATAACTGTTTATTAGACTCCGGAGCATCAGGTAATATTATGCCCTTGTCAATATGTAAGAAGTTAGGATTAAATCCTACCTCGACCAATAAGAAAGTGATCCAGTTGGACAAAAATGAGGTCAATGTTGTAGGAGAACTAAAGAACATGCATGTGTAGGTTGGATCAGATCCAAGGATCCAAACCTACATAGATATCCAAGTGGTTGACATCCCACAGACATATGGTATGCTCCTAATTCGGGAGCTAATGAAAAGTATTGGGGGATATTTGTCCTTGGATTTCTCTCACATGTGGCTACCCTAGAAGGGGGTAGCAATGTAGATAAGGATTGAGAGTGAACCAAGGCTCAAGAATATGATTACAAAATATGATGCTCCAAATGAAGTAGCATATTTTGAGACTGAGATAGGAGTTTACAAGCAAGAGGAAGTCCTCACCTTATCTGTACTCAATCTTGAGGATACATTGCCCCTAGAACACAGTGACCCAATGATCAACATCAACCAGCAAGTTCTAATAAGGAAATTGCAACAAGATAGGCTAGTATTAGGAGAAGAAACTGATTTGAGAAATTTTTTGCTTCCTAATTGGTGTAGAATTCATTATCACAATCATTCAGAGTTAACCATGCCTAGATATCTTAAATCATATAGGCCATCCTTAGCAAATGTGTCAAGAAAAACTCCAAACACCCATCAATGAGTTTTATTTTAAAGTTAAGGATGTACCATTCTCACTAGGACTAGCCTTCCTCAAGCGGAAGATTCCTCATGGTTTGATCAGGCTCAGGTTCTACGCTCGAACATTCAAGAAGAGATTAAGGTGTCTCAGTTCTTTTCCAATACACTTGTCCCAGATACTCTACCAATGCCCAAGGCACTGATAAAAAATGAATTAGATTGCAATCTGATCCAAGAAGTTGTCCAGGAAGTAATTCTTGAGCAAGCTGTGAATATAGAAAATTCTTCAAGTGAGCCTTGCCCCAAGTCAATTTCTAATGACCAACAAAAGTTCAAGCCGCCACATATCCCAAGTAAGTCATCCCCTATCATCCCTAAAAAGAAAGAACTCTCAGCTAAAGACCAATTGTGGAGTCTTAAATTTGATGGCTCCAAATCCATGGCAGGAAGTGGAGCAGGGATCGAACTAACCAACCCGAAAGGGAAAACTTACTTTGCATCTTACAGGTTGCAGTTTGGTTGCACAAACAACGTGATTGAGTATGAAGCACTTGCTCATGGACTTATATTTGCTCATAAAAAGAAGGTCACGGCTCTCATGGTCATGGGGGATTCCGAAGTGATCGTAAAACAGGTACGTAGCCAGTATACATGTCATAACAAAAGATTGGTTGCGTACAGAAATAGAGTTTGGAACTTAATTGAAGACTTTGATGCTTTTGGGATTACTCTGATCCCTAGAGAAGCTAATCAAATTGCAGATGCCCTTGTCGTTGCTGCTAGCACCTTGGAACCCATGCAAGACTCTAATCTAAAGAGATTTTTAGTTGAATTAATTTCAATCCCAGCTGTCCCTGATAATGTCCAAAATTTTTAGGTATTCGATGACGATCAGCATATATTGGCCTTTTTAGCAAGTTCCGATGTCTTTGAAGGGCAGCTAATAGATGAATCTAAAAGAGATCAGGGAGATTGGGATCCGAAGAATAGTGGTGCAGAAGGGATATTAGAGCTAAAGAGCAATATCATTCCGAAAGGAATGGTAGCTTTAAAGAGAATATTTGATTCTGACCCATGGGCTCGACAGAGGGTGCCCACAGAGAGTGAAGAAGGGAAATATGAATCTATCAATCTGACTCACTCGGGCCCAGAAAGAAATGTTCTCATAGGGAAAACCTGTCCTGCAGAAATTAAATAGAAAACAGTCAAAGTTTTGGAGCAAAACATTGTAGCCATTGCTTGGGGTTATGATGACTTAAAGACCTTTGACACTTCGGTGATCACTCATACTATACCTCTTAAGCCAGAAGCCAAGCCCTTCCATCAGAAACAACGCCCGGTCAATGCTTTGATTGAGCCCTTGATCCAGAAGGAGGTACAAAAGCTCCTATCTGCAAGAATAATCTTCCTTGTCATTCATTCTACGTGGGTGGAAAATTTAGTTCCTGTACGCAAGAAAAATGGTGAAATTAGACTATGTGTTGATTTCAGGAATCTAAATAAAGCCTCTGAGAAAGATAATTATCCACTGCCTTCTCTTGATGAAGTGCTACAAAAGGTTAATGGGTCCCAGATGATGTCATTCTTAGATGGCTATTCTGGGTACAATCAAGTTTTTGTTAGTCATGAGGATAGAATGAAGACCGCTTTCACCACCAAATGGGGCACATTTTCCTATCGGAGGATATCATTTGGTCTTATCAATGCTGGAGCAACCTTTCAATGGGCAATGGACGTAGCCTTCAAAGATTTCATAGGGAATTGTATAATTATTTATGTGGATGATTTAACCATCTTCTCCAAGAATATAGAAGACCATGCAACGGATCTGGAAAAATTTCTCAAGAGGTGCATAAGCTATGGTGTCTCCCTCAATCCAAAAAAGTGTGTTTGGAGTATCTGAAGGGAAACTCCTAGGTCACATCATATCAAAAGAAAGGATATCAATAGATCCAGATAGAGTGGAGGCTATCTTGAAACTAACAAGGCCAGGCAGTAAGAAGGAAATGAGATCCTTCTTCGGAAGGATCAATTTTGTTAGAAAATTTATAACATGGTTTGCAGAGATCATCAAACCTCTTAATGAGATGATGAAGAAAGAAGCAAAAATCGAGTGGAGCAATGAAGCTAAATTTTCTTTCTCATAGATCAAACAGTCAATATCTGAGGCACCTATGTTGACTAGCCCAGATTATCCAAGGCATTTTTATATCTATTCTTTCACATCTGACCATTCATGTGCAGTTGTGTTAACACAACTAAGAGGTGAGGGAGAGGAAAGATCTATCACCTTCATGAGCTCTCCTTTTAAGAATGCAAAAGTTAGATACCCGCCCCTGGAGAAACAAGCCTTTGCATTGGTTCAAGCAGTAAAGAAGTTCAAGCATTACATTCTGCAAAGTCAAGTAATGGTCATAGTTCATGATCTAGTTGTGAAGTCTCTCCTGATGCAAAGTGAATTGGGAGAGCGAAGAGGAATGTGGATGGCTATTCTACAAGAATTTGACTTAGAGATTCCTCCGATGAAACTCGTTTGAGGGCATGGTCTATCAAAAGCAATGGAAGATGTGGACAAAAACATCACCTGTCAGCAATACATTATCCAATCATTTACTAAGGATCCCTGGTACACGGACTTGATCTTCTTCCTCCTCAATAACAAATGTCCAAAAGGAATGAATGCTACTCAAAGAAGAGCTTTGAGGATGAAGAGTGCTCACTACATGCTTAAAGGGGGATCTATCTACAGAAATAACTTTCAAAGGATTTACCTACAGTGTTTGGATCAGCAAGAGGCTAAACATGCCATTTCTGAGTTTCATGGAATACATGGAACAGGACATGGGTCTACGGATGCTTTGGCTCATCAAATTTCGTGATCAGGCTATTATTGGCCTTATGTATTTCAGGATGCACACCAACATGTCAGAACCTATCATGTATGTCAAACCTTTGCACCCAAGGAAAGAAATTTGGCAATGCCTTTGCAACCAGTGTATGAGGTAAGGTCGTTTGCTCAATGGGCCCTAGATTTTGTAGGTGTTATTAATCCAAATTCTTCTGCAGGTCACAAGTTCATCTTGACTGCAATTGACTACTGTACACGCTGGACCAAGGCCCAGCCTGCAAAAATAGCACCATAGAGGTGGTTATCAAATTTTGAACTAAGAACATCACCACCAGGTTTGGAGTTCCTTTTTCCCTCGTATGTGATAATGGCCCTGCTTTTTCTTCAACTAAATTCATTCAATGGGCTTATGAACATAAAATTATTTTGAAATATTCATCCAATTACTACCCTCGGGGAAATGGAGTGGTTGATTCCACTAATAAAAATCTATTGGAAGTGATAAAAAAGTTGTTAGAAAGAAATCCTAGGGACTGGCACACCCAGTTGAGATTTTCCCTATGGGCAAATCGAACCCGAATCAAAGGAGCTCTAGGAAATTCGCCATTTAAGTTGGTCCATGGCCAAGACCCAGTCTTCCTGATCCATTTACAAATACATGTTCTTAAGTTTATGGAAGAATTTTATTCCAAGGATGATAGGATCGAGGTCATATTACTTAATTTGCTTAACATGGAGGAACAAAGAGATGCTACTTTGCAGCAATTCTCTAAACATCAGGTTGTCGTCAAACGCTGGTTTGACAAAAGGGCCAAGGTAAAAGCCTTTAGGATATCAGATCTTGTATTACTATGGGACAAATCCAGAGAGAAGAAGGGAGATCACTAGAAGTTTGATAAACTCTGGTTAGGTCTGTATCAATTGGCTGAGATACAAGGCGAGAATGCTTTTCATTTAAGTACCTTAACAGGAGAACTTGTTCCATTGCCAATTAATGGTCAGTTTCTCAAGCACTATTTTGGTTCATAGAGGTCTGATGTTTTACAAGAATGTATTATATTGTATTATATGTAATTAAGTTTTATTTTATTTTGTTTGTTTTTGTTTTGTTTTGTTTGTTTATGTTTGTTCTTTTCTTTGTTTTTGTTTGTTTTGTTGTGTCTTGTTTCATTGGGGATCTTCATTTCTTTCCATCTCAAGACAAGGGGTCGTTATTCAAAGTATGCTACATGCACTAGGAGAGAAATTAGTTTAAATATTTTCATTTGCATCTTTGAAAAGGGATTTTGTTCTGAAACTCTTGTTTTATGACCATTCTAATGTTGGTTTGAAAATTTGTTAGGGGTAGAAGATACACTGTGAATATCTCATGAATTATGATCAAAAATCTATCACCAAAATAGATAACATCTGCCTAAGTAAATACCTATATGTTTTAGGGTGGCTTTACCTTTTGATTCAAGTGAAAAATCCGATTCCAAGACTGTCATGAAATCCATTGTAGTTCTCAACCCACATTTCAGACCAATTGCATCTGAGTATTGAGGAAAGTTCATAAAAGATTTCTACAAGTGAAGCTTAAGTTAAAAAAAAAAAAAAAAATGGAGAAAAGAAAGAAAGAAAAGTCAAGCTCAATATCAAATGGGTGAATCAAGTATCTCTATCAAGGCTATGGATGCCTATCTGGCAGTAGAGCAATGCTTTGAGAGAACTAGAGGTATCTCCATCGAGGCTATGGACGCCTGTCTAGCAATGGAGCAATACCTAGGATTTCATTGCACGATAGTTAAAGGACTCAACCTATGTAGCTTGAATCTTAGGTATAGTTGTTCAAAAGTAGAGAAAGTATCTATAAAGAATGATGCACAATATATGCACACACTCAGATTCAAAAATATTCATGAGCACATACATCTGAGATTCTAGCTCAATCTTATCCTATATATTTGATCTTATTCAAGTTAACATGCTTCATAAGCCAAGTGGTTTTGAGGTGACTGAATTTTTTTTGGGTGTCTTGAAAATGGGTAAACCATTTTCTCAGCCGAGTTGCCATTTATTATGCCTTGCATAACCACCCCATCTTTTTCCTTAGTCAAAATGAGTCCCCCTTTTTGTTTTTGTCCTTGTTTGTTTTTCAAACAAAGTTTGGAGTTATTCTTTTCCAACACTTTGTTTTTCTTTTGTTTGTTTTGTTGGAATTGGAACCAGAACTAAATTGGGTTTTGAACTTGTTTCAAAGATTTCATTCTGATCCCGATCCCAACGGTCTTTTGTGGTCTTTTAGTTTTGTCTTTGTCGGAGCCGGATCCGGAGTGGAAGTTAAGTCTAAAGTTATTCATGGTTTTGAAATAAAGGTTCATTCCACCTCCGCCTGCACCTTTTGTTTTGTTTGTTTAGATTTAGGTTTTATGTTGGGTTTTCTCATTTTGGTCTTCGTGTTTTTATTTGACTTTTTGTTTCGCTTTCTTCTTTGTTGGTGGAACCAGATTTGGAATGGGAACCAAATGTGAAACTCAAAAAAATTTCTAAATCAATTCCCACTTTGTTTCTGCTCCCGCTATTTTGGGTTGTTTGACTTTACTGAAGTCGCACAACAGTAATGTGCCAATTCCCTTTATAGTTCTGACTCTGATCTGCCACATTTATGGCATTAATTACAAGATCCATGCACGTATGAAGCTGCAGTTTTAACCTTAAGTAGGGATTAATTGGAAGTTAACATCATTGTTTAAAAGATCAAGAGCGAACTAGAGTTGCAGTGGAGTGTTTGGGCGTGTGATTCGATCGAAAGGGAGATAATTACGCGTGGAATCACTTCAAAGGGCTAAACTATTTGTTTGCGTTAGAGGTGGGGTTTTTGTTCTTCTCTTTCATTTGTTTTGTGTATCATTTTGTTTGATCGTTGGTTTCTGATGAATTCGTGAATCTCGGTTTTCTTGCGAATTCATGTTGTTTGTTTTGTTCATATTCTCTTTTGTTTTTGTTCTTTTTTTTTCATTTTTCTTTCTAGTGTTTAGTTTCTCGTTTGTTTGTTTTTATCACAATCGTTTTCACATTTTAATCTTGACCGTATCGTGATGCCCTAGTTTTTAAATGGCATGGATTTACTATTTTTACGTTGGTAGGGTTTGATAAATTACGGTTTTACTTAGGAATCATGTTACGCATTCATCTGATTAGTTTGAATGGGGTTAAATTTGTGCCCTAATTGTTTGAAGTCGAGGGTTTGTGAATTAGGGTTTTGACACATTTTTTGTTTTGAATATGATGCCCTAATTATTACGGTTTCGTCTCAGTCATATGGGTATGTTCTCGTATAAGTTTATTTTTAAGCCCTTTTTCATTTTGATATGACCTAGTCCTTAGATCATGATGTTATTTATCATCCCGTTGAAATCACTTATGATGTCATAATTATTCTTGAGCAGAACTGGAACCAGAATCGATTTTGATCTTGAACCATGTTTTGTAATAAGTATCGATTTCATTTCCATCCCATCTCTGACTCCACTTACAGTAAGCAACAAGCTTTCAAAATATTGGTAGCTCTGGTAGAACCGGAACCGGAACCAAATTGAAAATTGAAAATTCTTCACAGAAATAAATCGATTTTCATTCCGATTCCAATTTTGGTTACCATCCCAACTCTGACTCCAGTCCCACCATGTTATTAGTACAAGCTCAATGCCAATTCTGGTTCCAATCCCGGCAGTGGTTTTAAAAGAGACTGTTTAGAATGTTTTCTGCCGTGTTCCGCCTCCAGTATGTATAGAAGGATAGGATCTCTAAGTCATATTTGGTTATATTTATTATTGGTCTAATTTTGGGTTTTGTTGCAAGAAGTTAAAGGATGTCAAGAGTATCAGGAGAAGCTTCTCAGAGGATTTAGCCTACATAAACTTCAAAGGAATCAACTAAGCCTAAGAAGGTTAAACCAGAATATCTACCTTATACCTTGAGGTATAACCATAAGGGTCCTATTGTCACTGTTAGCAAAGTGGAATCTAATTGGGCCGATATAATTGACACAAATTTGGGTCCATTTAATTTTGAGAGTTGTATTCAGAGACATTTGCTAAAGAGGTGATGGGAAGAACTCAAAGAACAGTTGAGTCTGGCTTGGCTCATATTGTTGTATTTCCTCTATCCATTCAATGCCCAGAATTTATCATGATAGTCCGGCCACTAGACAATGTGTAGATTCACAAGATAATGTTATCATAGACTTGACTCCTCAGATGTTTTAGTTTATGTTCAGTGTCCCTAATCCAAAGAACCTGGGGCATCTTAATGAGGCAAAAGCCTTAGAGATATATAGCAGTCACAAGGAGACTAATAAAGCCCACTTAAACAAGAAATGGTTAAGAGCATAGAAGAAGTCCCTGACAAAGCTCTCAGATCAACCAAAAGGGGAAGAATTCAACAAAGAAGTAGCAGAAATTATAATGATGTTATCTAGAGTCTTTGGAAAGAGGGAAGCCTTTCTTTTTAAGGAATGAATGTTTCCATTCATTTAGACAATCTTGGATGGCAGGCAGCAATTTGATTGGCCTATGATTGTCTTAGATAGCATACATGAACAGCTAACCAAAGTAAGGGAAACTAAGAGCTTCTTCATGACCTCTTATGTTGTCTATGCAACAGCTAGAGGAGACATCTTTCTAGGGTTAAACAGAGTGGGAATATTGGGAGAAGTTGATGGACAAAAGAAAGTATGGCATCATTATGACCAATTGTCCCTACAGATTTCTGAATCACATTTTAGAAGAGTTAATGATGTGTTTTTATATGTAGTTATTAATCAACTTACTGGAGATGCAGGGTATAGACTAAGCCAGGAGGCCATGGAATTTATTACATAATAGGGATGTTGGTATATCCAGTACCCCAAATTTACTTATTTCAGGTTGGTTGGATTTGAGGGTCATCCTCATTTGCTTCCAAGATGTTGCAGCAACAGAATAGTTTTAATGGAGTTTGTTTACCAAGCTTTGGGGGTCAATTCTAGGTTTGGAATAAAACATAAACCAGTTTGTCACAAGTTCCCCATGCAATTGGGTGAGTATAGTTGCCCACACCTTGTGGGAGCTAAGGTGGTTTGTAGTGAGTTGATACATTTGAAATTGGGCCTATATACTACCTGGAAGCACTTTGACCCGAAGAAAAAGATGAATGATTTGCTTGCTTCAGTCTTTGATGGAAATTTCAACCTGTTGGAGGACTTTTGGAGTGATCTCCAAGATGAATATGACCTCAGAAAAATAAATTATGAAAGGTTGTATGTCCCATCTATGGTGGAATTTGGGGTGAAGGTTGATGTTCTTGATACACTAACAGATGATGGGGTAGTGTTGGATCCTTTGTATGAGGTATTGAACATAGGTACTAAGAGTTTGGACCCGATGGATTGGGATGTTGAGGAGACAATTGACATCAAACAAATAGGAAGACCAGTCTTGGATAGGAGTATCTAATGGGTTGTGCTCAGAGCCAAAGCTCCTAGAGGTCAAGCTCCTAAGAAAGGGAAAAGATACAAGAGAACGAAGAGGAAAGTGCCTCCCAAAGAACCATTAGAATTCTTCCCTCCGGATGTTGAAGAACTTGAGCTTGAAGCTTTGGCCCAAGATGTGTTTGAGACACATGAAGAGAATTTCCCAACAGGACATGTGGCTCCAACATCAGTTGTGGGTGAATCATTTGACCAAGTCCCTCCTATAGAGCAACAAGGTGGAGAGATGCCTAAGGGGACTCTCTATGATATAGTTGAAACCTTGAAGGGAAAGGAAGTAGAAATGGAGGTCCATGATATTGAAACAGATTCTGATGAGACTTTATCAGAAAAGGATGCACAAGAGGAGATGCCTCCAGAGAAAAATGAGCATGTGTTAACAGAGGAAGACCAGTGGGCATTGTTTGAAGAAGTAAAGAAGGCTTCAGATGTGAAGCCACATGCAGAAGCTATAGAAAAACAAAAGGAAATAGGTGCTAAGGCACAAGCTTATGCATTACTTCAACAATAGCAATTGGAGGCTAAGCAAAGAGTCGATGAAGTAATAAAGCAGCAAAAGCAAAAGGAGCGTGAGCTCAAGACAAAGGAAGAAAATGACATGTTGGAGATGGTGCAGAAGATCCATGAGCTAGAAGAGGAAAAGGCTTAAAAAAGGAGAGAAAGAGAAGCCCTTGAGGCTAAATTCAAAATAATTAAAGAAGCCTACAAGGAAAAGGAGGAAACAGAACGCTTGCAAAAGGAGAAAGATGTTGAGGAGCTGGCCAAGCGACAACAAAAGGAAAAGGAGGCCTTAGATAGACTCAAGAGGTTGGAAGAAGAAAGAAACAAGGTACTTGAGGAGAAGAGGTTGGAAGAAGAAAGATTGGAAAAGGAACAAGAGAATAAGAGGATGCAATAGCAGAAGGACAAGGAAGAAGCTAAAAAGCTTGTACAAGAAAATGTAGAAGGAGAATAACAAAATGTACAAGAGGTTGATTCTCAACCTAGGGTTAATATACTACAACCATTATCCTCTACAACTGTTGCTTCCTCTTCTACTGTAATGGCCACTACTCCAAGTGCTCCTACCTGGTTGCAGCTTGATCTTTAGAATAGACCAATAATGCCCTCATAGCCTCTTAATTGGGATGACATGATGAAAGAAATTAAAAAGGAGAGACCCAAGAAGAAGGCTAAGATTCTTCCACAAGGCTAACTGAGGGAGGAGAAATTATTGCCAAATGTGCAATACCGGTAGTGGATAAGGATGTGGGAGATATGCAGGTCACTGATTACCAGTTGGGAACTTTCAATTTGGGAAGGTCTACGAGAAATCAGCAGATGAACCTGATTGACATTGTAGCATCATCCACCAAGTCAAGGATGATAAAGGATGAGCTCAAAGCTCAATTGGATCAGCTGCACACCTTTTTAAAGGATGTTTCTACTCCTAGATTACAACAAGTTACCACCATAGAAACACCAATTTTTCTCAGCAAAAGAGAGGTGGATGATTTGGTGCATGTAAGGCATAAGGCTAGGATGGTGGACAGATGGACTGATAAGCTTGACCAAGAGATAGGTGAGGTGCTAGGGAGCAGTTTTGGGGTTCATAAGGCAGCATTAGAGTTAATAGAGGAAATGAAGCACCATGCTGAAACATTGGAACAACAGGAGGAAGAATATAGGGGATATGTCTAGAAGATTAAAGATATCAATGAATTTCCAAGGTCCACTCTTCTTGAGTAGTCAATCCTTGAGGAAGACAATGCAGATTTCTTGAAGAAGGCCTCTAGTATAATCCGACTTAGATCTAATTTTATATATAAGCATAGGAATGAAGTTTAGGATGCTAGTAAGGAGTTAAATGAACAACTTGATGAACTAGAAGTTGTTGTAGCTATTCTAGTTAAGGTTGATATACTGGTTAAGGAGGTTCTGCCTCTAAGTCAGTTAAAAGAGAAATGGGATAGTAGATTTCAAGAGGTTATTCGAAAGGAAGATGATGGAGAAGATCTTCTATTAGATAGATTGATGGATATCAGGGAAGAAGTAAAGGCTGAAAGAAGGGAATTGACAAAATTGAGGAACATGAAAGAGTTTTCTGTTGTGGAGTTAAAGAGAATCAAATTTGAGGATAGCTGGATTGATGGGCCGGATATAGATGTTCTTCAATAGGTTTTCTCCAGTTATGATGAATACACTTTGGAGAAAACTACGCAAGGATGAGTGGCAGTCTTTTGGGCGCATGACTTTTCCCATTTTCTTTTATTCTCTCATATTTTACAAGATGATCAACATTGGAACTGGAGATCAACCGGTATGAGTTTCCAAGAAAGTTTCAATTCCTAAAATTGTGGATCTCAATTTTGATTGAGAGGATTTTATGCTTTGTACGTCTATATATACTTTTGTGGTACCATATTGTAAGGGTCGACTAATAAGAATAGAATTGACCACCTGATAGTAGGAGTTAGGAATTTCATAGCTTTGCAAAGATACTTTGTTATTATTAGTTATAGTTGAATACAAATACAAGTTTTTACGTAATATTGTGTTGGAATTGAGTTTATTGGATGAGGTTAATGAATCATAATCTGTCTATATGCTAGTGAGTTTGTTGAAGCATAAATATTTCTTATTTGATGAGAATCAATAGAAGGAGCCAGATTTTGGAAGGTTATTTCATTAAATTATCTATGGATTGAATTGTTGAATGTCTTTTGATCTATGATTTTAGCAATGATTGAGATTTTGTTCTTTTTGAATCTTAAAAGTATTATGATGTGTGATTGTGATGGTTAAACTAAGCACCATACATGCATGCAATAGTATGGGTTGTTCTGTAAATTGCATCATGTTATGGTTTTCTTGATCTATTGGAGGAACATTCGTTGTTGAAAATATATGTCTGGATATTAGATAATTTGTATTTATGTTTCACTGATGTATGCCCCAATCTATCTTTTTTTTTGTTTATTTAAACCCCCCTATTGTTAAGTATAAATTAATGAATCCACATTGCTTACATTCCTTATTACCAGCAAAGTCCCCTTGAACATTACAGTTGCATGGACCAATTGAGTGACATCAAAAATTTGAGAACCAACTACCAAGACCTTGGGAGTTAGGCTACTATATGTTGTCTTTTTTTTTTGGGAGAAATAGAGTATTAAATATTTTGTTTAACGTTGTTTGTGTCATTTTCACCATCAACAATTAGTAGTGATTAATAAGCAATGATCCTAACAATAAACTAAATGCAACATTGATAATAATATCAAAATTAATATTGAGAGTATTAATAACAAGCTAAAAAATATGGTTAGGATTAGAGTATTAATAAGGTGGAATATTCCTGTACATGGCTCCCCCATGTTTAGGATTTTTAACAAGCTAAAACATATCAAAAATATGGTTAAAGGATGGAACAAGAGAGTGTTTGAGGATGTTCTCAAAAAAAAAAAAAGGTCTTAGTGGATAAGTTGAGGGTGATACAAAAAAAGATGGAAGAGGGGGATGTTAGTTTGTTATCATATAACCAAGAAAGATATGATTGCATGGAATGGGAATAAATTTTAAAGAAGGAAGAGATATTTTGGAAACAAAAGTCTAGATTTCAATGGTTGTAGGAGGGTGACAGGAATACCTCTTTCTTCCATGTCTCATCCCTAAAGCATAAGAAAAGGAATCAGATAACAAAAATTCAAAATGAGCAAGGTGTGGTGGTCAACTCGTCCACCCAGATTAGGCTTCTGGCATCTTAATAGTTCCAATAGGCTTTGTTGGCTCCTGATGAGGCTCTCAATCTTGCTTTAGAAAATTTGATGTTGGACCCCCTCCCTACCACTCTGACCCAGGAAGATAATATTTGAATTCTTAGTGATGTCACTCTCGAGGATGTCTGGACTGTTGTTTTCGGTATGGGTGCTTATAAGGTGTCAGGTCCTGATGGGTTCCCCCCAACTTTCTTTTATTTTTTTTGGGAGATTGTTGAGGTGGACCTTATTCTGGTGACCAAGAATTTCTTCAAATCTAGTAAGATCCTCAAATAGTTGAACCACACTTTCATTGCCCCGTTCCCAAAGTTGTTGAGCCACAGTCTATGACGAACTTTCGCCCCATCAGCCTATGCAATACCATTTATAAGATCTCTAAAATCTTGGTGAATCATCTAAAGCCCCTACTGGAAAAAATGATAAGCCCTACCCAAAAAGGATTTGTTTCGGGTCGACATATTTTGGATGCTGCCATAACCACTCATAAAAATTTACATTCCATGGAAAAATGCAATAATGCCAGTATGGCTTTCAAGCTCGACATCCCAAAATCATATGAAAAATTTCTATGGGACTTTATTCCCAAAGTCTTATCTAAATTTTCCCTCAACTGGAGGGTGATTAACCTCCTGATGGAATGCATTACCAATGTCAAGTACTTTGTATTGGTTAATGGGGTCCCATTTGGATTCTTCAATGCATGGAAGGGAATTCGATAAGGTGACCCTATCTCCCCTATTTATTTATCATGGTTGCAGATGTGTTGAGTAGGAACATAAGTAAATTGTTGTCGAAGAGCTTTATAAAAGGGGTCAAACCTGCTACTTCACTGGAACCTATTGTTATTCAATAGTTTGTGGATGACACCATTCTATTTGGGAAGGCGTATGTGATTGAAGGTAGGAAATGCAAGAGTTTCCTTAACAATTATGTTACTTTCTCTAGAAAATGTATAAACTACAATAAAATTATGATATATTTCTTTAACATCACTCCTGCCCTTCAGATTTGGGTGATTGTTGTCTTGGGTTGTGTGAGTAGCTATCTCCCCTTGTTGTATCTGAGGCTACCCCTTACTGTCAAAGAAGTTACTCCTACTTTTTGGAACATGGTTTTAGAAAGGATTCAAAGGAAGTTGGCAAGGTGGAAAGGTACTATCCTCAGCCATGTTGGCAAGTTTCAAATCCTAACTGTTGCCCTCCAAGGGATCTTTTTCCACTTCCTTTCTATCTTTAAAATTCCAAGATATATAGCGAAGAAGTTTGAAAAAATCCAAAGGAACTTTTTATGGTCTGGGACTAAAGAGAAGAAGAAGTTTTCTCTGGTTAGTTGGCACAAAGTTTGCTTATCTAAATCTTGTGATGGGATTGGGATTAGGAATCTTCAAAGTAACAATAAAGCTTTGATTGCTAAGGTTGGATGGGATCAATTAAGGAAAAAAAAGAACTGGTGTAATATTATGAATGTTAAGTATCCTGGAAATAGACCTATGATTAAATTCCTTTCAGATGATCACCCTATTGGTTCATTTTCCTAGAACAACATTTACAGGTTGAAGAGGTTGCTCACTTCTAGGATGAAATGGAAACTAGAGAATGGCAGTTGCATCAAATTCTAGGAGGACCCTTGGTTACTTGATTCCCCCCTAGCACTCTCTAGATTCAGGAACCTTATGAGCCTTGTATAGCTATTCTTTGGTATTTATGTGAGCGACTACTTTCATGGCCAACTAGGTGCTAGGAAATGGGAAAAAATGGATCTATGTTGCCCCTTGTCTCCAGAGTTGAAATTATTGGCTAAGTCATTACAAGACTTTCTCTCCATTACTAGACTACCTTTATCCAACTTTGAGGATGAGTTCTTTTGGGTCAAAGATTGGTTGGGCAATATTTTTGTCAGAACAACTTACAATCTGTTGTCAGTCCAGGGTGAGCATAGCAGACTTTGGAGACAGATCTGGAACAAACACATGATTCCTAAAGTCAATTTCTTCTAGTGGATGACCTATCATAACAGGATCCTAACTCACAATAACTTGGGGAAAAGGGGATTTCAAATCCTGAATAGGTGTTTGTTATGTAAAAGCAACGAAGAGTTTTTTGATCATTTATTACTGTATTGCCCAATTTTTGTTGAAGTTTGGGAACTGGCTTTTGAAAAATTGGGGGCCCACTGGACTATGTGTAGGGACATCAAATCCTTCATTAAGGGTTGGTCTAGCCCCTTCCAAAATCCTATCCCTAGAGAGATCTATAATCAAGTCCCCACTATCATCTGTTTGTGCTTGTGGAAAGAGAGAAACAACCGAATTTTTAGGAATATTGAGATGAGTCCTAAGGAGGTTTTTGGCATTGGTCTAAGGCTTATTTTTGAAAATATTTCAATTTACACTAGGAAAGTCCCAAAAAAATCACCTACAAAGTGGGAGATCAAGATGGCTAAATTTTGGAATAGGAAGTTGGAGATCAACTCCTTTGATAACTCTAAGGCCCAGGCTAGACGTGACACGATTTGGAAACCCCCAGATTGGGGGTGGCACAAACTCAATTTTGATGGGGCAGCCAAGCAGAATCTTGGAAGAGCTATCATTGGGGGTATTATCAGAGATTGTAGGGGTAAATTTGTGGCAGGTTTCTTGGGAAGCATTGGAATTCAGACTTCCATGATTGCCGAAGCTAGGGCACTGCTAAAGGGCATCCAGATAGTTGTTACTTTGGGGATAAAGAAAATCCATATAGAAGGGGATTCTATGTCAATGATTGAATCAATCAAACTTGGTAGGTTACTAGGATGGAATACCAGAGATATCCTAACAGACATAAATCACCCAGTTTTGAAGCTTGATATGAAGATCTTGTCTCACACCTATCGGGAGGGTAATCAAGTTGTTGACGCTCTGGCTAATCTAGGTTCCTCTTGGAGCATTTCCAAATGTTGGAGGAGTCTTGGGAGTTTACCTTTGAAGATACAAGGTGTCATCCTTAAGGATCAGGGTACTATTTTCATCCATGATGATAACTAATTATGCTCTTTTTAAGGCTTTTTGGGTTGTCCACATACTTGTACTTTCGGTGATGTGGATGAAGAAGATTGATGAGGTGTTAAATATGAGGTAGCAATTGAAAGGATGGACGAAGAAGGTGGATACGAAGCTAATTATGAGAAGTAATGCTAAGTACCTCAAATTAATGATTAAGTTTGGTTGGTCCATGCACAACTTTAATGAGAGATCTTGTCATAGCTCAACATATCCTTACGGATTTAGATTCAATTCTTCATTCTGTTTGGCCTCTCATTTTGATGTAACTTTTTCATGTCACGTGGAGTTATTTTTGAATCCCCTTGACATTGCTAAAATATTTCATAAAATAAAGGATTTGTACTTAGGGATTTCTATACTTGGCCCCAAGACCACTTGGCATCAATACTTGTGCATGAGAAATTTGAATGGAAAAATCATTTTTCACAACCTAAGGATTTTTAATTATCGGCCCGCAGAGATATCCTCCTTGGAAATGGTATCTAGTGTGTGTATTATGTCAGTTGCCTTAATCACTCATTATTATCTTGGCTGGCATAATAATAGTGTTTTATGGGTGATTTTTCATATTAACGACCATTTTAATTTCCTTATCTCACAGGGTTGTTGGTATCTCAGAGTGAAATGTATCAAAATGGGAGATGACAGGGTGAGGACTGAGCTGGATAACTGCAAGGAATTTTGAAAGGATCCCCTAGTGTGACATATTTATGATGAAGGTGGGTTGGCACCATTGATGGAATGCTTAGTGGGACATGATGTGAGGATGTCGGATCAGTTTGTGATCTCTTGCAAAGATAGGATGGTCACAATAGGGGTATCTCCTTTGAGGTAAATGAGGAATTCATAGCTCAGGAAACTGGTCCTTCATGCAGTGGTCAGAGGTACAAAAAACACACCAAGACCCAGGATGATGAAAGTCTCAATGCTTTCTTCAAAGATAATGAAAAACTAGTCAGGTCTCAGTCGGGTTTCAAACAGGAAGCACTCCCTCATCCTTGGTACCACGTTTGTCTAGTTATAATGAATATGTGACTTTAGAAGGTAAGCATAGGGTGTTTTACTATTACCATCTACCTCTTTTCAATTGTCTGCATCATAAAATGTTGTTAAGTTTCTTGTTCTTTTTGCTAATTGATTTGTAGAATTTTGTTAAGATGTTTTTGGACACTGCTACCCAAAACCTTGATGAAATTCCCCCCTTGTTTCTCCACTAGGGCCTCAACCCGAGGCTTTACCACTTCCATTTAGCTCTTCGTCCACCCAAACCTGTATATGTTGTTTGCATCAAGGAGCTTGAACCCCCTGAACAACCCATTGTGAGTCCCTCCTCAACCGAGTCTATGGGCCCTAAAAGGAAAACCCCTCTGGTGGACACCAAAACTCTGAATACCCCTAAGCCTAAACCCCCTATCAAAAAAAAGGGTGGAGTGGGGACAACTCAATCCAAAGCGAGTGTCAGGCTCTGCGAGCTCAAAATTGCTCCCTGTAAGATGGAAATCAAACCAACTACAAGGAAAAAAGGTAAGAAAGAGGATAAATGCTAGGTGGAGCTGTTGACAACAAATAGTGGAGAGAAGGACAATGTGGATAAATATTCTAAGGGGGACACAGTTGTGGTTGCTATTGTAGATACGAGGATGGAGAATACTAGCACCAAGAGATCCCATAGATTGGAGGAAAAAAAAAGGAGGTGCATGTGAATGATATTTTTAGCGACGAGGAGCAAACTAAGATTAAAGGCAAGGGTAAGAAAGATGATACAGAGGACGAGGGGGAATTTATGGAGGGACCTAGTCACTTTTCTGATTTTAACAGGATGCTCCAGGATGATTCAACGACCCACTCCTCAGACCCATGGGATATGGAGAAAGATAATGATAAGACTACATACAAGGAGGATGACTATAGCAAGTTGTTGGAGCACATGGATAAGCTCGAAAGGAAATTTTCCAGGTTGACCTAGTTCACCATCAAAATTATCCATCATTTTGTTGGTACCCTTTCTATAGTGCTCAAATAAGAAATGGACAAGAAGACTATGGAGGAGGGCTCCAACTAGGTTGGGGAGGATTTTTTAAACCTCCTTATACAGAAATGGGAGGGTATATCAAATTAGTTTGCTATATCTTTTTTATGTTTTGTCGTTGGGTCTTCATGTGTCGGATGTTGATCTGTTGTCTTTGTGTCCTATTGTTTAGGTGGTTTTTGTTTTAATGTTCTGGACTTGATCTTTTTTGCCCCTTTGGGCTCGTGGTGTAAAGGGTACAACACCCTGTAAATGTTGCTTAATATATCAAAAGCAATACAATAAATGTTAATATTGCTCATAACATCAATAGAAATATTGAGAACAATATTTTTTTTGATTAGATGTAAAACAAGTTTTCAAGGGGCCCCGAAACGCTTTATAAAAAATAATTTTTCATCAAAAGATAAACAGAAAAACTAATGAGCAGCCAACAAGCAGCAAAAACCAACAAAATAGATGCAATATTGAGAATATTATTGTTATTTTAGAATAGAGTTCTATTATCAAATAATTTCGTAATAAATAAATAAACCATGTCTTTTCAACATTTTAGGAGTTATAATCAATATAATAAACGTTGAGAATTGTATTAATATTAATATTAAATATATATTGATAATAATAATATTAATAGCATTGATGTTAATTGTATTGGCGGTCATAATTTTGCATTAATACTAAGTGAATATTCATATTAATGTTTTGATTATGTAGGAAAAACAAGTTTTGAAGGGACCTGAAACCCTTTACAACTTTAGGTACAAAATGCTACTCAAAAGATACTAAACCAAGATATCAGTAGCAACCCACAACCCAAAACACCAGTAATTACAAAATTTTGCTCCAAAGATATAACACTAAACTATCAACAACAACCAACATAAAAAAAAACACCAAAACAACAGGAAAGAAACCAAGACCCAGCAGCAGAAAAATAGACAGAAAACAAACAACAAGACACTACTTCATACTACTTAAGGTGTTGGGCACCTCAAGCTCCTGGTTCTTATGCAGCCCAATCATGTCCAATAATTTTTTTTCTCAGCTTCAAAGGACCTCTTCCAGTTAGCCAACCCTCTAGCAGTAGGTCCTTTACCATCATCTTTCGCACCTTTTTTCCCTTCACCTTTGGCCAATTGTTCCTTCTCCATTAACTCAAAAAAATACAACTAGTCCTCTCTAAGCTCACTAATTTTGTGAAACAAGACCTCCAATGAGTTTGCACTATTCTTCACTAAAATGTGACAGGCATGGAGAAGTTTCTTGATATCCACATTGGTGTCCAATACCTTGGCTTCTAAACCATCCAAGCACTGCTCACAAAGGGACTTGAAATCAATGAATGAACACTCAAGATCAAAAATTTTGTCAATCAAAATATCTGAGACTGAACCTTTCAAAATATTCTACATATTCTCCTTCAATCCCCTTATTTTGATGTTGACCCTATTGAATTCCTAGAGAGTCCATTTTTCCAATTTGAAAGTGCTAGTAGCCCTTGCCCTCACCATGTCAAGTAGCTCAAACATAGAGATGGAATCATCATTAAGATAGGAGAAGTCCTCCGACAAGGGATTAACCTTTAGAGGCTCAGATTTTGCTTGTTTCTACTCAACATCCTCCTCCTCGTGAACCTTTTTCTCACCCTCAGCTTCCACATTAGGAGAGTCTCGAACCAGGGAATCATCAATTTCCATCACCTTCTCTTCTAGAGCCTTCTCCTTGTAGAGCTTCGTGGTATCCTTAACCATATCTTTTGAAGCCTGGTTCTTCATCTTAGCAATACGCTTAGAAACCCTTCTAGGCTTATCCTTGGCCTTCATTGTCATCATATTCTCTTGAAGCCCTTCCTCCTTACCACCCACCTCAGTATCAACCTGGCCAATGTCCATACCTTCATCCTTGGGTGTGGAATCCCTAGAGCCCACCTTTGTGTCATCACCATCAAATTGGGACTCCAAATCATGTATAATAAGACGCTTGGCTACCCATTTTTCTTTAGGGTTAACCTTCTTCCTCTTTTTCAAGGGGGTAGTCACAGGGGATGGGGTCCCTTCCTCACCATCTTCATTCCACTAGTCATCCTCAGCCACACTGGTATCTAAGTCAGAAGAGCCATAATCCACACTAAGACTCTTCTCCTTGCCCTTAATTGAAGAGGCAAGGACAAGGGCTTTTACATGCTCCATAATTAATAGAATAAGGCCCTCATGTAGAACCGGTGCCCTCCTATTTTTTAAATGTGCATACACAGAGACCTCCATGGAAGAAAAGAGAAAGAACGGGAAGTAAATAAACAACCCATGCATAAAATTATTTAAAAGAGTAAAATTATGGCCAAGGATAGAAATGAACCTGGTTTCCAGAGTTGCATACTGCATTATTACTTCCACAATATTTGCCCAAATATTTTTGAGAGACTTCCGCTCATAGCCCTGAGCCTCCATCTTGATGAGTTTTTTTTGTTTGTCATCTTTGAAAAATTGATCCATTCCCTCCTCATTACTCTTCTTGTCTTTGAAGAATTTATAACCAACCATAGGCAACCCAGTCACAGTACCAATCAACTTCTCATTGATATCAACAACCAAGCCCTTAATCTAGAGTTTGTGATCGTTCCAACAAGAAACAAACTCCACCGAAGCATTTGGGTCGTGTCCATGCAGTCTTTCCAAGAACAACTTAAAATTCCCATGTTGAAGAATCCTCCAAATTTTCTTCTTCTTTCTCAGGCTCGCATAAGAATGCGGCTCAATTCTACTTTTTTCGCCTCCCATATTCAAAAGAAATAATAGCAGAAAACCTTGTCAAGTAGAGTTCGTCTGATAGCTAACAAGCTGAATGGTACCCACAAAGCATGTGAGTTGAGATTTGGTACTAATGGTTAAATAACGCCACCTCATAAACTTAGCCAAAACCATCATTTCTCATTAATATCCTAGCTACCTCGAGAAGGAGAGAGCCTTCCTCCCACACTCTATACTCGTTAATCCTGAGAGCTTCATTGGCAAAAAAATCTGCCAATGAATTACATTCTCGATATATGTGAGAAACACGGGTTTATTCACAAGATCTCAACATAATTATAGCATCCTTTATTAATTGATCAACATTCCAACGAGGTTAATGGGTGCCATGTAGATAATTGATGTTGTTTAACGAGTCACCTTCCACCCATAGTTTAGAGTAACCCTTGTCCACATCTAACTTAATACTTATGAACGCAGGCTCCACCTCAACATAGTGATTAGTCAGATTTACCAACGGGAGTGCCATTGCACCTAAGATTCTGCCATCCTCATTCCATTAATATTAATGTTAATACTAACATGCATAATGTTATCATTAATAATCAAAAAGGATTATCAAGTTGGATCTTATCATTAATGAGTAAATATTTGATAATGATATTTGAATGATAATTTTAAGATTAAATAAAATAATAAAAGTAATTAAGAAATTTTATGTCATAGGTGTAATGCTAAGAGCGGAGAGTAAAAATAAATTATGATTTAATTATGTCTGCATAAGTAATATTAAGTTAAAAATTCGATCAACATAAAAAGAAAAAGGGAGATTAATACTAGCTCTAGTTGTTAACCTTGATGATAAATGTAGTAATTATGTAACTAGTTATATCCATTAATTAGTAATGGTGTTTTAATAGAGAATGAACAAATGGATTGAATGATAGGCTAACAATGAAATGGGATATTTAATTTAACAAAGAAACTAGCATTAAATGTTAAATGGAATTATACTAAGGTCAGTATAACCATTAGTATTGATATTAATGCTAGACTTGATATGGAGTTAATAACATTACAAATTTAAGAATTAATCATAAATATTTGGATGGTTCTATAACAATGTATATATCAGGGATGAAAGAATCATTAATTTTTTATCGCATTGAACTATTTAATAAAATTTCAATGGAGTTGGTTGGTCATTATAATGATCCATTAATGATTAATTTTTAACTAATTAGTAACATCATCTCTAGGTTACCAAATGAAAAAAAATAAAGTCATTATCAATGTTCAATAGATTTCTTGTTAATTGGTTGATTTAAGAATGTTAATAAAACATTGTTCAAATACTATAAATTTATATTATGAAAGGTTACCAATAACAATATTAAAACTAAGAGGTGAATTGTTACATGAATATGCATGCTATGCTTATTTAAAGAACATGTAAATGATCAAATCGGTATCCATTAAATATCATTAATTAAGCTTGAAGTCATTATTCTCATATACAATTATGTGTGCATGTACTCATGTTGAGAAGATAAATAAATAAATAAATAACGGTGCTATGTAATCACTAAGAGAGAAGCTTAAATAAATGTATAGTAGCAATGGATCTAAAGAGATTAGCATCATATTCATACCATTGAGAAGAATCTCAATTTAGCAACCTTGTCTTTGTTCCGATTCGAGTAGTAGTCAAATTTGTGGTATGGGACCATGTCTAGTACGGTCAAGTGACTCTAAGTAGCATTTGTATATGTGTTCATAAAAAAAATTGTAGGTTGTGTTCTTGTCTTAATGGTAAATTTAGGGCATTACATTTGGTATCAGAGCATCCAAGTTGCAACTCTAGGGAACTTTGGGAATCAGTTGGGCATTAGTTTTAGTGTGTGGGAAATGTGCAAACCACCTTGTGATAGTTAGAATAAATTATGGAAGGGAAAATTAAACTTAAACCAATAAATTCTTTTGGAATTATCTTCTCTAGAAATTAGGAATCTAGTTGTAACTATCCAACCTGAATAGATTTGCATTGTATCCAATGGTTGAGAGTTGGCTCTAATAGAGGGGTCAAATAATTATTTAACTAAAGACATGTGGCTTTTAGAAGAAACTCAAACTAAACAAAAAGTCTTGAATAAATAAACAATTTGTATGCCTAGAGAAAATATTAGTTTGGTCAACATAGGGTATTGTGCTAATCTCGCATTTTTGTCATTACATTTCCTTAAACCTTAGGAAAGATATATTTAAGATTTTGAAATATGGTCATTTTATGAATGGGTGGTGTAATGAGATAAGGCATCATGATGTGTATTATTAAAGAGTCCTAATACCATCGACTTCTTCATATCATATTTTTTAAAATAAAAATAATGTGGCTTCTTAAAGTTAGGATTGTTTTGCGAACAATCGGTTTTCTTATAGAAGCCTTAGTACAAATAAAGGATGGAATACTATAACTCTATTTTCGAAAACCTGGAACTAGATAAAGTAATTTTTTATGAGCCCTAAAAGAGATTAATATGATAGGGGTTGTGATTGATTAAAATTAGTTCTCTAAACCCTTAAATTGATAAAATCAAATTAGCAACAAGAGTGAAAACATTAGAAAACCTCTTGACCTTGTGTTACGTGCAATTTGAATACCTCATATAGTTTGGATTGAAATTCTTGTTAGAGTAAAATTAAAACTTTGAAGAGTGGGTTATTAAGAAAAAAAATTAAGGACTTATTCACAAATTGATGTTTGATAGTGATACTCAAGAATTAGCATTTTGTACACCGTAGATCTGGATTTTCCTAAATCTTTCCTATTACTCAAAATCATGGTTTATAAATAACTAGGGAGGTTGAGGAGAATGTTATTGAACACCTAGCCTCAACATATCATTGTTTGGACTAGACAATAAGTTACAGGAACTGAATGTTTGGGGCTCAAGTTCAAAATAATGGGTGGAAAAGAATGAACCAAGTGCATTTGTTTAAAATTTGATTAATGTAGTATGTAATTAATTCACTATCCAGCTTTTAAAATTATAAAACTCTTGAAGTAAAGAGATTGAGAATGCTCAAACATATGCATGGTTATGACATTATTTTAGATACCTATGTATTATTAATGTTTTCTTGTTCTCTACCATAAACAAATGAAACTTGAGTATGTAAAGGAAAAGGAAGATCATACCAGATGATTTAAACTTGGACATTAGAAAACTTAAACACTTACATATGCATTAGGGACTAGTGGGATTGTTAAAAGGGTAACAAGTAAGCACTCAAAACTCTATGCACCTTATAAACTTGTTTATGCATCAAAATGTTAAATCCATTAGGAGTGTGGGTGATTTAAATTGAAGGTGGGATCTCATGAAATATGAATTGAAGGTAGAATAGTTTAGAAAATTCAACTAGAAATCCATATCAACCTATTCATGCCAAAACAAGGAAAGAAATATAGGATGAAACACATGAAAATTAATTGCTCCTTATATACATTATATTGAAAAATGGTGTTAAAGGAATCAAATGGATAATCCCAGTGACACAAGAAAGAATGGTGAATTCTTTATTAACTAGATAATTAAACACTAAATTTATTTGAGTTGGAATAATTCATTGAATGCTAAATGAAATATACCTAGACATAATTACATACTTACAATGTGGTAAAATGAATTATGTAGGAGGAATTCAATCCTCAATGTCTCACAACACAATACTATCAAGTAATTATAAATTCCCACAATATTATCATATGTACATACTAGTGGATGTTGTGTTGTAACCCCCTAGTCAAGATATATTGAATCCAATCTAGAATGAGGATGTTGTGGACGTAAAGTATTAACTACAATGGGGACCCTTTTGTGATGTTCATGTGTGTTGAGATGTTGAAATATTAAAGTTAGAATGTTTGTGCATACCTATGGATGGGTAACCCTTGCCATGCGCGAGTCACGTGATAGTTTTTTCCTTAGTATTGTCCATTTCTTAGAGGAGGACCCGCTAACGCGAATAGGGGATGAGAGATGATAGACCTCCATTGACAATGGTGATATTCTATGCTAGTTGTTCTTGATCTAGATAGGAGACTTACATTGTAAAGTTATGAATTTACATGAATGTTTCCCTAAGCAACTTCCCCGCATGTTAAACCATGTTGGTTGGTTCGTTGTACAAACCTAATTCTTGATATTTGTATCCTATTGAGTCAAGGATAAACTCCAATGTGCTTCGATATATAGTCTCATTTCTACCTTCTTATTTGATAGGTACTCAGTACGATGATAAGACATTAAATCCAAAACATATATAAATAGATACAATTTACTAAGTGGATCGTTAAATGAAAAAAATAGAATTATATAAGCATGGTTTTGGATTAACAACCATGGGACAAAGGGTTATATTCAAGAATATATGGAAATAACCCTAAGGTTATAAGTATTGAGATATTGCAATAGTAGTGACACCATGGCATTATATGCTATTATATTTTGTGCTTGAGACCCCATTCCCACTTCTCCTCGTAAGTGGTTTTATCAAAGCCACATAGTGTACGTGAGGTGAAAGTTTCTTCTTTTTGTGAGAATATGATGTATTGTAAATTCATTTATTGGTGATTATATTTTGTAATTTTTGTACCAACAGTATTGAATTTTGATACTTAGGCTACTTAGCCATTTTTAATTTTGCATGATCCTTTTGCCTCAAGGATTTATTCACTTTATTTTATTTGAATTGAAGTGTGTATCATTATTTCCATTTACACTTATTTTATTCATATTTTATTTTTATGAGATTTTAATTGTGGTTTATGAGTTATGCTTTTACATTGATAAATCTTGAGGCCTTCTTATGTAACAACTATTGGAATGCGTAATGTAAAGTGACTTATGTAAACTGCCATGTCCCAAAAAAAGGGACCCTAGTAGGTTGTATAGGGGAGTAGATGGCTTGGGGAATTGATTGTTAGGAAGAGGGTTGTAATTTGGACTGGTATAGACAGTCGTGATCCACCTTTTCATAGCGTTATATAGGTATTTTTGTGCGTACCTTCTTCTTGAAGGCTAAACCCATTACACAAACAGAGGGACGTATTAGGAAATGTATAAGAGGATCATAGTAAGACCTGGAGGTCATCCTTCCTAGTATGAATATGATGTCTATGATAAGTGGCACTCATTAGATACATGAATGTATAATGTCACAGTGATGATTCTTGGATTCCACATTTAATCAACATATTAGGTTGCAAATCAAAAGTAATATGGCGATGGAAATCACCCATGGGTATTCGACACCATTTCTGTTATGTGAACCTTAAGTTGTGAACCTAGTGGAGTTAATCGTACTATATGTGATAATTAAAAGTGGATGTGATGTTGAATATTTATAAATTGGCAATGAGGATGTGTACAAATGAGATGATTCTAAATGTTCCTTAAAGATGAAGGTAGAGTGAAATTTATTTTAGAGATAATTTTAGTTAAAATTTAGCATTATAGGTTGACCAATTGATGAACAAAGCTATTTACTTATATAAAATTAGTGTGATTTTGTTATTCATGTGTGTGACCTCACTATGAATGAACACGATAGTTAAGAAATTATGTGAAAAGTGTGAACATTTGAGTTGTAACTTGAATGTGTAATGTAGCTTATGGTATGGCATTCCCTTTTAACATAATGTAGCTAACATTGTGGGAGAAATTATTTAAGTTATACCTCATTCTTATGCTTGAATTTCTTTATTTTATTTTCAAGAATATAACAAATAAGACTTAACATAGTCAACAACTTATGTGCATAATCATATAGGGATGTATACCTCCAAAAGTTAGTTACTTCCAGGAGGAATTCCAAACCAAGGGGGGGAGGATGTGAGACCTATCCTTCAATGCTAGAGATTATGTGTGTAATTCTAATCATTTGTGACTCGGATGGATGGTTTTGTCATGGATTATATATTACCATCTATTTTGATTGAACATATCTTGATGTTATTTAATCTACGTGATACACATGCATATATTCTTACCTACATCAATTATAGTTTTGTGGTAAATATGTGGATAATCAAACTAATTTGATGATCATGTAGGTATTGTTATGTTTGGTTTATTTTATGATTATATGGATTATGATGTTATCAGATGTAGTGAATGTAGGTTCAATCACCTCTGAAATTATTTTATTAATGTTATCAGTGGTATATGTAATGAGATGTCATTATAAATATATTATGTTGTTATGGTTCATTCTTTGATTTTGATTATTAATTATGGATTAACCATTGTGATTTAGTGTGCAAGTTTAGTCCATGACCAGCAGACCCAAGGAAATAACAAGGTGACAATAGTGCATACCTGTGAAGCCGACCTAATCTATTTGGAAAAATTGAGGTCTTATATGTCGTGTTTCTATGTAATGTGGATAGTGAGTCTCATGTGCTAGTAATAATTATTGTTTTAATGTCTAGTGTAGTGTCCTATGTAAATTTAATGTAGTAGCATATAGATTCCAAGCTTTAATTTTGATTTAATATGTTTTAATTATGTTTTATGGTGTTTTCATGACCCTAGGTCATAAGGCTAGGGCTTGGGGATAATTTCATGTGTTTAAAAGTTAATTTTAGAACCTTAGGACCCCTTTTTTGAAGCCTTTTTCATAAGCAACGAAATTCAAAAGTGGGACAAAGCATGGGTCTCTTAGCAATTCTTAAAGAACCCTCATGCCAAAAGTGTGAAGGGATGGGTAGAGAGAGATGGGTGATCAATTGTGGAGGCGACACTTATCGCCCTCACAATTGAAGATGAGGAATTAGGGATTTTGTGGGAGTTTATTTTTGAAAAAACTTGGGCCTTGGGATTTGATTCATTCATTCATGATATTTTGGACTATCAACCTTGAAGGAAGAGAGGGAAGCTTGGGAAGAAGGAGCTTGAAAGAGAGTGTTGTTGGTTTTGCATCAACCCTTGCCAAATTGAGGACAATCTAAGTTGTGTTTTTCTATCCTTTGTGCCATTTTTTATGAATATGTGTGTGAGAATTTTGTTTGTAAAGAATTTGTGTTGCATGTTGTGTTTGTTGTGTTGTTAGTTTCTTGTCATGTAGAATTGAACCTACCATTGTATGGATGTTTCTTTATGTATGGGGTTAAATGGGAGAGATGTCCTTAGAGGGGGTTGTTGTAAGGGTATGAGTACCTATGGAAACATGCTTGAGTTATGTGGAAATTTCATGTGTTGCATAGTATGGTATGGTGATGGTGTGCAATGGAGTTGGGTTTTTGGAGGCATGGCTAGGGTTATGTAATGAGGAAAATGAGGAGATATGTGGTTGTTTATACATAGATTTTTGCTATTAGTCCCCTTTCTTAGTTGATGTCCCCACGCCCCCTTTAAAGAATATTGAAGAAAGAGGCTTTGTCACTTGTTCTTGTGATGTTAGAAATTTGTAATGTGTGGGAATGGTGTTGAAGTTCTATTGTAAATTGTTGTTTAATCGTGAGAAATTTGTTACATTATGTGTCCAAGTTGTAAATGTTATGTGTTAAACAATAAGACCTATTACCTTGGTGTTTCCCCTTGCTTGGGGATGGGCTATTTTAGCCCAATAGATAGGAGGTGAGCTTCCACTGGTTAAGGAGAAATGGTTATTGTTTATATGCAGATAATCTTCCCAAGCAAGAATATTGTCATGGGAGTTTTTGATTTCATAATTTATATTCTTGTTACCACTATTCCAGCAAGATATGTTGTTGTGTTAGATATGTGCAATACATTCTTATGAGTTTATAAATCTGTTGTAAAGGTAAACAGTTTTTCAAGTATATGAAAAATAGAGGTTCAAAATTTTGGGAATGAAGAGTGTCCCTAGTTTGAGCAGTCATTGAATGGGTGTTTGAATTTAGCCTGACATATGTACTTGCAAGTAAAACCTTCATTGAAGTTGTAGAAGTAGCTTATGATCTACAAGCAAATTTGTCAAAAGTATGTGAGCTACTCTTACTGTATTGATGACTTCAAATAAGGGTAAGCAAGAAAAATGTATAGGGGTGTGTTAATACAGGTAGAATAAACATTGGGTTAAGATTGTTATCCTGGGATTAAGATTTCTACTCTTGTATGGAAGAAAGCTAGCTTTTAATTGGATACATTTGTTGCACTTTAATAGGAAATAAAGGAGTCCAAGAAAATAAAATATGTAGGATAACCAATATTTATGCATTTAACGGTTTAGTAGGATGTTGAAGGTCAATATTTAGCTTGTTTTGATTATTTTGATTATATGGGAAAAACAGGTTTTGAAGGGACCCGAAACCCTTTACAACTAAATGGACAAAATGTTGCTTAAAGATAAAAATATTGAACCATCAGCAACATCCAACAGCAAAACAACATCAAAAAATAGAGACCCAAAAGCAAAAGAAAGAAATAGAGAAAAGCACAGAAAGGGACACTAATTCATGTTCTTTAAGGTGTTAGCCCCTCAAGTTCTTGGTTCTGATGTTGTTCAACCAAGTCTGGCAGTTCTTTCTTCTCCTCCTCCAAGAATTTCCTTAGGTTACCCTTACCTCTAGTAGTAGGTCCTTTAGCTTCCTCCTTTCCAACCTTTTTCCCCTTTCCCTTTGAAACCTATTCCTTCTCCATCACCTCAGCAAAGTAAAGTCGATTTTCTCTTAGCTCACTTATCTTGCAAAACAGGACCTCCAAAGATTCAACACTGTTCTTAACCAAAATGTGGCTCACATGCAGCAACTTCTTAATGTCCACATTGGTGTCCATAATTTTAGCTTCCATTTCTGAGATATGTTGCTCACACAGGGACTTGAAATTAGTAAAGGAACTCTCCAAGTCCACAATTATTTCTATCAAAATATCTGAGGAAGACCCCTTTGGCACATTTTGTACATTCTACTTGATACTCACTCTATTGAATTCCTAAAGAGTCCACTTCACCAGCTTGAAAGTACCAGTAGCCCTCGCATGAGCCATATCAAGGATCTCAAACATTGAAGTGGTATCATCATTTAGGTGCGATAAATCCTCAGATAGCGGGTTAACCTTAAGAGGCTCTGGCTTGCCAAGCCTTGGATTAACCCCCTCCTCATCCTACACATTCTTCCCACCAGAGAGATCCACACTTGGCGTTTGTCGAATTGGGGATTCATCAATTTCAATAATCTTCTCCTCAGCACCCTTCTCCTTACACTGGTCCTTAGTACTCTTCAAAACATCATTCAACACCTGATTTTTCAACTTAGCAATACGCATTGAAGCCCTTCTAGGCATTTCCTTGGCATCCTTTTTTGCAGCATTATCCTACACGCCCTCATCCTTACCACCCTCTGCAACAAAATCCTTCCCATTAAACATGACATTACCCTTAGACCTGGAATCCCCAAAAACATCTGTGTTGTTTCCAGCAAACTGGGTCTTTGACTCTTGAAGAATAAGCTTCTTAGAAGCACGTTTCCCCTTGGGGTTCCCCTTCTTCCTCTTCTTAGAAGGGGCAGCCATATGGGAAGAAGACCCGTCGTCATAATCTTCATTCCATTCCTCCTCTCGAGTAGCACTGGTATCTGAGCTCGACGAGATGGAAGGATCATTGATAGCCTTTTCCTTGCCCTTAACTATTTTAGCAGGGATGAGGGCTCTCACATGCTCCATTATAAGAAAAATGAGGCCCTCATGTAAAACTGACACCCTCCTATTTTTCAAATGAGCATACACTGACACCTCCAACAAAGACAAAAGAAAGGAAATGAAATAAAAAGCTCATGTCTGAAATGATTCAACAAGGTGAAGTGGTGGCCTAAAATTGCAGTAAACCTACCATCTAAGGTTACATACTGCATGATGACCTCCGCAATATCAGCCTAGATTTTCTTCAGAGACGTTTGTTTGTAGCCCCGAGACAACATCTTGATAAGCTTTTTCCTTTCATCATCTTTAAAGAACTAGTCCATGGCATCCTCATTGCTCTTCCTCTCCTTGAAGAATTTGCGACCCACCAACAGCAAACCAATAATGGCAGCAATAAACTACTCATTAATTGCAAACTCCATTTCCTTAACTTGTAACTTTTGATTATGTCAATAGGAAAAAAACCCCGCCGAAGCCTTGCGATCATGGCCATGGAGCCTTTCTAGGAAAGGCATGAAATTACCATGCTTTGAAATCCTCCAAATTTTGATTCTTCCTCCATCTAGCATAGGAATGGGGCTCGATTATGCTACAATCACCCCCCATGTTCATAATTACCATAAGTAGAAACCCTCGAAAAGATAAGATCGACTAAGATCCAACAAGAAAAAGAATACCCATTAAGAATGAGACTATAATGCAGGTACAAATAGTAATAACAATCTAGAAAATGAGCTCACCTATATCCATCATTTCACAATAAAACCTTAGCATCCTCGGGAAGGAGGGTGTATTCCTCCCATGCCTTAAAATCATTACTTTTGGCAACATCATTAACAAAGAAATCCACCAATGAGTTTCCCTCTCGATAGATATGAATGACACGAGTTTCCTCACAATATCTAAGCATCACAATAGCATCCTCGATCAACTGATCAATAGTCCAACTAGGCTTTTGGATACCACATATGCAATTAATGATGTTTAGTGAATCTCCCTCCACCCAAAGCTTAGATTATCCTTTTTCCAAAGAAAATTTAATACTGATGAACGCAACCTCGACTTCTACATAGTGATTAGTTTGGTTTCACAATGGGAGTGCCACCGTGCCCAAGAACCTGCCAATATCATTCCTCAACATCCCCCACAACCTGTAGGCCCAGGGTTACCCTTGGTTGCCCCATCAAAATTAATCTTAACCAAACCTAGAGGTGGGGGCTTCCACTTAGTACTCAATCTAGCATTGATGCTAGACTTAACAACCTCATACAGTAAGAAGGAGATCTTCCAACTAGTGGTCACCAATAAATCATACCCGGCCAGGCAAGAGGACGGAGCACATCGCAGAGAATCAGAGCCATGAAGAAAAAAAAACTACAATAGCCCGATGAATTTTGATGAAGACACTTTCCATCTTGAGTTTAGAGTCTCAGAAAATTCTATTATTAAGTTATTTCCAAATACCCCAAGCAATGTGCGAGGCTATAAGATCCCAAAGCCTTCGAAGAATGGGGGAAGATGAGGGGCACTTCCACTGATCCACAAAGCTACTAAGGGAGCCCGGAAAAACTCAATCCAAATTCCAAAGGGTGAGGAACTTACTCCAAGTAAGAGAAGAAAAATTACAACTAAGGAAGAGGTGAAAGGCACTCTCCGCATTGGATTCACAAAGCACACATCTATTGGGAATCACAAATCCCCTTCTACAAAGATTGTCTTGAGTTAATACTTTCTTTGCATTAGAAGCCAGACGAAGACATTCACCTTAGGGATCAATAACTTATTCCATAAATTCCCCCAGAAAGGAAAAGGGTTAGGTTTCTCCAAAAAATTGATAAAGACCAAGGCCACAGAAAAAACACCATTAGCACAGGGGGCCCAAATCACACGATCGAGTCTCAAAAATTGGGGAACCCTGATGTCAACAAGGAACTCTCGAAGAACAATCAACGAAGGGTCCCAAACCTGAAAATCCTTCTACGCACCATTTTGGATATAGCCCTCCACCATGTCACCAAAAATGTGTTTGCAAATAGGAACAATAGGAGGGGCCCACAGATGATTGATCAGAGGCTCATTATCACACCACACATCTTCCCAAAACAAGATCTTGGAACCATCACCCAACATCCACTTAACACCTTTAGCAACAAGGTCCCTACAGGGGATGATATTTTTCCAGAAACAAGAGCCCAAGGGGATAGCATCAAAAACTAGCATATCCCAAGGTCTCCCCGCACCAGATAGGTATTTATTTCTTACCAGAGAGGCCCAACCCACCTCCCCACTGAGGAGACTCCAAATTTTCTTCAAAAGTAAAGCCTTGTTAAAAGATCTAATATTTCTAATGCCCAAACCACCCCACTTCCTTGGCCTACACACCAAGTCCCACGCAATAAGGGGAATTTTGGCTTTAGCTTCAACCCCTGACCACAAAATTCTTCTCATAATATGCTCCATTTTCTCTTCAAATTTAGAAGGAATCCTAAATAAACTCATGGCATACAGGGGAAGATTCTGAAGTGTAGACGAGATAAGTTGCAATTTCCCTACTTGGTTGAGAAGTGCAACCTTCCAACCAACTAGCTTCTTACAAAACCTTTCCAGGAGCCCAAGCCAAAAGGAATCTGAGATCTTAGAAACACACAAGAGAAGATCGAATTAGGTCAATGACAACTCACCCCGATTGTAGGATAAAATCCTAGCTAGCTTCAATTGAAGGAACTTCGGGGTATTGAGGAAGAAAAGTTGAATCTTGAGAAAATTAACGTGTTTCCCAAAAGCCTTTTCATAACCCTCAATCAGCACCTTAACATCCCTGATGTCACGAACAGAAGAATCACCCATCAAGATTGTATCATCAACAAATTGTTGATGAGTCACAAGCTCACATCTGGAAGGAGTGAGACCCCTCAAGGAACCAGAAATTAACGCTTTTTGAATATTCTAACCAAGAACCTCTGCCATCAAAATGAATAGTTGTAGAGAGATAGGGTCTCCTTGCCTCAAACCACGTGAGCTCCAAAAAAATGGAGAGGGAGATCCATTCACAATAAAAGCAAAAGTGGGAGTCGAGATAAGTTGTTCCCCAAGTTGCAGAAATTTTTGGAAAAAACTAAAGTGAGCCAAAACTGCCAACAAGAACTTCCAACTAACCCTATCATAAGCCTTGAGGAGATCTAGCTTGAGGAAAAAACCTAGCTTCTTGTTAGCATTAAGAGAGTGGGCCACCTCATGAAACGTAATGATAGAACCCATGAATTTTCGACCCCTAACAAAAACACTTTGATGTTTAGAAATAAGATCAGGAAGAATCCTCTGGAGCCTAGTAGCCAACACCTTAGAGATGATCTTGTAAATAGAATTACAGAGATTGATTGGTCTGAAATCCCCAAAACCATTAGCATCGGCAATCTTGGGAATCAAAACAATGGAAGCCGCATTCAATTCTTTAAGCAATCTTCTGGAGCCAAAAAAAACTCCTTGGTAGCATTGATAACATCCTCCACCACAACATCCTAGCAAGATTGAAAGAACAAAAAGGGAAGCCATCAAGCCCAGGGGCCTTATTACCTTCAAAGGAAAACATCACTTCCTTGATCTCGTTTGAAGAAGAAATAGCAACCAGATTCCTATTTAGATGCTCTGAAAAAAGCTAAGAGATGACATCCAATGAAGTCTCCACATAATGTTGATCCCAAACTAAATCATCCCTAAGAAGATGCTCAAAAAAACTAGCACCAACACTCCTAATAGCCTCATCATCAGTCAACAACGAGCCATCAACCATGATGGAAGACATCCTGTTAGATGACTTATGTCTGAGGGTAGTAAGATGAAAAAACTTAGAATTTTGATCCCCAAACTTGAGCCAAATTACATAAGATCTCTACCTCCAAAAATCATCCTCCTTTGCAACAATGTCATGAACTTGCGCCAAGAGAGAGTCCTCCCATTGTTGAAGCTCCTCCTACAGGCCCTTAGATTGGATTTCCTCCTGAACAAGATCCATTCGTTGGATAAGAGACTTCTTAGAGTCAAAGATGTGACCAAAAGAATCCATGTTCCACTTTTTAAGATTTCTCTTCACAATTCCCAGCTTCTTAGCAATTTTGAACATCGCAATACCAACAATGCATACTTGCCACCAACTCCTAATACAATCCATGAATCTAGAATCCCTCAACCACATAGCTTCAAAATGGAAAGGAAAACATTTTCTACCCCCAACCTTGTCAATCACAAAAGAGATGGGGAAATGGTCCAAGCCACACCTCGTGATCAAAGATAGGGAACAAGAAAAACCCACAAAGCACGAGACCGAAACAAGAGCATGATCCAATTTGAATTGAATATTATCAGAACCAACTCTCCTATTAGACCAAGTAAATATAGAACCCGTCAAATCCACATCAATGAGAGCATTATCATCAATAAACATTCTTAGCTCCAAGCGACTATCAAGGTGGACTTGAGAGCCACCCAACTTCTCATTATCAAACAAGGGAGTATTAAAATCTCCCATGACCAACCAAGGGGAGTTCAGAAAAATAGCACATGAAGAACCAAGCTCATCCCAAAGCCACTTCATAGCCCTCGTCATGTTAGGAGCATAAATATTAGAAATAACCCAAGAGGAGTTGTCCCAAAGATGAACAAATCTAGTGTCCACATGAATAAAACCATCCCCAATCAAAATCCCTTTAACCAATCTAGAGTTTCAGAAAGTAGCTAGGCCACCTGAGGCACCTTCAAAGATAACCCCATGAAAGCCACAATCCTTGAAGAAGAATTTCTTCAAAGCATCCAGTTTGTTAGCTTGCATTTTAGATTCTTAAATCAACAAAATATTCAGCTTATGATCTCGGGTAAAGTTCTTCAGGAAGTCATGCTTATGCACATTATTTAACCCCCTGATATTCCAAAAAATTATTTTCATTTGCACGATGAGGGGGTGCTCTTAGAGCACAGATCAAAAAGGATCTTCTGAACACCCTTCGCAACATTTCTCTTGCATTCTTGCTCCCTACTTTTCTACAAAGAGGGCCTCCCCTAACCCCGATGTTCAGATCCACAATCAGCTTTTTGCCTTCTTGTGGTAACCCCTTTGTGAGTCTGAGGAGGGAGGGAAGAGTTCTTTTTTTTTTTACCCCTTACCGGGATATATCCTTCATCTTCCTTATTCACAGTATCTGCAGCCACTAAGGCTCCCTCTCCTCCCACTAGACCAGAAGCACAATCCGGGGGAGATGAAGGAGTAGCATTTGACTCCATAATAACACGTTTAGGGGAGCACAAAGTATTGAAACATGGTCCACATCAATATCCTCATAATGAAGAGCCACCTCATTCTCAGGCCCCTTGGCCTCCTCACCCACTGGGGAATGAGGAGCAACCAAAGCCTCAACATTGTCTTCAATCACCTGAAAATTACCAAAGCTAGTTAAAAGAGCATGTATCTCTTGTTCTTGACTTCATAAACCTGTAACTCTGCATTCAAGTCCAATGATAAATAATCCATAAGCAATTATAGTATGTGGTATATTAATCTGACAGAGGAAATAGACAACAATATAAAGAGTACATTTAAATATAATATATCTGATATAAATTAGGCTTTTACAAAAAAAATGAAGAAGAATAGATTTATAAAAAAATCTATGTGGTGTGTGTGGGGACTTTTCCCCCACAGGTCGAGGCCTGTGAGAAGGGGAAACCCTCCCCACTAACATTCATAATAGAGAAATTGACTTCCCCTCATCTTCCTCCATTGTAAAGCTATCCACTTCTGCAAGGAAAAAAAACTAGCAAGAGTTTAAGCATGGAATGAACTAGGAAAAAACACAAGAAGATATAATCATTTCAGATGCACATCAGAAGATTAATAGAAAGGATAAACAATAGCATAGTAGAAGAAATTATGGAGGTACGACTGCTTAACACCTACAACCAAGAATGGAAGGAGGATCTGGATCTGTAACCAAGCAAGGAAAGAGTAACATAGTAACCATTATCTATAGCAGAATATATATATATATAGTAAGTAAACGTATTTAAATAAATTTGCATGTCTTATGCAGGGCATGACCCTCCTTAGAGGAACCGCAGCTCTTTGTGGAGGTCGCAACCTCCTCTGAGGGGGTTGGCCCCACATAAACCTGCGCTCATTTTAGTGTTCAATGTTGCAACAAACAAGGGAAAAGACACTCCACTACACCATCTCTTCGCTTACGCCTCCTCACACCCCATTTGTCGCTCTCTGTATAGAGAAACAAGCAGCAAAATGAAAAGTAGGTTAAGCACAAAAGAAAAGCGAGTCGCTGAAAAAAATTAGGGCAAGTAAATAAGTCGGCCTAAATTAATGTTAAACGTTAACCACATCAACCTCACCAAAAGAAGAGTGGCGCCCAATCTATCCTTCAAAATGGACATAAAATGGTTATGAAATAAAGCTTAAGGGTTTCAATGGTATAAAATTAGTGTTTCGATATCATTATTAATTCAGTGATCCTAACAATAAACTAAATGCAACATTGATAATAATATCACAATTAATATTGAGAGTATTAATAACAATATAATAAATGTTAATATTGTTCATAACATCAATAGTAATATTGAGAACATCATTGTTATTTTAGAATAGAGTTTTATTATCAAATACTTTCATAATCAAAAATAAGTAAATAAACCATATGTCCTTTCAACATTTGAGGAGATATAATGAATAGAATATTAACATCAAATGTTGAGAATTATAATATTAATATTAAATGTATATCGATAATTATAATATTAATAGCATTGATTTTAATTGTATTGGTGTTCATAATTTTGCATTAATACTAAGTGAATATTAATATTAATGTTAATATTAACATGCATAATGTTATCATTAATAATCAAAAAGGATGATCAAGTCGGATCTTATCATTAATGAGTAAATATTTGATAACGATATTTGAATGATGAATTTAGGATTAAATGAAATAATAAAACTAATTAAGAAATGTTATGTCATAGATGCAATGCTAAGAGCGAAGAGTAAAAATAAATTATGATTTAATTACGTCTGCATAAGTAATATTAAGTTAAAAATTTGATCAACATAAAAAGCAAAAGGGATATTAATACTAGCTCTAATTGTTAACCTTGATGATAAATGTAGTGAGTATGTAACTAGTTATATCCATTAATTATAATGGTATTCTAATAGAGAATGAATAAATGGATCGAATGATAGGTTAACAATGAAATGGGATATTTAGTTTAACAAAGAAACTAGCATTAAATGTTAAATGGAATTATACTAAGGTCATTATAACCATTAGTATTGATATTAATGCTAGACTTGATATGGAGTTAATAACATTACAAATTTAAGAATTAATTGTAAATATCTGGACGGTTCTATAACAATGTATATATCAAGAATGAAAGCATCATTTAAGTTTTATCTTGTTGAAATATTTTATAAAATTTAAATGGAGTTGGTTGGTCATAATAATGATCCATTAATGATTAAATTGTAACTAATTAGTAACATCATCTATGGGTTATCGAATGAAAAAAAAAAAGTCATTATCTATGTTCAATAGATATCTTGTTAATTGATTGATTTAAGAATGTTAATTAAACATTGTTTGAATACTATAAATTGATATTACGAAAGGTTAACAATAACAGTATTAAAACTAAGAGGTGAATTGTTACATGAATATGTATGCTATGCTTATTTAAAGAATGTGCAAATGATCAAATTGGTATCCATTAAATATCATTAATTAAGCTCGAAGTCATTATTCTCATATACAATTATGTGTGCATGTACTCATGTTGAGAAGATAAAGAAATAAATAATTGTGCTATATAATCACTAAAAGAGCGGCTTAAATAAATTTATAGTAGCAATGGTTCTAAATAGATTAGCATTGTATTCATACCATTGAGAAGAATCTCAATTGAGCAACACCGTCTTTGTTTTGATCTGAGTAGTAGTCAAATGTGTGGTATGGGACCATGTCTAGTATGGTTAAGTGACTCTAAGTAGCATTTGTATATGCATTCATAAAAAAAAATTGTTGGTTGTGTTCTTGTATTAATTGTAAATTTAGGGTATAACAATATCCTAGTGCAACTAGAGAAACATGGCAACACCTCCCTTTCACTACTCATGGCTATAGAAGTGACTATCATAAAAGTGCAACTTGCTTTTAATTTATTGAGAACTTAAAATAATATTAGCCACTAGATAAGTGCTAAAAATAAAAGGTGTTCAGGTAACAACAAATTTAAAAGTGTCTAGGGTAGTTTGAGTAGTCAATATTACAAGTGGAAAGGGTTTAGGATTCAACCCAAAAGTTTACTATTTTTACTAGTTGTTTTTCCTTTAACAATTGATGGCGTGGTTATTTGACTCTACTATGGAATTTTTATTACTAGTCATGAATTTAACCACATGCTTTGGATTATTGGACATTAATGGATAATCCTTAACCTTATGCTCCACCCCAGTAAGAATAGAAATATATTTGATAAAATAGTATTAGTGAAACTTGTTGATAATCCCTAATTTGAATTTCAATAGACTCCTTGAGGTCCTTAGACATATCAACTTCCACACATACCTTTTAAAATAACATTTTTTTCTTGTGACAAATGAAATACCCTACAAGGGTAATAAATTGATCAGTTAATGTCCAAAGGGAAAGATGAAGGAAAGGAAACTCTATAATATCTAGATACTAGCTAAGGTAGACAATACAAAATCACAAGTTAGTGAGAATGCACAAGAAAAGTACTTTTGACAAATAATGGCACATGCCTCGATTGTAGTGTAATAATCAATGTTTGAATACCTAAATAGGAAAAAACTCTTGGTCATGGTAGGGACCACATTGAGTTTACACAATTTTTTTATGAACAAGGAAATTGATTGCAATCCTTCATCATCTCCATCTAGGTTAGGAGTTCAACTTCAGTAACTAACACCTCAATTATTTTATTTGCCAACATTTTGGGTTACTAGGTTTATAATTTTGGTTAGTAGCCACTATAATTGTACCTCTTCTCGATAAATTATAGTTGAAGGGAGATCCCAAAAGGCAAAGGATTCAAACTATCTAACCTCTAACTAGAAAGCATTCAAAAACTATCAATCAATCCACTAGACACCCAGATTTTTGTCATATGGCTACTAAGTGTTCTTGACTCAACTTTGTAAAAACACATAAGGAATTTTTCCAATAAAATAGCTTATGGGAGCATATTGCTAGAGCTATTTGGTAGCATTGTCAAATTTTGGTAATGTAAAACAACATCAAGTTGATTTTCCTCAATTAAAGTAACATAAAATTGTGGATGGATTTCCTATCATTTTTGCCACACCATCAAGATCCCATACTAGCACCACAACATCAAATGATACATCTAGAGATATCAAATCCATAATAGAAAGGGTCAAATAGCTAATGATCCATAATAAATTTAGATGGCATGGAATATCTTGCTAGAAAATTTTCATGGAAAACACTTTGGTATGACAAAAAAAATATAGGCATTCATAATACTCAGAATACCTACACTAATATTTTTTATTAGGTAAATTGGTTTTGAAGGGACCAAAAACCCTATGAGCAACTCAAAGCATACACAATAATCCCAAAATGGATGAAAACACAACTACAACAAAGTTGTCAAATGAGAATCAATACAACTGCAATGAAGTTACTAATCACAAATGAGTACCCAAGAACCAATCTAAACATTGCTAAACTTGACCCTATTCAATCTCACACCCTTCACTCAAATGTGTGATTGAGAGGGATTTGGGAAGACCTTTATTTTTCCTTTATACAATTTTCCAAGAAATATTATCAATTGAATCTTGAGACCTATGATAATGGGGGATCCCCCCCTTAAAGAGTCCATCCATGGGCACAATAGAATTAACTAAACATCTATTCAGTGAAGCCAAATGTTGATCAACCTCATCAAGAGCAAGTAGACACTATACCAGAGTTGAGGGAAAAAATAGAGCAAAGGAAATGGGACATTGAGAAACCAAATCAAACAATGAGTGAGACTCACCAAAATGAGCCAAAAGAGCGAAACCCTCCAAAGTTACACTAGTTGCAAGAGAAACCTCCTTAAGAACATAGCATGCCACATGTGGAATTGGAAGAGATGACCCAACATCCTAATAAGCCTTGTTATCCTAAGAGGAACTGAGAACCTAAGAGTCAAATGCAGTAATAGTCAAGTGATCTTCTCAAGTATTCCACCACAAATTTTCTCCCTCACACCAAGAGAGTGGACTATCAAAAATTAGGTGACCAATGGCAAAAACCATCCACAAATGAAGGGGAGACCCTCATAGTCAAAAGGTTGAGTTCATGGCCTATCTCACACTATAAAAATAATATCTCCATGAAGAGACTTGGAGATATTTACATCCACTAGAATGCAGGGCAAACGTAGAGTGCCCCATAAAGGAAGTGGTAGAGTCAACCTTCAAGAATTGACCAATAACATTGCCAATGGCCTCATTTCAATAATCTTCCCAAAACAAGAGAGGAATATTTGTAAGCGACACCCAAATCATTTGAACATTTGAGAGGTTCCCATCATGGACCAAAATTTGACCAAGAGAGAGTGCTCTCCCAACATCCACAACCTACAATCAAGCACCAAATCTCTTTTCTTTAAAGAGAAGGTGCAATGAGAACTCCCCTAGCACAAGGGAATAGCTCAATATTACCATCTACAAAATTCTTCCATGATTTTGAGACCTATTTGTAGAGGTCAAGAAGAAGGTGCCACAGGTTGTTGAATCTACAAATGAGGCCCCGTGGGAAATGAAACATTTTTCAAGTACATCATGTCCACAAACCACCATAGGGGAGGATTATGCACAAGGAAGAGGTTGAATTAAATCTCACTAAAAAGGGAGAATAGGACCCCTAGATCCAACTATAGTCGCATAGGACCACTAGTGACTCAAACCAAAACCACTTAGTAGCAAATCAACAACACAACGCCCATGGGAAACCTTAATTGTAGGAATAGAAATGTCATTGTTTGCACTAACTAAACTAGGGCCAATGCTAGGATTGACAAGGGTCGAGGGAGGCAAAGAGTTTGTGTTAGAGGGTGCACAAACGACTAACGAAGTAAAATTATTACCATTGGGAGGTATAGAATCAATTGTAGTAGGAGACCTACTAGGAAGATTAATTTTTGGCCCTAAATCATCGATCGTAGACCCCAAATAACATACAAAGGCCATAGTAGGAATAGGGGCACTTACAGAAGAAATGCATGTGTCAAGATGCCTTATAAACGCCTTCCAAAGGGGAGTCACGACAACATCCAATGATAGGGTTTCAATTTCGTTCAAGAGCAGGAGCAACAACATTTCAAGGAAATGTGTCTTGTTAAAACTTTAAAAGCATGGATTTTGGTATGTATACCTACACCAATGTTATTTCAAATACAAATTTATCTTTTTATATATTTGTAATTATTAAAGTAGATGTTTTACATTGATGATTTGAACAATTGAGTAAAATATTGGTGGTGATTTGGATTTTCCTTGAACATTGTGACGGTGATATGAGTTGTAGGTCCCAAATCTTTAAGGTTGGATAATCTCACAAGTGTTAGAGATATCAAACCTGGGAAGAATACCACAAAATCTATATTGAGGTTGGACAATGAAGGACCAACTATTGAGGTGGTTGAGACCTCCTTCACTTCTAACTCTATTAAACCAAGGGGAATTTCCCTAAGGTGCTAAATTATATGATACTATAAGGACTTATCAATGACCTTGCTACAAACCATACCCACTACACAATGTACCCCTATTTATGTTGTTACAATGTACCTATGTGTTGCTTGAATATAAAAGGCTATGGTACCTTTATAGAACAAAAAAGGCTTACCAAGTAAAGTGTTTAAATTATGAATATAATAACTCCTATTGTCGTTATGCACTTATACATGGAAACTAGAAAGTGAACACAACCAAAAATATATATAATGTTTAATTTGTTTTAAAGGTGTTGAAAAGATGAGATAGGAAACAAATTATAGATCGGTGCCCATATCCAATTGGGCACAAAGAATGGAGATAATGCAAAATATGTAGTTGAAACCAAACAGGATACCTTACCCAAGATATACTCGAAGACTATATTTATTCAACACATATAAACTAGGTTCTATACATGCAAATGAATAAATAACATTTTGTAAAACTTTATAAAAGCCTACTTAATAATCTAGTAATAAGCATGTATATTTCTTTATTGATCTTGAGAAGATACATTACAAAAGCTTTGAAATGATTTTATGGTCTTTTGGCTAACCAACTAATCAAGAACCTATCAAAATAATACACAAAAACTCTTGAAGACACTCAAAGAACGTCAAATATGTCGATTACAATAATTTTTCAAAGTTAAAATAATTATATTATAGATTTTAAACAAACCCACATCAATATATCCTTAAAATAATACTACCCACAACTGAAAAGTGAAACCCTAAGGCTTCTTGCAAATTTTATTTTTGTTGGTTCTATAATGTGCCTCTTTTCCTTCTTCCTTCAAGGAAAATCGAGAAAATATCTCTTTTGACACCATCAAGAGATCTTGGGGAAAGAACCATGGTTATCTATAATTGTGCATGCCTCCTGTGTCTACTTGCATCACCCAAGCACAAGGGTATACACTTGAAACCATGCCCTTTACATCAACAACCATATGCTTTTGTATGACATTCATGTCTCATAGGGGCCCAGAGGTACCAAGAGGCAGGGGCCTTCATATATCGAATCATGTTCATTTCAAGGCCATTAAAGGCATCATGGGTCATGTCAAAAGGTAGGTAAAGTTTGTTGTTTGAATGATGGAGTTTCAAGACTTGGCGTGCAAAGCAAGGGGAGTCCAACAAGGATGTTAGGATGATAAATTTTGGAACTTCAAAATTTGGAAAGTTGAATTTTGAGTGGAAAAGAGGACTTTTGAGGAAATGATGCATGGATGACCAAACCTCAAATCCTAAAATTTGAGAAAAAGGTCTTGGAGGGAAAAGGGTGGGTTGGGGGAAAGACATGCCAAGGATGACAAGTCCAACATGGATACCAAAATGAGAAACTCTAAATTCCAAAATTTAGAAAGTTTAATTTTGGGGGAAAAGCATATTTTTAAGGAAATGATGCATAGATGACCAAACCTAAAATCCCAAAATTTAAGGAAAATGGACTTGGAGAGGAAAAGAGTAGTTGGGGAGAAAGAAATACTATGGATGACAAGTCCACTAGGATGAGAAACTTTGAACTCCAAATTTTGGAGAGTGAATTTTGGAGGGAAAAATAACGTTTGCTAAAAGGCACGCATAGATGACCAAACCCGAAATCTCAAAGTTTAAAGAAAAGAGGCGTAAAGGAGAAAAGAGGAGTTGAGGGGAAAGGCATGCCAGGGATGACAAGTCCAACAAATATGCCAAGATGAGAAAATCCCAAAATTTGAAATTGTTTAAAATCATCTCAAGAAAGGTCAAATTGCCAAGCATTGACCACAAAAGTATCCCTTAACAAATTTTACTAAAGATCTTTAAAGAAAATACTTTGAAAAAACACCCTTAAACTATTACTCAACATAGGGGACTCAACCAAACATTTATCAAATCGGTTATCAACAAAGGGTGGGTAAGGTCAAATGTACAACTTTGAAGCAAAATAAAATAAAGATGAGACACATGAAAATGAAGTGTCATCACATTGCTCAAGTTCCTAATTGTTGCTATCTTGGTAGCAAAATTAGTTGCAACATTTCAATGCTTTTTCATGTCAGATATTTACCTCAATGAAGTTTCTCAAGGTGTGTATAATGGAATTTCACAATATTTTTTTGTATTGATAATAGAGTAGACAAAAAAGGTACATCGTTTTTCCATTACATACATATGCAGATTTTTTGTTCTACTACAGATATATATTGTATTTGTAATCTATCTTTCTATACCTTTTCTAGTCCTATCTATTTGTTGGTTCTATACATTTTATATTTGTAGTTGCAAATACAATTTGGTATAGTGCATATACATTTCATGCTTTACAAGTTATACAACTTTTACATCAAATTTGGCCACTTGTATTTCATACCAAAAGGTACAAAAAGAGTATCTTCAATTTCTCGGTTAACCATTTTTTCTCTTGTTGTTGGACCCTAGGTCCCTCCATCCTATAAGTGTCCCGGCTGCAATGCATTCATCATTTGAAAAACCTTCTTCATTGGTGCGAATTGTGGGAGCCTCAGACCTTGGTTCCTCCTCCTCTCTTTTTGACTTCTCATTATATTCCTTCCTGAATTCTTGAAGAGATTTTAAAAAACCTTTTTGTTGGGTTGTCCTACCTGCCATGTGTGACCATATCTAACCTCCTATAAATTGACCCTTATTGTGCCATCTTCCAACAGTTTCCTAAATTTGCATTTGGAGAGCTCCATTGTGATGGTTACTTGCATGACAACATTGTGAAAGGTGGGTCTTTTTGCAAACTCAATAAGAGCCCTTTTAATCCCCTTGAATTTATCTTCATTCTTTGTCTTCCAAATAGACTAGAGTATTACAGAGGAGAGATGCATCCTAAATATAGAGAGATCCTTATCAATTTTATTGTCCTTCCCTAATTTTTTCCAGACTAGATTCATTATTATTTCCCAAATATTTTGTTTTTCACAAAATAACTTCTAGATTTCTCTTGCATAAAAACAATAAAAAAAATATATGCTTAATTGAGTTAGGCACTCTACAAATGCTACAAATTTCAATGTCGGTAGAGTCAATTTTATATGGTAATCTTTGAATTAGGAGCAACCATTTGAAACAAGTCTTTTTTGGCTCCAAGATTAATGACCAATTCTTTTTTTAGATCTTATTCTAGTCATTCCTAGTTAGATTACTGTCCCAACTTTTATTAGCATGCTCTGGAATATCATGTTGATTAGAAAGAAAGTTATAAATTATTTTGGTGTTTAACTTCAGGAGTGAGCTACCATCTTGCCATTGGAACTCAAGATATTGGTCTTCATCATGTTTAGATTCAACAAGAAAGTGTAGATCTTTACAAGCTTCCTTTATTAGCGCATAAGTCCTCCAATTAGTTTGAGGCAAGTCAAATTCAGAGCATAGTTCATTCCAATCTTTTAAGTGACCATCTTTTAAGATATCACTAAAGCATTTAATGCCTTTGTGAGTCGAGCTTTTAGCTAAGCATCCTTGGAGCAATGCCAGGGGCTTGCCCTTGTGCTCAAGATTCTGCCATATAGATCAATTTCACAATATTTTTCTCAAACCAATGACATTTTACCCAAGTCATTATTCTTTTGGTTTCTTCTTGGTTCCTTTGTTGGGCTTCCTCGAGCTTACTAAGATTTCACACTTCTATAATTCTAACACTCTAATCCAATTGTAGAATTCAACTAATTATAATTATTGTTTTGAGATCCTATATTTTGAGTAACCGATTAAGATCTTTCCTTCACGAGTCCTTAAAATCATTCCTATGCCTATCATTATGTTATTCCCTTTTGAGGCACCATCCACCCTCCCATCTACCTTTGCCTTCTACTTTGGTATGACCCAGTTTGTAATGATATAGAAGATTCCATATTCAGGTCAACATTGCATGATGAGAGGAATCTATTACCGGACTTAAGTCGTTTATCATATTAGTGGTGCAGATTGGGGCACTCATTAGATGGATTAAGTCTTATGGTACTTCGAGTGTCTTAAAGAAGTTTGGGATTCACAACCATATATTTCCCATTGAATGACAATTGATTAATTATTTCCTATAGGCGGTTTATTGTTTTAGAAGCCTTGTAACAATATGGGCATCAAGTTGGACCACCCATTCTTTCTTTTGCAAGTTTTTTGCAATCAAGATTTTCCCACAAATTTTGTGTCATATGAAGACTTTGATCTTTGCCCATGCCTTTATTTGCCAAATGTTGCTCCATTTTTTATGTGGCTCTAAATTTGGTTGGGTCAATTTTCCATAAACAAATGCCAATGTAATTCCCTTCTGAAGTTCTGGGTCATATATCCTTTTATATCATTTGTTCTCTACTATTATATGCATGTTTTTGATAAAGTAAGAAGCATTTACAAGGTGTTGTATCCTTTACACGGAAAACCCTCTAGGCAAAAAATAAGCTAGTTCAAAGCAGAACATGAACTAGATAACAGAAATAGTAGATGAACAACCGACAGACCACATGTCGAACGAAGGATGAGGACTAGACAACCTCAGAATCAAAGAGGACAAATCTAACTCCCAAAACCTGAGGTCGCGGTTTGGGGAGTCCCTTCTGTTTTCTCTGCACAACAAACCAAGAAAGCTCATAAACGAAGTCCACCAAGCAAGGTGAGAAGAGCAACTCCTTAACAACCATCAAGGACAAATAGTCACCACGCAACGAAGCCGGCAACGTAGAAGAGGAGTCAGAAGCATTTGGAGGATCAACAAAAGTGTTCAACGAGGGACAGGCAAGCTCTATCGGCACAACAACAACAATATGGGGCAACACTGGATCGACAGAAGGAATAGCCAGAGGAGAGTCCTAGGGAGACACGGCCTCCAAGGATGAAACCGTCAAGGATGGACGTCCTCCCTAAAGGGACCATCCAAAGAGGGAGAACCCATCGTGAGATGGTACGAGAGAGCATCCTTCCACCAAGTAGCAGCACCCTTGCGGCAAGCAAAAGGGCAGCCAGAGGCCAAATGACCAACAGAGAAACATCTCCTGCACTGAAAAGACAGTCCAAAAATTGCTTCCAAGGTCTGTCTCCACCATTAAGACCACATCACCATGGAGAAGTTTGGAGATGTCCTAATCGATTAAAATACGAGCCATCGTAATATGCCCAAGATCTCGAGACGTAGAGTCTACCTTTAAAAAACAACCAATAGTGTTGTCAATAGTTTCAAAACAAGAATCTTCCCAAAACTGGAGAGGGAGGTTCGACAGTCAGACCCAAACTGGTATGATATTCAATGGCTCTGGAAGAGGATTGAAAGAGCGAGACCAAGACAGGATGAACAGCGAATGAACACCCCACATCCACCCCCGATCCAACACTCTTTCACGATCCTCAGAGGAAGCAAAGGTTGCAAAGAAAAAACAATCTGCCTAGAAACAATAGGCTTCCAGGAAACAGAAACCCACTCATGGAGATCAAGAAGGGAGGGCCACAAGTCGTTAAACCTGCAAACCACACCCTGACGCACATAAAAATCCTCATTTTCAACCACCTCTAGTCCACAAACCACAACAGGGAAAGCACGAGCGTAGTGCAAAGGTTGAACCCTAGTTGGAGCAAGAGGAATGCGCCTACGAGCAACATCAGAAAAGGAACGATGGCAGCTAGGAGCGAGAGGAGGAGAGGGAACAGGGCCACCACCCACACCAACCCGCATAGCACCATCCACACCAGCTCCACCGTTCAAAGGAGACCCACCCGCCGAGCAGAGGTTCGCCCCTTGCGTGCCAACTAGAGAATCCCCACACAGCTATCCAAGAAATTCCCATTGCTCGCCGTCCTTAGTTTTCCCACTCAGTGTCACTGTTATATGCATGTTGCTTAGCTCTAAATGAAGAGTTATAGCTTGTTACGCGAATCTTTGAGCTGATCTTATTATGTGAGCGATGATACATTGGATTATGCCCATTGGTCGTCTATATAAGACATTCACTTACATATATGAGACCTTGCACTTGCGAGGCTTGTTACAATTCATCACTTTCCCTTTGTGCTTTCAAGGCTTGTTGCTTTCTTTTTATTGAAGTCCATACCTATACATATGTGAGACCTTGCACTTGCAAGGCTTGCTACAATTCATTACTTTCCTTTTGCTTTCAAGGCTCGTTGCTTTTTTTTAATTGAAGTCCATACCTATACATATGTGAGACCTTGCACTTGCAAGGCTTGCTACAATTCATCACTTTCCCTTTGTGCTTTCAAGGCTCGTTGCTTTCTTTTTATTGAAGTCCATACCTGTACATATGTGAGAACTTGCACTTGCAAGGCTTGCTACAATTCATCACTTTCCCTTTGTGCTTTCAAGGCGTGTTGCTTTCTATTTATGAAATCCATTTCTATACAAGTTTAGAAAGCTATTCTTTCTTTCTAACTCTTTTCTGGCAAGCAAATTTCAAAGCTTGTCTTATTTTTTCAGAGATGACAGGCTGAAAATCTCAAAGTCTAATATTTGAATGTCTATATATTTTGGCTTTTAGATGACAGAAGATTGAACCTGTTTTTGATGTTTATCTTTCAAATTCATATATATGCAAAATTAGTCTACCCATAAACAATCAATGCTTTAATGCTAGAACATGGAGTGCAAGAAACGAAACATTTTAAATAAGCAGCACTCTTCTTCTATAACAAGGTCCCGCATCATGATATTTATCACAAATAAGCAGTATTCAACTGAGGTTTCTATCATGCTGGAGTGAATGTCATAGCAACGTGGGAGAAGAGACAAACTATAATGATATCTTTACATCTTAAATGCAACAATAGCTCTATTATTACAGATTTCACTTGGTTATATTATAATTTATAACAATTAAGGTAAGTGTGCTCCGCACAACCGATGTGATTGTAATTTACAGAAAGACAACAACCTCCTTGGCATCTTTTAAATATTGATGACGATGTGCTTTCATTGTACATAAGAACTTCCACAGCCTAACCAATCAGATTCCCCACCATATATCCATCCATATATAATATTTCAAATTTTGTAAATCAGATATACTATATTAATTTACAGTTTCGGACTTTAGAAAACAAGTTGATTGCATCAAGCATTACCATTACCACTGGCAAAAGATTAAACAATGCTTTTTTAAAAGAGATATCTCTCTGCCATTTCTTTTGGAAAGAATATAAATCAATAAATTCCCCAGATCCCAGAAATAATCAATAGCAGTACATAAAAGTGTTTTATTTAAGCAATATTCTCCAAATTCCTCTCATGTACACTGCCAAGGACCATAAACCAAGGCCAGCAGAAACATAGAGCATTACAACACCAGAGGCAACAAAACCACTAGCTCCACTCTGACTGGATTGCCAAAACATAGTATTAGATAGCATGATCATTTAAAATTTGAACAAAACAATGTCTGAATCATTCTCAAATTTTGTAATTGGCTTTTAAAAAAAAGTAACAGCATGAAACACAAACCTGCTACCCCTTGTTGCTAGTAGGATTGTCAAGGCTATCATTTGAGAGGCAGTTTTCCACTTTCCTAAGTTGTTTACAGCAACAGCCTGGACACAATCCAGATTCATCAAAGAATTTCCATGCGACAAAATGTCAACTAAAGTTAGGCTACTGGGAAGAATAATACCTCACGCAAATCACTGCCCTGAGCAGCAGCCCACTCTCTAACTGCTGACATTGTTATCTACAAAAAAAGTGTAGCCAATTTTTGAACAATTGCCAATGCATAGAAATATATATACTAAAAAAGCAGATATAATACAGTGAACTAATTAGAATAATGGCAAAATGACAATAACATAACCAGTTAAGATAGTCTGATTGAATATATGAGTTCATTGTAGCAAAGTTATGATAACAATATTAAGTCAAGGAAAATAATCAGTCTTTAAAGCTTTCTCTTAATTGCTCCTAGTTGAAACAGACCTGTTGAAACTTGAAACTAAACACCCAATAGCTGGCATTTTCACAACATTCGTCTTGCAAATCAATTGATAACTACCACAGTTAATGTGCAGGACAAGTAATGACAACAGGCATGACTCCAAGTATGAAAAGCTGGGACTGAAACCTTGCAGTCAAAGGTAAACAATTGAGCACTTTGTATTCACTAATGGCTCTACATTATGCATACACCATCCAACGGTAATATGTCCAGAATAATCCTATTACAAATCAATCACTAATGGACATAAACCAGGATTAGTTCTCTGTGCTCAACCATGTCCTCCACCCCAACCTTCATTTTGCTTCTCTCCTTTAAAGCTGCAATGTCCTTTTGGATTTGAGGGAACAAGGAGATCTGGTGGGTACTAGGAGGCCTCTCTTCTCTTTGGGTCCTCAATCTCCAAATATCAGATCAGTCATTTCACGGGAAATCAATCCAATCAATAGAGAGGATTTGATCAATTTAATGCATAAGCATACACAGAGGACAATTTCAAGCCAAAATTTTCCACAAGGAAAATGGATGTCATATGAGGATGTAATGTTTTATCTTGAAAAGGTGAAGAAAATAGTGTGGCTACTTAAGGAGATAGTCTTGATATGTAGATTAACAACAGCATACCCTTTAGATTTTAGGTCAAAAACACTATGTACATGCAGACAAGATAAATGGAAGACATCAAGCATGGTAGATCTCCTGATGATGCAAAAAGGATACTTCATGGTCAAATTCTCTAGCCAATACGAGAAAGATCAGTCTTTTCAAGGGCTATTCATGAAGCCTTGGACATCAGCTTTTAATCCCACAAAATCTTCCTGGAGTGGTACTTGAATGGATTAGATTGCCCTTGCTACCTATTGAATATAGGAAAGAATCCTCAACAAGAAGGTGTCCTTTAATTATATTCATATCTGTGTATGCACAGACCTGGAAAAACTGCTACCAGACCAGAACTTGCTAGAGATGGGGGGAACTGAATGGGAACAACCCATTGATTATGAAAATACTCCTTTCAGGTGGAGAATATGCCATAAAAATTAACATTCAGCAAAGGCTTGCCCAACTGAACAACATCATATGATTTCTGAGAGAGAAAGAACTGAAGGAACCAACAAGCTGAATGAGGAGATCAAGGACAGTCAAGCGAATCAGCAGCACAAAGAGGATAAGGTGAAACGAATACATCATTTAGTTAACTTTTGAAGAGCTTCCTGGAAAGAAAACAAATTTCAAAGAGCCTACACTCAGAAGGGGAAGGCCAATACCCATACAAAGAGCAAATCAGAACAATGAATCCCTTCCAAGTCCTTGAGGTACAAAAGAATATGCCAGACGAAAAAATGATCATTGATCAGCATACAGATGATAAGGACACACCTCAGAGTAAACAGGCTAACGAGACATGGAAGAATCTCATCCAACAAACACTTCATGCAGAAAACCACAAAGCAGGTCCTCTTTATGGATGCATCTAGATCAAACCCTCAAACTAGAAATGGCAAAAGAGAAAGCACAACTCAAATTAGCAATAAAATATTTATTTTCAGCCAAAAGCCACAATCAAGAAAGGAAATTTGCATAATAAGTAATCAAGAATTTCAAGAAGAGAGGAGATAGGATGGTCTAATATGGAGTGGATCAGAAATGGACAGGGATCAAATCTAAAGACACCCTTCAGCAAATTATAGGAACCACACCAGGGCCATAATCAGAGTAATGCAGATCCTATCACAGAATATATGATGTTTCACTATTCCCAATACATGTTGCTTGCTCAAGGATGAAATTCTCAAAGAAAAGCATAAACTCTGGTCTGCTTGTCTTACAGAAAGTTACCAGACAACTCAAGATTGCTCAAGAATGAAGACTCAAAGGAATCCCACAAGGTATCATGCACTTTCTCATCAAGGTTTTTGAATTGCCATTAGAGTTGTTTTTGACTTCTTTGATTTTCAAAAAAATTGGGATATACTTTGTCTATATTCCCTCTTGTGGGAACTACAGAAATGAATATTTAAATGAGGTTTTGTGGATTCAAAATAAGGTTTTGTCTATATTTTCTGCTAGAAGGGACCTCAACACAGTCAGAGTGCCCAAAGCAAAGAAAGGTAATAATGGATTCAATTTAGACAACAGATGTATTGGACCAGATGATAATAGTTCACAGATTGACTGATGTGAAATTTGCCAAGGGTTTCATGCTAAGTGCAATCATGAGAAAAGGCAGAGATGCAGAAAACACAATATAGAGAATTTCTACTATCCCATCAATGACTTAATACCTCCATAAAAATCATGGCTCCTGTCCACAATTCATCTTTCTCGGATTATTGGCAAATTCAACTAGAGATATCAAAGGTGATAACCACACCAGCTCACATCTTCAGTTTTGAAAATATGTGAATGCAACACTTGGATCTCTCTTCTCGGATAGCTAAATGGTGGGATGAAGTGACCCGTACCCGAGGGAATGCAACGTTTCCATTCATAGGTAAACTAAAGTACCAAAAAACTAAAATTGATGGACAAAAACATAAATTTGGAATTATTTTCAGAAAATCTTTACACAGGACCAACTATTCCAGCTACATAAAGAATTTAGGGTTAATGAATACAATGATATAATGCACAAATGAGAATATTTAATAGAGGAATTAACCAGTTTGAAAAGTAAAGACGAAAGAGGTTGGAGGCAACAATCTAAATCGTTATGAATTAAACAAGGAGATCCATGTAATGCCAAAATATTCCTAATAATTGTGGTCTGGCTTTGTGCAAAGTTTCCCACAACTTTTCTTTGAGTCAACTCCTAAGTTTGACCTCCTAATGACCCCGATCACTGATTTTCAGCCCCACATGCAGCTTTGGGAAGAAACCACACAAAGCCATGAATAACTGTTGGAGACGGCCTACTGGCCACAAATAGCTATTTTAGGCATTTTGTTGCCTATATCATCACCCTCTACCATCCATTAACTTTGGATTACCTTACCTAAATATGCTGGAATTTCTATCACTGCTATATTCAACTCCAATTGTGCTCTCATTGGTAGCAGTAAATTCCTACACCAATGTTCATCCTCTCCCTCAGGTCATTCTGCAAAGCTAGATAAGAAAAAGATACAAGGGGCTTCTACAAGTCTTCTCAGATTGCAGCTCTTTCTTCCTTCAACACTATCACAATAGCTAGGAGTGCTTGGACCAAGGTAGGTCACCTTTACAAATGCTTCTCTTAAAGCCAACAACGAGGACTCTTTGCTATGCAAGAACAAAATTTCTTCCTTTTATGCTATTAGATTAGTTTTTTGTAAGCTTGTTGCTTCAGATAACAAATTACAGGCTAGCTTAATTAGCATATTGTAAGTTAGATGTCATTTCCCTCCTACTTCGCTCTAGAATTCATTGTGCTTGGTTCTAAGTTTGTTGCATTGTTCTTGTAATATTGATCACTAGCAGCGCAATCAAACAAACTGAACTAGACCTGGTGTTTATTGACAGCATTGTCCCTGTATGATTTCTGTCTACTAAGGTAATCACCCTCTCCATCCTTCCCTTTCCACCCATTTGCCAATCACTTTGTAATATCCCGGACCAGATTTATACAAAAAAAATCAAGTTTTCATAGTTTCATTGCTCAGGCATTTCGTCAAACAGTTTTGCATCAAGCTGTTCTTACAGAGTTTCCACTTGCTTTGAAAGAGTTTGTAAATAAATTTCAAAGCAGTAATTTCTCAATGACATATAATGCAAACAGCATTATTAATGAAAATATTAAACTCAATATAGCCACAGATAATCTCTTTTCAGAACTTAATAATGCTGATACAATTTACCTTACACAGGAAATTCTTGATAGTACATGAATTTCAATTTAACACTCAGAATTTATTAATTAATGTTTGCTGACCTGTAGCAGCTCCTAACTCCAGTACAACACAGATTTGAGTGTGGTATCAGCTTTTACTAATGGTACGGCTGCTAGTATGGATAGCGATTCATTAATTCTCCTAGCCGCTGACTTAGAACCTTCTCTATAGCTGCGTTGGACTTTCCTAAGTCTTCAATTCCTGTTTTGCCCCCTTTTTCCTTCAGACTTTGTCTTTTCTGGAGTCCACGTCACCCTTCATAAGCATTACTAAATGATACGTCACTCCTATTAATGACTGCAGCACCTCTTGAAGTGTACGGCTCCTTATAGAGCTGCTATTAGGTTTGTAAAGGCAAAGAAAGCCTTAATAGTCTTTATCGACCCATTCTAAAATTGTATGGCTCCACAAAAATATAGTACAGCTCCACAAAATATAGTATGGCTGGGTACCAATCAGTTATGAATGAAATAGGCTGTGATGACTGCAGCAAATATAATATAGATATTACCTTATTTCCACCTTTGAAAATAACTCTATATATATATCTCCAAAATTTGCCTTAGAACAAGACTTTGCAAATTTCAAAAATCTCTAGTTGATGAATCCAAATGCGAAATCTATGTGATTCCACCTATAACCAACTAGGGTAGGTCTTTCACTAACAAAACTGATTTCCCTGGGGTTTCCGTCCTAGAGTTTTGCTCCACAAGAAGCTCTCAAAATCCACAATAGAAAATAAAATCAAGAATGAAAAAATGAGCTCCAAAATCTTATTTTATTAAACCCAAGGAACTTTCCCGAAGGCCTTTTCAAATTCCCACCTTTTAATAATTCATTAAGTTCAAATAATAAAGTGACCCTTTTAATATTTCTTTGAAGTTTTCACTTAAGTCACTTTAATAAATTAATTTGAATCAGTTATCCGTAAAAATTTTACTTTATTGGACAACTTACGATAATTAATTTAATTTATTCCCTTATTGACTGACTACAGCCTACGGGAATAAGATAGGCTAAGTGGTCAACTCCAACTACTCCTTGGAAGGGGACATTACACACACCATCAGGGTTTTTATATCGAGAGGTGTTCTACGATGGCAACAAGGCACAGAGTGTCATGTCATGACCATGTACATAAAAACTAAAACACAACTGACATATTTTTTCAAAAATTAAAACTAAAAAATAACTCGTGTAAATTAAATAAAATAAAATAATTCATAAGTAAATAACAATAATATAATTCTTAAATAGTTATAAAGTAAAATAAAATAACTATGAAATAACTCTTAAAGTGAAAAAAATAGCATGCAACTAACTTTTTCCAACAATGACTAATATGGATACAAAGAGAGGAAATGCAAGTTCAGCGTGTGTCAAACATCCCTTGCATCCTGAAAGATGCAGATAGTACCATCATCTAACAACCAATCTATGAAGAGAAGATCATAAAATTGTTTTCTCAATTTCCCTAACAAGTCCCCAAGCCTTGACAGATACTCTACACAATTCTATTTGTGCCACCAGGACACAATAACAAAAGATCTGCTAGACATGATGGTAGAATAGGAGAAACAATACCTAATACAATTCTGTTTTGTGCCACTGGGAAGCAATAACAAAGATGTGGAAGACCAAAAGAGACAAGAACATGTTGAAGGAATATTACTTTCATCAATCAAAAAAGCAGTAGAATGTAATGGACACTAGTATGGCCCAATTTGGACTGAATAGTATGATATAGCTTTTCAAGTGTCAAAAGAGAAACTAACAACTATTTTAAGGGTATTGGATCCTAATAGAGAACTTATAGTGGTTACATATTTCTATAAATGACCTTAGTGGAGATTTGATGCAAAAAGAGGGAGTTGTAGATATGCCAACCATTGTGCATGCTTTCCAAAAATGGAGACACTTTCTTTTAGGAAAGCCATTTGAATTGAAAATAGACCATCTTGGATTGAAATAGATATTTACCCACCCCAATCTTAATGCAAAATAGTAAAGGTGGTTGGAATTTTTTAGTGAATATGATTTTGAAATTAAGTATATCAAGGGGAAGGAAAATCAGGTAGTCAATGCCTTGAGTAGAAGGCATATTCCAGCCATAGTAACTACAAGAACAACTTTTAAGTAATAGGCGTTGTCACAGAAAAACAACGATTCTTGGTATGAGCAAGTGTAACTTTAGAGGTACACCCTAGTTATCACATACTTTAGAGGTACACCCTAGTGATCACATTTATGAAGGATATGCATTTGATAAGAGATTGATCAATGGGACCTCAAGGTAGAATTTATGTCCACAAGACATCTAAGGGACTCCAAGGAGTCTCCCATCCATCCTAGGGACTTCCAATGTCTCCCATGGCAATAAAATATATAATTCAATACTTTTTTAAAAATCAAAAAGCATTCTTGGTTTGTGTGCTACAAACCCTAACCCTAATGATCTATGGACTACACCCAACCCCTAATCACTCACAAAAAACTTATAAATAGGCATCTAACTTCTACGCCTCATTTCAAATCACTCCTAAGTTTCAAAACAGTAAGGACTTGGTGTTGCAAAAAATAAGTGATAGACTGGTGAAAATGGCATTCACCATGAAGGTTTTTGAGGCTTTGAAGGCATTAGTTTGTGCTTGGTGGTGGGGGCTCTGCCCCTCAACCTCACCCTATATCACGACAGGGACCTCACAAGGGGTGCTGCCCCCATAGGTGCATTGCCCCTTGACCCCTTTACCCCCATGAGGGGCACTACCCTTTGACCCTACAAGGGATTTGCTCCCAAACCTCCACCCACCATTGTTAATGTTCAATGTAATCATTGCCATGTTTTTAATGTTTAGTACTTTGAACTTTACTTAATATGCCAAAGTTTCATTTGTAATTCTTATACTTATTCCTCACACATATTTTTATAACTAATTTTTCAAGTACTATATATATGTGCACCACTAGCCCACCACCCCCAGACTTAGGCCCTTGGTCCCCCCATCACTCAAACTCATCCCCTCATCCCCCTATCTCCTCATCAAGAAAATCGGTGGAACTATGATGCAAATCTTACGAAATTGTTCTCTTGGTCATGTATGAAAAGGGACATTAACTCTTTTTGTAGAGAGGTGTTTTGGAGTGCCAATGAATAAAAGCAAAACATGTACATCCAGAAGGATTATTATATCCTCATGATATTCTTGAGCAAAAGTGGCAAATCATTAGTATGGATTTTACCTTTGATCCTAGTCATAATACAATTTAAGTAGTGGTTGATAAACTAACACAGGTAAAACATTTTGTTTCTGGCAATTTGATAGATGATTCACCCCTTTTGGCAAAAAGATTTGTCAAATAATTTTTCAATTTACATGGTGTTCCTGAGAAAATCATTTCTAATAGAGATAGCAAGTTTATTTCTAGATTTTAGATTACTCTTCAAACAGCTTTGGGAACTCAGCTTAATTTTACTACTCGTTATCATCCCAAGACAGATGGGCAAACTGAAAGGGTAAATCTGATTGTAGAGAATTTGTTGAAGGTGTATTGTATGGATCAGAAATCTAAATTGGAGGAGTATTTTCCTTTAGTAGGGTTTGCTTATAACAACTACAACCAGTTTGCATTAGGGATGGCAACATTTGAAGCTTTATATAGACGTTAGTGTTGCACTCCTCTAAATTGGGATAACTTAGAAGATATAGTTGTGTAGAACCTGAAAGTTGAAAGAAATGGAAAAACATGTCAAATTGACTAGATATTGCTTGAAAGAAGTGTCTGACAGGTAAGAAAGTTATGCAAATAGAAACAAGACACCTAGAAGTTTCAGTGTGGTAGACAACTTTCATGAAGGTCAAACCTCAAAAGAATTTTTATTTCATGTGGAAAAGAAGTGAAGTTAGGATTGCGACATGTAAGACCTTTTTAAGTACTGGAAGTGATTAATCCAATAACCTATCAGTTGGCTTTGCTTCCAACCCTAAATCAGATTCATGACCTAAAAAAGACAATTAAAAAACTATTTCTTGTGGACAAATACACCTAATCTCATTGGACCCACATACTGAGAGGAATCTGGTCACATGAAAGGATGGACTGAACCCCCGCCATAGAAAAAAAAATATTTGTAACACAAGGACCTTACCTTACTATTGTACTTGCATTACCCAGCAATTCGAATCAAATAACATAATTTTCAATGGACACGAGAATGTTGGACATTTTATACAGGACATCTTTTGTCTCCCTGGGTGCTGAAATTGATTTATAATACAGATTTCCATTGTCAATATTAGGAATGTGTCAATTTTTCAATGCACTTACATGGTGGACTAGAAAATAAAAGAACCTACCTAGCCATAAATAGTAGATATAACAAACAGTAAGGAGAATACCCATCTGTGTCAACTTGCTTGCCAGAAGGCATAAAATCTTACCAGTGTCTTTATGAAAAAGAAAAGATAAACAAGTGTGAATTTATTAACCATTCCATTACTAACTATTTTACCACATAACAGTTGCACCCAGCATAATCTTAGACAGATACGGCACCTACTCTTACACCCATAAAAGCAACAAAAGAAAAGAACCAAGGAGTACCTCTCGACCAATTATAGCAATGGCAGGCACAGGCAATAACCATGGAGCTTGTCCAATCCACACCATTTCAACAGGCCTTGTACACAACAACACTAAAGTTGTGGCAACAATGAGCTGCAATGAACTTAACTTAGTTAGATTATAAACTTTGCAACCCAAATAGATATACAGCCAGTAATTTAATTTTATTCAAGTACTAATTGCAGTGTTCTTTAAATACAGCTTAAATTCATGAAGATATACAATACTAGTGAATATTGCATGCAGATTCAGAAGCAAAGAAATCAAAATAGAGAGAGCAGGTTTTTATTTTTTCTCGTTCTCTGCTTATAAAATTAAAAAATCTATAAAGGTTTGGTGGGTCATTGTACATTGACCCCATACCCTGAATGTTATTAAACTCTTTCAAAATAAAATGTATGAAGATGACTAGGAGCTACATAAAACTAACTGCATTTATCCAGTTTAGCTTGTAGACTGCCTCCACAAGTACAAACTAGACTTGCATTCGTCATCTTGAGTTTCTCTACTCAGTGCCAGGCTAAGCATCTCAAAAAATGTTTTCAATCAACATAAACTCTCACTGTCAAGAACAATTCACTCAATTTTTTCAAATATCCAACTTGCACTATTGTAACAAAGAGGAGGTTCGTTTTGCATTGAAAAGAAAAAAAACTGTAGAGAGATTTTCTATTGTTTATGATTTTCTAGCAAGTAGGATCCACTACCTTAAAAATATTTATCTTAAGCAGACTCTTTGTTTAGAGCTTCTGAGCCTTGCAGATACAATTAAAGCAAATTTCTCTTTAAGAGATCAATCGTTCCAGCTTTAGAAGAAAATGGATGATATAGCACATTGTAGTATCATCAAAAATTGGTGCACTGAACAAACCTTGGATATGAAAACAGATGAGAGAGAGAGAGAGAGAGAGAGTATTTAAATGCATGGTAGGAAAACCTGGCAAGTACTCACCAGATTCGCGAGTACTTGCAGGTTGTAGGCCCTCCACGAGTGACTCGCAGGTTTACTCACGGCTCGGCAGATGTCCAAAACTCACTGAGTTGTGGCCGAAAACTTGCCTAAAACCCTGTGATTTCTCCAAAAAACTTGCCAGTTCTGATGTGGATTTGTGAAACACATTTTAGACACGATTTTTGGCATGATTATGACGCGTTTTTGGCGTAATTTGGGCCTATAAAAACCCTGCAGTCAACCCTACAGATACACTGCAATTTGGACTGCAATTTATGGTTGATTTGGACTGCGATTTCTGGAGGATTTGAGCGACTTCACATTTACAGCAGTTGGAGAGCAAATAATTTTAACAAAAAAGTGTCGAATACCTAATTTCTCCCTTAATTGATAAAATTGTGAAAATGGTGTGCAGGATGAAAATCTGTGTTGTTTCAAATGCCTTAATTTGGGCTTGGTGGCGAGAGCACTGCCCCTCGACCCTGCCCTGTATCACAATAGGGAATGCGCCAGGGGCACTACCCCCGGACCTCGCGATCGACCCCATTGGGGGCGTTGCCCTCAGACCCCCATGAGGGGTACTGCCCCCAACTAGGGGTGTTTCCCCCAAACTCATTTGATTCATTTTGCAGTTATATTTTGCATAAAGTTTATTATTTTTCAAAAAATTAGGTGTTTTTTTTTAACAATTAAGTGCTTTTTAATGTGCCAAATTTTGCCGAGTACTCTTCGGGTCAATTATTTTTTGGCTTGCCAAGTACTCTCCAAGTCCTAGTTTGCAAACTATGTTTAAATGGACTGCCCATAATCAGTCCATCTATAAAAATTTATAGGCTAGTTATCGCTTTGACTTCTAAGTTTACTTCCCAATTAAGAACTTGTGATTTTCCACTTTCACCTGAATACTAAAGGAATATTTGAAAAAAACATTAAGTCCAAGAAAGAATAGAAGAAAAAATTATATTAATGTCAACTATAAACCAAAGTAGGTCAACATGACTAAAAAGCTCTAATGCTAGGTTTGCCCAGAACCCTGGTTAAACTCAGATGAATCTGGACAAGGTACTGATCCAAGTCAGGGTCCGCCTTGGATTTGCCAAGGTCCTACCTGGGTCTGCAGATTCAGCTCAGATATGTCCGAAAGCTTGCCGGGTTTCAAAAAAGTTATTTGAAAAACAAAAAAAATTAAAATAAATGAACTCTAATGACGATTTGTATTCATTTTACATGTGCACTCAAGCTAATATAAACCATTTTGATAATATATGTATTGTAAAGTCAAACTTAGCCATACTGAACCTGGGAAAAAATAAATCAGCAAACTGCTGAACACAAACCAGCAACATAGCTCAAAAGTACATTCAGTTACAATTGAACCATACTACAGAAAATGAACCCAAGGAGCTGAAAAGGTGACTAAGAATTAGAATACTGAAACGATGGCAGCACAAGAAGAGGTAAAACCTAGTTGTAATAAAGTAAAAAGTACAAATATGAAATAACCATGTAAGAGGAGGACCCTTCAAGGAAATTAAGGTGAAGAAAAGATCAATGCTAGAGGCTGAGGCTGAAAACTGATATTATCACACGTCTGTATCGAAGTATCAATGGTCAAAGCAAAAGAACTGACCACATGATCATTCACCACTACAACAAGACCAGCACAAGATCTAACAATGTGCAGGATAAAGAGGGCAAGCTAGACAATCCTAAGAGCATGCAAGGTGGTTCTCCTAAGACCTCATTCGTAGTACTTGATTTCATTCCAATAAACGACATAAGGATCCCCTAGAGAATCGCACTAAAAGTTCATATTATCTACATATTTTAAGATACAATTTCAGTTATCTTATCCATTGTGTTTCTTGTTTTAAATTATAGATTGTATAATTATAGTTTTGCAAATTATATTCAAACAAGTTCTGCATTAATAAAGGATATTATTTATAAATAGTATTAGTAAGCTACCATAACGTATCTTGAGAAATGAAAAGTTTGAAAAAGCTGTCCATAAATCAGGCGGGGATACGGGTATGTGGGTATGGTATGCTAGTATGGCAAAAGTTTTTGGCGGAGCTGGGTATCTTTTGGGTATGTCTGTACAAAAGATATATAAAAATCACAAATATATTATTAACCATTAATACTAATCAGTAACCAAGGTTAATTAGTAATGTATTTATTAATAGTATATAGATCGTAAATTACTAGTAATATACAAATCATTAGTAATCACTAGTAACTATATATTATATATAAAAACTACCATGATTTATTAATTAGTAATCAGTCTCGTATTTAAAAAATCCAAATGCCTCAAAGGCCAAAATGCATAAAAATTCAGTCAAGAATCGTCAGCTTCTTTGCAAAGCCTTAATCTACGACCTGCACAGTAATCTGCAAATCATCATTCTTTTGTCATACCCCACGTAATAAAGAGAGATCACAGAATTCATAAAGAAATCACAGCACTTAAATAAGCAGTTGATGACTGCCGCTTATATCCTAGGCTAATTAAATTAACAAAAAGGTTGATTAACATTAGACAGAAGAGCATCGTAGGCGGCAACTCTACAAAAGGATATAATTAACAATAAAAAAGGTTTTTAGGCAGCAATGGGTTATGAAGGGATGTGTCCCTTACCAAGGTAAGGGTGTTGATGAAAAGATGTGACTTCTTCCCCCTCCCACTCCCACCATTGAAGATATTAAAGGGAAAACAAATCATTTGTGAGAGGGATGAAGCAAGCAGATTGGAAAATAAAGAGAAATGAAAATCAGAATAAGAAGAATATTAGCAGAAATTTATTTAAAAGATAAATCCGAGTAATAGGTAGAATTATAGACATATATATATATGTGTGTGTGTGTGTGTGTGTTCCTACCATTGTGACATTTGCAGGAAGTTAATGATCTTTGTGAATAATCTACATGCTTCTCTTTATTATATGTGATAAGGGATTCGTATAATAATCCATTTTGAATTTAGAGAAATGGATTGCAAATAGGGAGGCCGATCAACCTTCCGGGTTCACGAGAGGTGAAGGAAGACCGGCCTTCATGCTCTTATCAAGTATGCCACCCCGACATGGAATGGAAGACTGGCCTTCCATGCTCATGGGCCAGGGGGTGGAATGGAAGACTGGCCTTCCATGACCTTGGGCTTGATCAAGGAGGACGACCAGCCTCCAAGGTGAACTGAAGGATGGAAGGGCAACCCACATTCTATGCTCTCACAGTACAAGGGCAGCCAACCTTGAGACTACAGTCTGCAAGCATTTCAACGAATTTCTAATAAGATTATTATGGGAATCCACATTGGAATGGCTATTGCCTTGATTAGATTTTTGATGTGACTAATGTACATGGATATATGTACATGTGACTAATAATATATATACATATATATATATTATTATGGCTTATGATTTAATGTCGATTTCTAGTGACTAATATTGTGTGCGGGACCTAAACCAAGATTTGATGAGACCAAGATATAATCTTAATAGGGTTATGCCAATCAAGATACCGCACTACACTCCCATATCCATGACACATCCAACTGACCAAAAGATTGGTGTATTGGATATAAATTAGGAAATAGCCATGTTCAGTATACGTTTATGCAGATACAGATATGACAGTATCCAGTAGCTTAGAAAAGTACTTTATTAAGAAAGAAAAAAACAGACTTCAACTCCACCTGCTGCAATGTTGCTATGATTGAACCAAAATCCTACTCATATTGCATTTTGATTTATTTATAAGTCGATACCTGCAGCTAAAATAGTAAGAAAAGAAAATTCTAGAGACATTGACAGCAACCCACTCTCATATTGTTTATTCATTCAATACATTAAGCTGTCATAAGTTGGGCAGTTTACAAAAGTTGTAGTAAATACCTCTTAGTATTGGTAATTTGTCTGCATTCCTGCCTTAAAACAACTCCAACAGCATAGCCTGAAGCATCTGCATCAATTTCAAAATAATTTAACATTGTAATGTCCCCTTTTTTATTACCTTTCCAACATCTTTGGAAGCTCCAACTTTCTTGGAAAGTGCCAATCTTTTTGGAATGGATTTCAGATAGTGGCATTGTGTTCAAGAGATCAAGTTGAATCCATTGATTCCTTCTGGTAGCAGTTTAGACATTCCGGGTGCTTTCCACACTTCTTGGAGAAGTATTCTATTTTGAAAAAGTATCAATTTCATTAAGTTGGATTTTCAGTAAGCTTCAGAGTATGTTGACGAAATCAAAATTCACTTTTGGGCTATTTTATATTTTCGCAACTCTGTGCGGATGTATGGAAAATAATTAAAACATTAAATAACTAAATATTGAAGTTGTCAAAGGGTGAATTAAGAGACAACTTATATTAATTATTTATAAAGGTGAATTTTAAGTGACTTAAGGAAAAATTAAAAAATAAAATAAAGTCACTTTTATGGAGCTGAAGGATTATTATTAAAAGGTGATTTTAAATTATGATTTCTGAAAAGTTCCAAAAGTGCTTATAAAAGGGAAATTGGAAGCGAAAAAGAGGACTCAGAATATTTCATTTTACTCTATTTTCTTAGTGAGGTCGAACGTTGTTCATCTCCTCCACCTTAGACGAAACCCAAAGGTAAGATCGGTTTCAATGGTGAAAGATCCCTCCCTAACCAATACTGTGTGATTCATTTGATTCATTCAAAGTCACAATGTGTGCAGAAAGAGTTCAAAGGTGGATTCACATGACATTCACAGTTAGGCATAATGGTTGAAGTAATTTATCGGAGATGTGCAAGTAAACGATAAATTATTGATTCTTCGATTTATGGGTGGAAAATATATTCATTTGCTATAATCCTTGGTGCCACCCACAAGTAGTGTCAAGTGCTGACTATGGAACACCATGTAGAGGTTTTTGGTTGAGGAAGACATTATTCATTGTTGGGTGTGAGGATTTTCCATTTCATATTTACCAACCACTACCATTAGTGAATGACAAGTATTCATTCTTGGGCACCATACATTGACATTTGCTGAGATTGAGTGCATTTCATTGTTGGGCGTGAGCATATTGAAGATTTGCTTTTGAAGTTGTGGAAGTTTGGATGAGTTCATTGCCGGTTGCCACATTCATTGAGGTAAGGCGTTGCAAGTTAAGAAAGGCCATAAGTGTACCAGTTGGATCCATACTTATTTGTTGGTCATATCATTCAAGGTCATACATGAAATAAACATTTAAGTATAAGTGGCATTTGCATATGGACATTTACTTTCTTATACTTTAACTCATATTTTATTTATATATAGTTTCAAGATGTTTGAGAATGGTTTTGGATCTCTAAGAGTTGCAATTCAAATTCTAGTTATGACAATCCTATAATTTTTCAGACTTAGTCAAATTTCAGTAAGCAACAGGTTCTTATCAGATTTAATAGCACCCAACCATTATTCAATGTTGACAAGCATTTTGGAGGTGTTTCAGGCTGTATCACAAGGTTTGCCAAATTTTCGGCTTCAAGTTCAAAATTCGGCGAACTCCTAAAAAATTGATGGAATTCATTAAAATTTGTATGAAAAAGAGGAGGCGGCTTAAGTTTTATTAAATAATATTTTCATAAAGCATTTTTTAGGATTTTTTTACTTTTTTATAAATAATGCCACAACCTCACTAAACACAATATATTTGTTGAAGACATTTTTTGTCACTAGCAGCTAGGGCACAGTAAATTTCTTTTGTCATGTGATAGAGGACCAAGGTCTGAAGGCACAAGTTTGTATTTCATGGCAAGGCTGGAAAACGTGTGGAAGAGGGCGAGAACAATTGTATTCACTAATGTCTTTTCCATAGTTCAGCGTTGGTCTTTTCCACGGGAATTTTTGAACCTACATCACCCTATGTCATGACCTCTACACAAACCTACATCGCCAAATTTTTGTCGCAACCTATGCACAAACTTGCATCTCCAAATTTTCATCCATCTCTACTCACTAGGAATCTCCAAGGTAGGCCGCTGCTACATTTGTAGTTTAACTTTAGAGTTTCTTTTTAGGTTTTTCCTTTTAAGTCTTATATTTTATTAAATCTCAAACAATGATTTTATATTTTATTATTTTATTATTTTATTTATATTAAATTAATATTAAAAAATCAATATTTTAACAAATCATTTTAATAATGGCTTGGGATAAACATGTAGAAAATAAAAATATTATTTTATTTATATTAAAAAAGTAATATTTAATATATTTAAATTTACTATTACTCTAATTTACTTATTAATCATATGTTTGTTAAATAGAATAAAATTTAGTATTTTTTATTTAGTATATTAAAGTTAAAATAAAAAATTATTATATTTTTATTTTATGCTTTTAAAAAAAAAAGTTTAGTGTTTTTATTTTGTTTATAAAGTATAATATTTTTATTTTTATGCTTTTAAAATAGAATTTAAAATTTTAATTTTGTTTTTTAGAGTTAAAAATAAAAATTATATAATTTATTTTAATGTTTTTAAAATAAAATTTAGTTATTGTTTTATTTTATTTTTTGGTAATAAAAAATTTATATATTTTGTTTTAATGTTTTTTAAAATAAAAATAAGTGAGTTTTAAATATTAAATATTATTTCTCTTTTGAAACATGCAGATTGTAATTTAATGGCTCCTAAAAATTCAAATGTCGAGGCATGGAAATATGTGACCCACAATGGTATTGACCTCAAATGTAAAAAGTGTCGGAAACCTTTTATTGGAAGTTTAACAAGGGCAATGTACCATTTACTTGGTGTTGTAGGGGGTCCAGAAGGACGTGTTACTGCATGTCCAAGTGTGACTCCAAAAATTAGAGTTACTTTAGAGAAAGAACAATCCTCTTCAATTGTAGGAAAGATGAGGATCACACAAAAAAACAAAGAATTGAAGAGGATGTGTCTAGATTCACAACATCTATTATGTCTTTCTCTTCCAACTTACCCAAGGCCACAAATGTATCAAAAGAGAGTGGAGCATTGAACAACTTTTGGAAACCAACAGAGAAACAGTAGGTGGATGATGCATTATCTAATTTGTTTTATTCAAGTGCTATTCCATTCAATGTAGCAAGAAATCCACATTTTCATAATGTAATTCAGAAAGTTGCAAAGTTTGGCAAAGGTACACACCTCCATCTTCAGAGGCTTTCAAGACAACTCTTTTGCAAAGATCAAAAGATAGTGTGACAGAGAAATTAGTTGAGGTCAAAGCCTCTTGGAAGGCAACAGGTTGTACTATATTGAATGATGGATGGTTAGATATATGTCAAAGGCAATTGATTAATGTTTTGGTGGCTTGTCCTAAAGGTGTTGTGCTCTCGAAGGTGATTGACACCATGAACCAAAAGAAAACTTCAAAGTATATTTTTCAAATATTAGAGGAAGCAATTTTGGAAGGAGGGGTGGAAAATGTGGTTCAAGTGGTAATTGATAGTGCAGCAAATTGTGTGGGAGCTAGGAAGTTGATTGTAGAAAAGTACCCACAAATATATTGGAGCCCATGTGCAGCCCATTGTTTGGATTTGTTGCTTCATGACTTGGCTAAATTCCCATGGATACATGAAGCAATTCATGGAGGGAAAGCAATTGCAAATTTCATAAGAAATCATCATCTCACATCAAGTTTTTATAGGTAGCATGCATCTAGGGAGTTGTTGAGGCCTTGTGGCACAAGGTTTGCTTCATTTTATATCACTTTGAAAAGAGTGGTTGAAGAGAAAGCAGCTATGAGATCTGTTATTTGCTCCAATGAGTGGGAAAATTCAGCGCTTTCTAAAGGTCCTAAAGGGAAGAACATAGAGCAAATGGTTTTGGGAATGTGGAGCAAAGGTTTTGAATATATGTGGGCCAATTGTTTATGTGCTTTGTATGGTTGATGGTTACACGCCTTGCCTCGGCATGCTTTACGAAAGCATGGACCGTTGTAAGGAAACTATTCAGAAAGCACTAAATAATGTAGAAGCAAACCACATGGAGATATGGGAGACAATTGATTCCAGATGAAGAATAATGCACACCTTTACGTGCAACAGCTTGCTATTTGGAGCCTAAGCTATTTCATATTGATAGACAAAGTGATTGTGAAATTATGGCAGGGCTTTTAGAAGCCATTAGCAAGTTTGAACCAAATCCAGCAATTGCAGCTCTACGAGACCAATGTTGGAAGTACAAGAGAGTAGAAGGGATATTTGGAATGCTAGCAGCCAAATATGATATGGCACGAGATGATGTACTTGGCTATAGATGGTGGATGACCTATGGAGCACAAACTCCTGAACTACAACACTTTGTCATTTGAATGTTGAGCCAAGGAGCAAGTTCATCAGCTTGTGAGAGTAACTAGAGTTGCTTTGACCACATCCATTCCAAAAAGAGGAACAAGTTGTCCGGAAATTTGGAATATCTTGTCTACATTCGCAACAATTTAGTATCATTCATGAACAAATCAGCAAATGACTCCACATCTTTTTCACAACAACAAATTTCAGAAGATATAGCAGTGTCAGTTGCAGATGAGCGTGACATTTTTTGATGATGAATTGGGTAATGATACTAATGATGATGCTACATCATCTCAACCAAGTGCTCTTGATGACTTGGACCTTTTCTGAAGTTCTAAAGTCTTGACTATTGATTGTACCTTTTTGACAAAAAGATATCTTAGCAATCGTGATTTCACATGTTTTTTATGGTTTATATTTTACAAATGTGTCATCTTTTTATAATGATTTCAAATCTATTTAGCAATGTTACAATATTTTGATAATCTTGTGGATATATTACTTGATTATTTATTTTTAAATAAATTTATATAAGGCAAATTTAATGCCGATTTTTTTTTTACCCTTGTCGAACTTCATCCAAATTTTATTGTTGCTGAACTCGAACTCGAATTTGAACCTTGTGACATAGGTTCAAAGAATAAACACTATTGTTGAGGAATAAATCTGCCATTTCCAATGCTGTTCACATTGCTACATCATCTTGGCACCTACTGCAAGTGTACTTGACATCTTTGGAGGTTAGAAAACTAAGAATTCTACATCTTTGTAATTCTGATTTCTGGAACAAAAAATTGCATTGTTCACTTTGATTGTTTCCAGCTCTATTGAAGGTTGCAAACTGTTCAACAAAATGTCCCTCAATTATCTTCGAATACCGTGTTGTTTATGTGATTGGTTCATGATCTAAATTCATAGTCATAGCTATTCGAAATCATGGCATTCAGAAATCATGTGTTAAGTTATATATAAAGTGTTTGACAAAATGCCAACAAACTAAAATCAGAAATACTGCATGTTTGGCTTCAAAATTTGTGTTAGGGTCTTTGCAGTGGTACCAGAGCATGTCTGTGTAGTTATGACACTTGCAAACATTTAGAAATATTCCAGTCCAGGATATTACAAGCATGTTTGGAAGTCAAAAAGAGGTTTCCTTGCAAGTTCTCTTATTCAAGGTATTGAAAGCTCTCTTCTTTATCTTTGTCCAAATAAACTTCCCTCCTCCCTTGATAAAAGCATGCAATGGAGCTGCAACACTAGTGAGATATAAACTTGAGAAGATATATGTACCCTTCAATAAATTTTTGAAACTCAATCAAGTTTATTGGTCTTGGCCTTTTTATGATAGTTTGGAACTTTGGAGTCTTGACCTTGGCTGAAACATTTTCAACTCATCTCCAGAAAGAGTTCCAAATAAAGATGTAATTTTTTGGAAAACTCAGTTCTGCAAGTAAAGCTGCAACTGATTCTTTTGTACAGTATCAAGCACGTTGAACACAAGCTGCAACTGATTTTTACAGGTGTTCGATGTCTTCCTCTAATGTCCTGTTGAACACAAGAACGTTATTAAGGTATACAATGACAAAAGAATCCAAACAAAGCCATGAAACTTCAATCACTAGGATCAAACATTGGTGATTTACTACATAATCCAAAAGTCATCTCCAACCATTCAGGCAAGCCTTGTGTGGATTTAAACATTATTTTCTACATGTCATCTTCTTTGATTGGATTTGAAGGTAACTGGATTTGCCCAACTTGGCTGAGCATCTGGATCCTTGCAGCTAATCCAATAATTTGACAATCCTCATAAAGGATATGGATTATTTATGGCAAATTTGTTAAGTGCCTGAAAGTTTATTCTCATACTCAAGTTCCATCCTTAGCATGAATATAAGTGGCTAACCACATTGAGAAACACTTGGTCTGATCACTCCTTAATCTAAGAGCTCTTGTGCCTGCTTGTTAAGTGAAACTCTCCATACTATCATTATCAGTGCAAGAAATAGTGAGAGCATAGCTTTGGCAAAGTTCTTAGTTAGAAACTGAGCACACTGTCTTTATGGGAACTACACACATGGCATCCATTCTAGACACAATCTCTAGTGTCAATACATCACCACATATATGAGAAAAGGATCATAATCATGTATTTGCCATAAAAACATTAAAGGAGAAAAAAGTGGCTGAAATTGTTAATGTCTAGACGCTAAAGGCCACAGAGAGTTCAACAATTTTACCACTAACATGCATCATAGAAAAGATCTCACAGAAGGTCATATGCGTTCAAAATAACAACTCCCTTATGTCACATGCACTACCTATCCTTTCAGCTTTAACAAGACAAGTCACAAGGCTTGTTGAGGTTATGCTATGCCTATAGTAGTGTCTACTCTTAAGTGCAACATCCCTGGCATGGTTTATAGTAAAAACCTCAACCTAACTTGTAAAGCATTGTGAAAATTATAGACCATGAAATGACATTTACAATTACAGCTGATTACAGATATAACTGTAGCAAAAGCATACTTGAAAGGTATACCGAGAAAAGACTGATGATACAATATCTAATACATTTAATATTACTAAAATAAAAAATTATTTAGTGGCACCATGAAGATGAAACCAAGCATTGAAAGCCTTTAACTTCTGAATTTTATAGTAGAAAAAAGATAGTAATAACAACAAATGAATTGGCTTACATAAGAAAACTCCTATCAAGGAAAATATAATCAAGCTTACTTTGTCAGCCACAGGATCCAAGAATGCTCCAAAAGCTGAACCCGATCTTGTCTGCAATCCATGACAATCACTATGGCTCAGGAAAGATTGTGCCCAGGATGGTGGATACTGTCATTACCCTTGGATCAAAATCCTATTAAAACATTTACATTTGCATTCTTACAAACAACAGATAATGAATTATAGATGTTTTAGAGAAAAGGCAAAAGCTGATGGCACATGACAACTGTCTAGAAGGGGATGGACCGCATACTCTGCGGGCAATATATCCATCCAACCAATCTGTGGCAGCAGCTGCCACGAAGATGCTTGTTGTACCCACAGTTTCCCACCATCCATTAAGATAGAATGCTGATAAGTAAAATTCACATGTGAGTCCCAAAACATTGTAAAGTGCAATTACAAATGGTACTAGAATAATAAGCAAAGGGCAGAGAGAATAAATGACAAAAGACAAAAGCAATGGGAGAAAATAGGCATCAGTATTTAATGCAAATTGCACACTCAGAATAGAGAGTATAATAACACTATGATCTTATAATTAATGAAATCCTACTCACAATAAGTAATGTTAAAAAAATCTAATTTTGTTCTTTCCAAATTAAAACTATCTCAGCTTTAGGTAGAATTATGGTTCCTGATTGAGACACTGATGAAACCAAAGCTTCCATCCAATCTTATAAATAACAAATTGATCAGAAATTGAATCAATTAAATAAATTAAGTTCACTAACTTGGTCAATTAATGTTCTCATTGAAGCTAACCCCTTATGCTAAACAACTTTGAAGGCTTATTCTTGGAAATTGACACCTAAACTGAGATTCAGAAACTGACTATCAAAATACAACTAAGGAAGATGAATTAAAATACCTGACCACTCAGAAAGACTGGATTTGACAGAGAAAAGAGACAATAATGATAAGGGTGACTGGAGTCAAAAACGTCTCACTAGTTCAGCTGTGGTCAAAACTGACCCTGTCAGTATTAGGCATAACCACAGCCAAAGACATCGCAGAAGACAAGAAAAACAGGGATGAAAGGTGCAAAGGCTTTAAAACATGTCAAAAAGATTCTTTTTCAGTTACAAGGATGCTTGGGATTCCTCTTCGACTCTTCTTGTGGCTCATTTTTGTTAAAAACCTTCAAGAGAGGTCATTGTACTTGGTCACTCCTCAGATTTTTGATAGAAAATGGTTATAAAATCTTATAGTTATGTCCCTTCAGCCCATAAGTCTTAAGGTGTTGTAGCAGAGATTTTGAGAAGTCCAAAAGCATTGTAAGAGCTTGTATGGTGTGGGGCATTGCTGCCTTTTGCAAGAAAAGTCCTTAAAGGCCTATTTGTAGGCAGATAACCATTGTAACAGCTCATGTGATAGTGGCTTGAGGAGGGAAACACCTCACTCTTCTGGAGTTTTTCCCATTTGGGTTTCTTCATGTCATATTGATGTTATCTTTCATTCTTATCGATACTTCATGCTTATTGCTTCTAGATACATCTTCATTGCATTGTTATCTTCTCTTGTCAACTATTGACTAAACTTTTGGGGGCTCTTTTTTAATATTTCTGCACAATAAGGCAATATAGAATCTGTTTTGATTAAAAATATATAGTGGACTCTCCAAATTAATTACAGATTATAAATCAATAACCAATTCCTGAGAGTCACTGTTGGCAAGAGTAAATTGATTTAAAAATGAAAAGATTAAGACAGGTAGATTTCTAGAGTTGAAAAATATTCCCGACTATCATAAAGGATATTTAATAATTATGGTAGTGCCTATCAAAATAACCCTCCCTCTGTCACCAAAAACTGAAATGTCTCAAGGGAACTCACAAAAGTTGTCAAACTTTGAAGCATTTGAACCATCGATTGTTTGCATCCAACATTAACAACTGAAGCCTTGAAACACCTACAGATAGATATTCTACCTAGCTGTTCCACATTTGATATCTCATGGGATTTTAGTTTTTACTCATATCTATACCCACAAAACAACTCGATATTTGTATATCTAAGGTTATCGATATGGAAACCTCTTTTACAACCACTTATTTTCATAGCATTTTTTTCCTATAGCCTTGATAAATATTTTGCATAACATTATTTGTTAAATTTAAAACTATATAATATGTATGTATTATACTTGTATATGTACTTCTATATATAATTTATAATTATATATGAATAATCCATATACATACATAAACAGGTATACATATACATATACGTACATATGTATGTAAATGTATGTATATACATACATATACATATACATATATATGTATATGTATATATGTATATGTATATATGTGTATATATATATGTATATGTATACATGCATATACATGCATATACATGCGTTACTGGTATATGTATGTCTATATATAATCTTTAAATATAGATAAATAATCCACATGTATATACATACACACATACATACAAGTGTATATGTAACACATATGCATACATATATATACATAGATGTGTATATGTATATGTATATGTATACGTACATGTACATATATGTATACGTATATGTACATGTACATGTGTATATATATACATACATACATATGAATATACATACATATACATATACATGTAGCTATATAGATATGTATGAATATATATACATATACATGCATATGTGTATGTGTATGTGTATATACATGTAGCTATATAGATATGTATGAAGATATATACATATACATACATATGTGTATGTATGTGTATGCGTATCTATATACCAACGTGTGTGTGTGTATATATGTTGTGTATGAAAATTATCCATTGCTATCATTTTACTGAATATTGCCAACTTTGTAAAATAAGTATAATTCCTATGGTACAATGGCACATCCTTCGAGAACTAAGAAGCTATGATAAACACCTAACTTGTAAATCATATATAAAATGGAAAAAGAAAGTGGTAAAAAACAGGGAAACCCAAGGACGCATCCCCCCCCTTAAATGCCCCATCCCTGTCCTCGGGACGTCCCGGGTATAGGGGGACAGCTGGGGGACGCCAAGGGACCGTCCCCTTTTCTGCCCCAAAATAGGAAATCGTCCCCGAAACGGGGGGACGGCAATGACCAGATGGGGGACGGTTGACCGTCTCGGGAACGGCCAGGGGACGGTTGAGCCATCCTCGACCGTCTCGGGGACGGCCGACCGTCCCCCGCGTCTAAACAACTTTTAAACTCAAAATAAAAAAAGTCATGCCCCTACCTACGTGGCATCTGTGTGCCCCATTGTTTTTTACTCTTATGAGGAAAGAAAGGCCTCTCTTTATTCATTTTATGCATTTGTTTGTTTGAGAGCAAAAGAAGTTGCAGCCATTGAAGGAGGAGGAGCAGCATTTTGAAGGAGAGGAGGTTAAAATTAGTGTCATTGGGAGTGCAAATCCACCAAAGAGGTATGCATACATTGTCTAATTTTTAATTTTTTTTTGCATTTTCAATTGAAACTTGCATTCTAAATATAAAAAACATGAGCAGCAGTGAAGATGGGAGTGATTGTGAAGTTGAAGTGCAAACTAGAAGGGAAAGTGGTGGGCGTGTTAGTGGAGAGCAAAGAAACCCAATCCAATGCCCTTCAACAACCAATACCCATTAAACACCAAAACCATGGAACACTATGCAAAACACTCATTAAACAAAAAAAAAACATTCCTTCAATATGTTACACCCATGGGTGACAAACAAAAAAATCCAAGGGGGAGTAGGGTGTGGTTTTGCCATGTTTGTGAAAAGGAATTTAGGGGCAGCTACACAAGAGTTAGGTCTCATTTTTTGGGTGAGGTGGGTCATGGAGTTAGAGTGTGTCCTACATTAACAGATGAACTATTTTTAGAGTGCCAAAAAATTCAAATGGAGTTGGATGGTGGGGTTCAAGGTGGGTCACCTTCTTTCCCAAGTTCACAATCATCTATGCCTAATCCTATTCCTTCCACGGTTGGTGGTAGTGGAGTTGCCTCAAGAGGAAAGGGGAAGGTGAGTGGTAGTGGGAAGGCATCTTCAGTTGAGTCCATGTTTAATAACCAAGCACGAGAAGCCACTGAATCTTCCATTGCCAAATTCTTTTTTTCCCATGCCATCCCATTTCATGTGGCTCGTTCCTCTTATTTCAAACAAATGGTGAAAGACATAGCCACTGTTGGTCCTTCATTCATACCCCCTTGAGATCATAAGCTACGCACCACCCTCCTAGACAAAGAGCACTCCAAAGTTAATGTGTTAATGGAGGAGATGAGGCAAACGTGGATGAGGACGGGGTGCTCTATAGTGATGAATGGGTGGACTGATGTTAGACATCGGCCACTCGTCAATGTCATAGTCACATGCCCTGTTGGTTCTTATTTTCTTAGAGTCGTAGATTGTTCAGGGAGACGTAAGGATGCAGACTTCCAGTTTTCCATTTTGAGAGATGCCATAGAGGAGGTTGGGGCTGCAAATGTGGTGCAAGTGATCACCGATTTAGCATGTGTGTGCAAATCGGTTGGGTTGATGGTGGAGGGTACTTATAGGCACATATTTTGGACCCCATGTTGTGTTCATGCATTGAACAATGCATTGAAAGACATAGGGAAGTTGGATTGGGTGAAGCAAACGGTGGCAAAAGCTAGAAATATTCAGATGTTCATTTGCAATCACCACACCTCACTTGCTCTCTTCAAAACATTTTCAAAGAAGGAGTTTCTCAAACCTGTTGAGACAAGGTATGCCACTTACTTCATTTTGTTTCACTTTCAATTTGTATTCATAATCTGATTTTGTTTTAAATTTTTATTTTTTAATGAATCAATGAATGTAGATATGCCACATACTTCATCTTGTTGGAGAGGATGTTTGAGGTGCATGATCCTCTACAAATGATGATGGTCAATGCAGAGTGGACAAGATGGCCTAATGCAAGTTCTGCTCAAGGAAAGACCATCAAACAAAAGATCCTTGATGACAATTGGTGGGCCAATGTGAGGTAAGACACATTAGATGGCTGATTTTCATATTAAATTTCTGATTTTGATATTTTAATTTTATTGTCCAATGTTCCAACTTTTGAAGTTTCTAACATGTCAATTAACTTGTCAACTAATTATTTTGAACTTTTTGTTTGCATTTTGCAGATATATTTGCTCTTTCATCTCACCTATTGTAGATGTCATCCGATATGCTGATACAGACTCTCCTAGTCTTGGAGAGATATATGAGACATTTGACGATATGCTTGGGAAGATCAAGCACACTATTTCGGCAAAGGATCCCACTTTGGATTTATATGAGCAACACATTAGGCCCATTGTGATGCGGAGGTGGAATACAACGAACACCCCGCTTCATATGGCTGCCTTTGCTCTAAATCCAAAATGGTATGCACCAAGGGTTCGTAGGGTGCCTCCATGCTATGACCCTGAGGTTTTACATGAGTTCACACGAGCCATTGAAAAGATTTATCCAACAGAGCAGGCTTCACTACTTCAGACACAATTCCTAGACTTTGCAAATCTTAATGGCCCAAACTTGAGTAAACCACAGGCGAGGTTGGATATATTAGCTCAATCAAACCCTATTGGATGGTGGACCTATCATGGGAGGGATACACCATAGTTGAAGACACTTGCTACTCGCCTTCTTGCACAGGTTGCCAGTTCCTCTGCTGCAGAAAGTAATTGGTCCACGTATAGCTTTATCCACTCCCTCAAGAGGAATAGACTTACCTCTAGACGAGCAGAGAAGCTAGTGGCTATTCATAGTGCTCTTCGGCTTCAGGATCAGCAGACTCCAGAGTATCGACAGACTCCAGCGCTACGGTGGGATATTGATCTCGAGGACGTGGCCCAGGTAGATGAGGAAGAGACAGCTGAGGGTTTGGTTGGGATTTCGTTGGTTGAGGAGAACCATCACAATGGCAGTGACTCAGAGGATGACTTTGATTTTGATGCGGTTATGAGAGATGATTAGGGGCAGCAGTGCTCTTTGTTTATTCATTATTGACATATGATATTGTATTTTGATTTTCATAACAAACTTTAAAACTATATGGCAGCAATGTAGCCTTTGGGCATTTTGATATTAGTTTATAAATTATAACTTGGAGATTGTTTCATGATTCGTGTATGTCAATTTTGAATGCGTATTGAGTATTGGCATAATGTTGAACACAAATGTTATATGTTAAGGTTCTATGATGTGTTGAAATTATTGCAGCTTTGGGTTCATTCTTCCAGCCCAATCAAAGACATGAAATTGCATATAGCCTTTGGCTATATATTTCATTGTGATAATTAAGTGAAGGGGCACTTCACTTGGAAATTATAATATAACATTTAATTATTGTGAATAATTAAATGGGGCTGACCTAAATAATATTTATTATTTATTATGGCCGACTTCCTTAATGTGGCCGACTCATTTAATTATTATTATTATTATTCCTTAAGGAAGCCGACCTACATGAAGAGATACTTTGTTTTGTATAAATACAAGGTGATGATCTCTCATTTGATCATCAAGTTCATTCAATATAATTCGCATTTCTAAAAAGAAGAAGTTCACATTCAGCAACAGGTCGACATTCTGTAGCATCAGCAAATCAATTCAAGGAGAAACATATTCAGTTGTATCTTGCATCTAAGGGAGGTGCTATTATTCATTGTATCTAATCGGCATTGGCTGTGCCTGAGTTGTAAGCAGATTTCTGCTCCTATTCTATCAATATATAAGAGATATATTGGCTGGGTTTTTCTCCCTCAAGTTGGAGGGTTTTTCCCAAGGTATCTACTATGTCATTGTGTTGAATTTTTGAATTAAATTTTTGTGCTTTACATCTGATCATAAAACTAACATGGTATCAAAGAGGGTTTGAAGAAGACCTTGATCAGATTTAGTCTTGCAGCGATACCCTTTATTCTCCTCCTCATCCTTGATCTCTTCTATCTCTTCGTCAAGATGGTGAACAGTCTCAAGATTGAGGACAAACTTGAGGGAGCATCAAATTTCACATCTTGGAGATTCAGATTTATGCTCACCTTGGAGGAAAGTGAATTGGCTAAGTTCGTGGAGAGCAATGTCTCTGAGCCTACTGATGAAGAAGAGAAAATTGTTCCAATCATCTCTAAGTTGAAGATGGCAAGAGAGATGTTTAAAACTTTGGAGGAGATGTACGAAATCAACAACACAAGCTGGGCACTTGCACTGAAGCAACAATTCCATCATGTTAAGATGGCGAAAGGAGAATCTATTATTGCTTACTTTATGAAGATTTCTCAATTGAGAGATCAGCTCTCTACTATTGGTTATATTGTTGATAACAAGGATTTGACCATGTTGGCTCTCAATGGTCTTCCTTCATCTTGGGAGTCTTACATTCAAGGAATCAATGCAAAATCGAAACTTCCCAAGTTTGATCGGTTGAGGGCGGATTGCATTCAAGAAGAGTCTAGATTGGCTACGGGAGGTTTTGGTCAAAGTTCCACTAATGAAGACATTCATGTTCTCACCACTCAATCCTCGAAGAAGAAAGGGAAAGATGGGAAGAAAGGTTATTTCAAGAGAAATAGAGATAAAGGAGTTGATGGTGCCCCCGCATTCAAGAAGAAGAGGGACCTCTCCAAAGTCCAATGTTTTAGATCTGACAAGTATGGTCACTATGCAAAGGATTGTCCAACCAGGCCTAAGCAGCAGGCTACCTTTGAAAATGTTGATGAAGTCTCTCTGCAGAAGGATTCTTGTGAATACTTATTCTATTCTGCCTTGCCAAGCAATGTGCCTACCGACACCAACACTTCACTGATTGATAGCGGTGCCTCTCGTCACATCACCAGATTTAAGGAGCATCTAACTGATTTGGCGGAGAGAGATTCGAGTGAACAAGTCATTATTGGAGATGATGCTAGTTACTCTATGAAAGGAGTTGGGACCTCCTCTCTTCACTTGGATTTTGGCATTTCCTTGCATCTGAATGATGTGTTATTTGTTCCAGGCATCAAGCGAAACCTTGTTTCTATTTCAGCCCTAGAGGACAAGGGGTACCAAGTTGCATTTTAGAAGGCAAAGTTCTTGTATGGACCAAGAACTCAAACATCAAGTTTGCTCGGGTTATTGGAGTTAGACATGAGAGCCTCTATAGGTTATGCACTTGTCCACTTCAAGCTCTAGTACATGATTCTTCAAGTTTGTGTGATCTTTGGCATCAAAGATTGGCTCACCTTCACTTTTGAGCTCTACCTATCATGGAGAAGATGGTCACCAGCCTTCCAAAATTCAACCACGAGCATGAAGGTACTTGCAAAGGCTGTGCTTTAGGTAAAAATACAAAAGGTCCATTTCATAGTAGTGAAAGTAGATCCAAATGTATTCTTGACCTCATTCATTCTGATTTATCTGGTATATAATGCACATATATTAGTATACATATATAATATGTTTCCCCTGTGATTTAGACTATTCGTCTCATAAAATCAAAGCACATTTTTTTCTCACCCTCCCATTTTTATCTTTGGCTAGCTTAAAGTTCCTCAAAATTTCCTTTCCTCATATTTTTGTAAAAGACTTCTACATTTTCTTTTCATCATAAACTTGCTTCTCTCAATAATATTTCTTTCCTATCATCTAAATTCTCATCGCTCAAATAGGTTACAAACTACAATTACTAGAAGCCTAATATTCAGTAGCACAATGGACAATTGATATAATTAGATTGGACCTTGTTGTACCCATATGAAAATTTTCATCATCTGTCAAGTTTCAAGCTAAAACTTTGTCATTTCCCTGACAGCAAGTCATGTTTCAAACCTTGTCTTGTTCGTCCTATGTGCTATGTGCTGGTGTTGTTTTGTTGCCTTATTTTCTGTCTTATGCAAGAAAAGTAGAAAAAGCTTTCAGAGGTTTTCAGAAATGAGAAGAATGAAGAAATGACAGGAAGTTCAATAAAGCAGGAAACAAGTTTGTTCATAATTGAAGTTTGCAGCTATGTTGATAGGCATCATTCGAAGGAGAAAAACGGTTTGTGTGACAGGTACAAAGTGTACACTGACATTAAATGATGCTGATTTTTAAGTTAAATTGCTCCACAATATCCTGGCATATCCCTCACACACAGCAGAAAACAAATTGCAAAAGTGGTGCACGCCCAGCAGCTGAAAATAAAAGGTTAAGAAAAATCGTAGTTATCAGTCGAGTGCCACAGAATAGCTTTTCAAAAAAAGGGTGAAGTCAAGATTGCAAGCCTTAACCAAACAGACAGGCCAATGGATTTTAGAAAGAAAATTTGTGGGTATGTGCACAGGCACACGCAGAACAGAGAGTTTTTAGTTTTAATAAAAATTCAAAAAAACACCCACATAGACATGCACTTCACATCCCACATCCTCATGGATGAATCTGCAATTTTACTAAATTTAAAGATCTAATTCCTTTGTTAGGGTGCTCACCCAAGGATCTAATTGTATGTTTCAAAAAACAGCTGTAAAATTTGCATAGATAGGCACACACAGATCAGTGGTGGCCAACATGTTTTGTTTGAATCTATAAATAGGTGCCTCCAAACATAAATATGACCAACCAGATTTAAAATATTTCAGTTATATATAGTAGGAGTTGGTGCCTGTATGAGAAGGAAAATATTTTTTGTGTTTGAAAATTAAAAAGCTGCTTGCATATATAATATAGTTGTGCACCAAAAATTGCAAATAAAGGCGACCTGGGTTTTCTTTAATTAAAGGCTGACTGGGTTCATAACACACATCCAAACATGTGTCAGAGATGCAAGCAGGATTAAAAGCAGCAGAAAAGAGCAGGGTTTTCATCATTCAGCAGATGTGTTCTTCATACAACAACCTACCATTGAAAATCAAACCTTAAACGGCAGCATCAGACTTCATTACATTAGCAGAAGCAACTGTTATTGACAAGTCAGCACTAAATTCTGTCATAAAAGATTTATAGCAGCAGTTTGGCTCAGAATTTTCCATTTCCACATGCTTTTGAGGAGGGTTTCAATGACCTACAGCAAGGTATTTATCAGATCAACAATCATATCACCAGTGAATTCTTTATTTTTCAATGGTGCATTCTTTATCAATCTATGCCAAAAGTGACAGTATTTTAGGGGATTTTTACCCTTATCAGTCATTTACAATAAGTTTTCTAATTAAAAATTTAGGGACCTTTCAAGGTCTTTGGCTGGATTAGGTAACAACAACTAAATATTATTATTAACAACTATTAATAAAGGGGTGGGGAGGGGCCCACCTGCCTCTAGTGGCTAGGCTGGCATCATGGTCTTGCTCTTTGGATGAAGACCACTAATGGCACCCACCAGTCAAGCCCACATCATCTGTCATCAACATATGTGATCTACACTACACACAAAGCAGTTGGTCTCCCTTGAGCTTGATAACTGCACTATCTCAACAACTCGATCCACCGCACCAAGTCCGACCATCTTTATAAGTTGCATCTCAACATAAGGCTGACGAGATTAGCGCCACTATCAAGCTAAAGCACCAGAGACTAAGGTGACGGTCACCAGGAAGAACCAAATGAATGATGGGAATCAGATATACAAAAATTGAGTGGAGCATTGGGTACCATGCAGAAATGGGTGGGCATCACTCAAGCAATTGGAAAAGTGGGGATAATAGGACCGATCAATCCTCAGCCTATCTCAGTGCTCAAACAAATTTCTCATTAAACTCCATCAAAGATGCCTGATATCAGCAATTGTATGCACCAGATTTTCAGCTAGCTAAATCATCTTATCCAAATTGCAACAGCAGTATAAAGAGATGGCTGAAGAAAGATTAGGGTTTTTACTTTTAGCTAGGATTTGGTGCAGAGAAGTCAACAGAGCAGAAGTTCAGATTCAAGTTGCCAGAATTGTTTAATGCAGGGCTTCATTTCTCAGAAACTCAGATTTTCAAATTTGTAAGTGGTGCTTTTTTGGGGTTAGTTTTACTTTTCATCTCTTGCATTTCCCCTAGGTATTTCTTCTTCTTTGATGTCACTTGAAATGCAGCCATATCATCAGCAGTACCATGGTGAATACATTGATCTATTAAGAACAACCTCCTGTGTAAAGGTTCAGTTTTGAGAATACGTAGTGAGGAGTTGTCATTTGGAGTGTTTCAAAGTATGTTGATTATATTCATCAAATGAGATTGTCATAGAAGTTTGGTGTTGCAAAACTTGCAGAAATGACAAAAAATAAATGTTACAGTTTGATGTGGAATCACCAGAATAAGGGTTTTCAGATTCAAGGCATTGAAGTAAATTGTCAAAGTTTCAGCACTTTGTCAGAGGAGCTGCCATAATCAGAACAGAGACACCTCATTAGAATTGTCTCCAAAGTTGCCTATCATGAAGTCTACTTTTAGTTGATGCTATTCCTTACCCACGCTCTTTTTAGCCGTCCTCAAGAAAATCTAGTCGTAGTTTGTAGTAATCTTCACCAAGAGTCTAAATGAAGATTGCTTGAGTTCAGATTTTGTATTACCAAATTAAATTTTGTAATAAAGCTCGCATTGTATCCAAGCAACATATTCTTAGGGTAGAATAGGTAGTAGCTTTTCTAGTTTTTTCATGCAACGTAGTATAAAATCTTATAAATAAGTGCTCTTGGCACTTAATTTATGGATCTGGAAATCAGTAGAATTTGGTTATGCCTATTTTGCTACTCAAATTGCTGTTGAAGTATTATGCGTCTTATGTGTTTTTAATGAGTTGAATATCGCTTGACATCTACTGAAAACTTTGTATTCCAGTAGGTGTTAAGTTGGTCATTGTAGCTTTTAATGCAACGACCATGTTTGTAACAAGTTTGCAAGTTTGTATTACAGGTCTAGTCGAAGTGGGAGATTGTGGAATTGATTCCTTAATTCAATCTACTAAAGTGTTTGTATCCTTGTGTTTGAGCCTATTCAATCCTAATGTGTACTTGCATTGCTAAGTTTATGCTTTTAGCTAAGCAACATACGTTTGGTAGTTATAGGGTTTACTTTGAGTCAAAAAGCATAAAAGCCTTTTGTCTCGAGTTGAAGCAAATATCAGCATTTTGCCCTAGGTGAATCCAAAAAGACACACCTTCAGTTTTGTTTAGGATGAGTGTGAACCACTTAGAGAGTGTTATACAAATTGTAAATAGCAAGCACATATTGTTTAGATTAGGTTCGTTTTTGTGACAGGGAACCTCCCTTCTAATTTGAAGAAAAATTCTATCATACACATCATTTCATTTTGTGTCGCACTAATAGGTGTGAATTGAAACAATAACTGAGTAACCGACCTAAAGCACCCTCCTTTTGGAAAAATCCCCTAAGGACTAACTCACAAGATCATGCCAAGTCAGAGACTCAAGTAAAACTTTGGGACCAAACTGCAAGTCATTTGGGCCAACTGACAAGAGCAGGTTGTTCCTCTACACTTTAAGCTCTACAAGGCAGGGAGAGTATTCCCAATGATCCTACTACATAATCAACAAGCAAAGAAATGAACAAGGTCACATGGCTAAGCTCCACTTTGTGCACAAGGATAATCCAATTATGTGTTACTAATTACCCCTCATGCTAGTTCATCATTCTTGTAGACCTAGGATCTCTGAAACACCAAGTAGTACCACCAAGTTAATCGGACTACAGATACATAATCACTGAAAGTCCCTTAGAGATATTAATCAATCGTAACCTCCCTCCCATACTCCCATTCAATCTAACTAAGAACCATAAATTATCCTACAAACTATCATTATTTTCAAAAACTGAATTATGGCTAATGCCCTGTCCAATGGGAACAAAGTCAAATATTAACAAAATATGTAAAGATTGTATGCAAGCTACAACTAGTGAACCAGAATTTACCCAACAATCCAATCACTCTAGCTATAAATTCATCCTAGATAATGTTCCATGAAATGAAAACACCAAATAGATACAAAATACTTGATGATTTGCAAATGATCCAAAGTATGTTTATTCATATTCTGAAAAGCACATTTACATCCAACAATTAGGTAATTCTTCACCAAGGACCCCACATCCAAAACTAGCAACTAATCAAGAATACACGAGACAGTCAAATGTACACTTCTATGGAGAACTTATCCCTGGATGGATTCCTGTTAATTTCCCTTCACGAAGACTCGTAGACAGACATTTACACAATTTCCTAAGGCATACTGCTAATAGTGCTAGAAAATACTCGGAAGTGTTGATAAGTGAATTAGTACTAGTTGGGGTAAAAACCCTCCTCAAGATGGTGAGGCTGCCTTATTGAAAGTCAAAACTGAAAATTATCCTAAATCTGTACACTTTACAAGTTATATTTTGGATGATGGGATTTGCTATATCTAAAAATAAAAATGTTAATAAAACTGAAAAAAAAAAGAGTGAGGATCTGATTAAAAATACCCAGAGTTTAATCAATATTCCTCACAAATCAACGATTTAGAGATTTTCAAATTGACAACTGAAAATATTTGCAGGCTTTGTAAAGAGAGGAATATAGAAAACAAACAAGCACATCCAACATATGAAAAGATGTGTTACAAGACACAACTAAGTCACCATGTTCGAATTCGAATTCGAGTTCGACAACATTGAAATTCGAATTCGAGTTCGACAAGAAAAAAATTCGAAAAGTATAAAATTCGCCTTATGTAAATTTTTTTTATTTTTTTTATAAATATAAGTAATATATCCATACAATTGTCTAAATAGTTTAACATTGATAGATAGATTTGAATCATTACAAAAAGATGACACATTTATAAAATATAAACCATAAAAAACATGTGAAATCACGATTGCGAAGATGTTCTTTTGTCAAAAAGGTACAATAACAATAAAGACTTTAGAACTTCAAAAAAGCTCCAAGTCATCAAAAGCACTTGGCTGAGATGCTAAATCATCATCATCTGTATCACTACTCAATTCATCATCAGCAAAGTCAGGCTCATCTGCAACTAGCATTGCTATGTCTTCAAGAATTTGTTGTGAGGAAGAGTCCTTTGCTGATTTGTTCATAAGCAATTTTAAATTGCTGCGAACATGGACAAGATCTCCCAACTTTCCAGACAACAATTTATTCCTCTTTTTGGAATGGATGTGATCAAAGCAACTCCAGTTCCTCTCACAAGCTGATGAACTTGCTCCTTGACTCAAAACTCGAATAGCAAACCTTTGTAGCTCAGGTGTTTGTGCTCCATAGGTCATCCACCATTTATGCCCAGGTACATGTGCCATGTCATATTTGGCTGCTTGCAATCCAAACAACCCTTCTCCGCCCTTGTATACCCAAAATTGACTTCTGATTAGTGCTGAAATTGTTTGATTTGATTCATACTTTCCAACCGCTTCTAAAAGCCCTACCATAATTTCAGTGTCACTTTCTCTATCAATAGAAAATAACTTAGGCTCCAAAAAGCAAGCTGCTGCATGTAAAGGTGTGTGCATCATTTTCCATCTGCAATCAACTGTCTCTCATACCTCCATATATTCTGCTTCTACATTGTTTAGTGCTTTTTGAATAGCTTCCTTACAACGGTCCATGCTTTCATTAAGCATGCCCAAAGCAAGGAGTGTCACCATCAACCATACGAAGCACATCAACAATTGGTTCACATATAAGCAAAACCTTTGCTGCACTTTCCCAAAAATTGTTGTTTAGAATTATTTGCTCTATGTTTTTCCCTTTAGGACCTTTAGAAAGCACTGAGTGTTCCCACTCATTGGAACAAATAACAGACCTCAAAGCTGCTTTTTCTTCAACCACTCTTTTCAAAGTGATATAAAATGAAGCAAATCTTGTTTCACAAGGCCTCAACAACTCCCTGGATGCATGTTGTCTATAAAGACTCAATGTGAGACGATGATTCCTTATGAAATTTGCAATTGCTCTCCCCCTGTGAATAGCTTAATGTACCCATGGGAATTTAGCCAAGTCATGAAGCAACAAATCAAGACAATGGGCTGCACATGGGCTCCAATATATTTGTGGGTACTTCTCTACAATCAGCTTCCCAGCTCCCACACAATTTGCTGCACTATCAGTTACCACTTGAACCAAATTTTCCACCCCTACTTCAAGAATGGCTTCCTCTAATATTTGAAAAATGTACTCGGAAGTTTTCGTGTGGTTCATGGTGTCAATCACTTTCAAGAACACAACACCCTCAGGACAAGACACCAAAATATTAATCAATGGCCTTTGACATATATCTGACCATCCATCACTCAATATAGTGCAACCTGTTTTCCTCCAAGAGCCTTTGACAATAGCTAATTTCTCAGTCACTCTATCTTTTGACCTCTCCAAAAGAGTTGTTCTGATAGCCTCTGAACCTAGGGGTGTGTACCCTTGCCAAACTCAGAAATTTTGTGAACTGCATTACGGAAATGTGGATTTCTCGCAACATTGAATGGAATAGCACTTGTGTAAAACAAATCAACTACTACATCATCTACCTCCTGTTTCTCTACTGGTTTCCAAAAGCTTTTCAATGTTCCACTCTCCCTCACCGGTTTGGATAAACCAGAAGAGGAAGACATAATAGATGCTGAGCTTGTGAATTTGAATTGAGACATATCTTCTTCAATTCTCTGTTTTTCTTGTGCTTTCTTCATCTTTCCCACAATTGAAGAGGATTGTTCTTTCTCTAAAGCAGTTCTCATTTCTGGGGTAACTTGAGGACATGCTGTAACACCTCCTCCTGTATCATTTGTAATACCAAGTAAATGGTCCATTGCCCTTGTCAAACCGCCAATAAAAGGTTTCTGACACTTGGTGCATTTGAGATCAGTACCATTGCGAGTGATATATTTCCATGCCTTTGCAGTTGAGTTTTGGGGAGCCATGATCTGTATGTTTGAATGACAAAATAATATTTAATATTAAAAAATTAAAACATTCACATAGTTTTATTTCAAACAACATTCAATAAAATATATAGAATTTTTATTTTAAATCTAAAAAATTTCAAACAACGTTTTGACAAAATATATAGATTTTTTATTTTAAATCTAAAAACCAAAATAATAAATACTAGATTTTATTTTAATAATTAATAAACATAAAAAAATTTAACATATTTTTATTAATTTAAAAAACAAAATGAAAACACTAAATATTAATATAATTTACATTTTATAATAAAATAAAGTGAACTGTAAACATTAATAAATAATAAATAAACACAATATTAAATAATAAAAAATAAAATATTAAATACAAAATAAATAATTAAATATTAAATATTAAATCAAATACAAAATATTAAACAAAGTTTACTTAATATTAAAAATTATTTCATTCCTATATTTTACAAATTTACATTATAGTTTAAAACTTTACACATAATGTTATAATAAAAAAATCGAACCCTAAATTTGCAAAAAAAATAAAATTAATCACCTACCTCCTTTGACGCTCCTGGAATTTGCGGGAGTTTTGACGCCACCGATGAGAGAAATCCACTGAGGATGATGGCGTCGTGGGGTGGGTCGTGGCGATGCAGAAAGAAGTCGCGGAAGAGAGACGGCCGAAGGCGGAAGAGAGACGCGGCCGCAGTTGAAACTTGAGACGAGTTGTAGACGCCCGAAAATAAACGCCCACAGTTGCAGACGCCCGAAAATAAACGAGTTGGAGATGCTCGAAAAAACGAAATAGTTGCAGTCTTGCAGACACTCGAAAAAATGAGTTGGTTCGATATCTAATGTCGCCGCCAGTTATAAAGAAAAAACCCTAAAAAAAATCCGAAAAAAACAATATTTTATTGATATTTTTCAACACAAAAAGTTGACTGGCGAATTTGTTCAAATATGAATGAATTTCATGTTGAAATTCGGTTGAATATGGTGACTTAGAGACACAACATTCAGAATTGCAGTCTTTATTTATTTTACAAATAGCAAAAGTTGAAAGTCTTTAATTTTCTATACAACTCCTCTTGCAAAATTGGCAAAAGTCCTTTCCTAATACCAGTACTTTACAATTTATAAAGAAATATTTTTTTCCTTTACATAACAACATAACCACCATTATTGTGACTTTTTTATTTAAAATAAATAAAAACGAGGCTCAAAGATGAGTGTACAACTTAGGCTTAAATTTGAAATTAAAACATTACAAAAATTTAATAAAAATATTGTATATTTAGACATTGTCTTAGCCTAAAAGACAAAAATTGAATCCTATAGAGTTGTCTTGTTTGTCCTTTGGAGAAGAGATTTTATCTTCAACGATGTCTTCAACTTCAATTGTCATTTCATGGAGATGCTTCTAAAGACTCTTTCCACTTATCAATAGCCTCTTTGAAATCATTTGAATCCAGAATCAAAGAGTACATGAACCATAGTACCAGTGTAACGAGACTCGCCGGGACTTGGCGAGTCCCGAGCCGAGCACCCCTGGCCGAGTCCTGGGAGCCCGAACGCGCATGCAACCGCATCTTGGCCGGACGCGTCGCTTCCAAGCAAGTCCTGAGCCCTGGACGCGGCCAGCGGCAGCAAATGCCAAAAAGGCAAAAAGACATTAAAAAGTTTACTTTTAAGTTTTTTTTTTTACTTATATTATCTCCCCAACCCTAAAAGCAACCTCATTTCATTCATTTGGCAAAATAGGAGGAGAAGAGAGAGCTGTTAAGAAAAAGAAGAGATCATTGTAGGGCAACCAGCAAGCTGTTGAAGAGAAACCTAGGGTGTTAAATCATTTTGGAAGCTTCATACCAGCAAGGAGGTGCATTGAGAGCTCATTACTAGCAATTGGGAGGAGTTTGCATTGCATTCCAAGCTAGATTTAAGAGGTAAGTTTGATTTTATTTGGTTTTTTTGTGTTTTTTTAACAAATAATTCATTGTAATTTATAAAATCATTGTTTTTTTGAGTTTGCATTTTTTTTTTTACAAACCCTACTTGCAACTTAAATAATTTTAGAAACTTTACTTGTTATTGCAGCCACTTTCATTTGCAAATCAAACCATATTTTCACAATGTCTCAAACCCCAGGCAAAAAAGAACCTGCTTGGAAACATGCTGAAATATTTCCCGGAATGAAAAAAGGAGAGGCAAAATGTAAATATTGCAAAACAATATATCATGGATGCATAAACAGATTGAAGTATCATATTGCACGCATACCCGTCCATGATGCAGTGGGCTACACTGTAGCACCTCTTGAGGCTATTCGTGAAGTGCAAGTGCAATTAGAAACATTTGAATTACAAAAAGAAATGAAAAAGAGGCAAAGGCATGAGTTGGCGAGTGTTGGACAGGGACTTGGTGTTGTTGGAGATGCTTCTTCCATGCCTCCATACCGTCCTAGTGCTATTGCTTGTGCTAGTGCTTCTGCTACTGCACCAGCTGTGCGTACTACTACTCCTAGTGTTGTTGTCGAGCTAGTGGTAGTGGGAGTGTTAGCATTGGCCCTAGAGTTCATAAATCTAGGGTGGACTCATATTTTGTACCACGCACTACTCCTGGTTCCCAACCGTCACTTGAGAGCATGGGTTGGAACAAAGACGCACATGATGCAATCAAGAAAACAATTGCAGACTTCTGGTACTATTGCACCATTCCCTTCCATGTAGCCAGGTAATTCTTTTTCGTTTAATTGTTTTAAAATTTGTATTTAAATTTTAGAATCTAGATTCTAGATGTATCTCATTATCGAATTCAAATTTAAAATTAAAAACTTAAAAAAATTCATTTTACAATACTTATCTAAGTAACTTATTAATTTATTTATGACATGTTTTAGGTCTCCTTTTTGGCAAAACATGGTTGATGCCATAACCATATGTGGGGCGGGGTTCAAAGCCCCTACTGAAGATGAATTAAAGGGCCCACTTTTGACTCAAAAGGTGGCTGATGTAAAAGCACAATTAGAGGAGCAGCGCTTGCAATGGAGGAGGTTGGTTTGCACCGTCATGACTGATGGTTGGACCGATAGGAGAAATAGGACGCTGCTTAATTTTCTAGTTTCCTCCGGAGGTAATTGTACTTCCCTCAATGCATTGATTAATTTGAAATTTGAATTTGATTTAGTGATTAATAATTTAATATGGCTGATTTATGTTTTTTAATTTATTGAATAATTGGTTTTTCTTATTTTTTCAGGTGACACCGTCTTCATCAAGTCTATTGATGCTTCCACCCAATTCAAAAATACCACATACCTTTGTGAGGCTATAGAGGAGGTGATAGCTGAGGTGGGCGAAGAGAATGTAGTTCAAGTGGTGACAGATATTGCAGGAAATTATGTTGCTGCTGGTAAATTATTGATGGAGAGGCACCCTACTATATTCTGGACTCCATGTGCTGCCCATTGCATTGACCTCATGTTGGAGGATCTTGGCAAGCTCCCATGGATCAAAACATGTGTGGATGCCGCAAAAAACATTTGCAAATCTGTATACAATCACACATGGGTGCTTAACCTTATGAGACAATACACGGGGTTGAGGGAGTTGGCTCGTCCTAGCATCACTAGGTTTGCAACAAATTTTATCACATTGCAATCCTTGATTCGGTCAAAGGCAGATTTAAGGCACATGTTTGTTGGTGAGGAGTGGTCTTTCTCATCCTATGCTACAAGCACTGCAGGGATTGTTGTGGCTGATTGCATTTTTCATGAGCCAGGGTTTTGGACACCAACGGAGGAGATTCTGAAGGTAAAATTTAATTCTTCATTATGTTTTAATTTGTATTCATATTTTACTTTTATTTGTTTATTTCCGTTCACACTTACTTGAGTTAATGTTTCACAATGTTTGCACTTTGCAATTTACCGAGCCCTTGATAATTCTCCTACGAGTTGCTGATGGGGAGAAGCCCGCAATGAGCTACATATATGAGGGCATGGATAGGGCCAAAGAGGCCATTAGATCTGTCTATGGTGGAGTTGAGGAGAAGTATTGTCCCATTTGGGAGATCATTGATAGGAGCATAGTTGGCTCACTCGCCAAAAACTCGCTAGTTTTTTTCACAAACGAGTTTTTACGAGTTTTACTCGCAAAAAGTACAGACCGTACTTTTTCGAAAAACTCGCGAGTTTTTTAAAAAGACCCGCGCGACCTGTGTCTTATGTCCGCGGCCGGCCAAAACGTCATTGTCATTTCATTTTGTCACTTGTTTTCACTCTTAGCAGAGGAAAAACCTTGCCCAAAGCATTTTGCACTATTTATCTGTGATTTTGCATCGAGGAGACGAGATTTGAAGGGGATTTTCATTAGATTTCGAAGGCAAATTGGATTTCCAGGTAGGTTTTCTAATTTTTCTTATTCTTTCTTTTTTTTTCATTTTTTCTTCTTTTTTGTTGATTGTATGTTTAAAAAACATCATGAATGAACTATAAAACAAATTCAAATACATTTATATGTTTAAAAGAAGATTTAGATTCAACAAAACAAGAATTTGTGACACTTTTTTAGGATTTTTTTACATATTTTGCTGATTTTTTCATTTTTTTCAAATTTTTTTCAAACTCTAGTTATTTTTTGTAATTTTGATTCTTCTTGTTTGTTGAAAACATGTTTAAATTTATATATTAGCTTAATTTGTTACTAATTTAAAGTAGTTTTCTGATTTTTACATTTTTTTCACATTTTTTTGTAACCCTAGTTTATTATTTTCTTTTTTTAATCCATTTTTTTTGATGAAAAATTGAAAATGTTTAGAGTTTAGACTTTAGAATCTTAAATTAGTTTACTGTTTAGAATCTTAGATTAGTTTAGAATCTATTTTGAAATCTTCAATTTTGATTTAATCTAATTTAGCTTGTTTTTAAAATTTCTATCAAAAAACTAACAAGTTGTGATTTCACTTTGTGTGTGTACTGTGTAGGTAACAGGTTAATTGATCATGGCTTCTGAATCCGCTTCTACCCCTACCTCAGCCCCATCCGTGCCTGGGAGTGGGGAATGTGTAGGCACTCGTCCAAAAGGAGCTAGAGATCCCGCTTGGAGATATGCATATGAAGGACCAGAACCTGGATCAGTGTATTGCATTAGATGTAAAGAAATTTACCGTGGAGGCATCAATCACCTCAAATACCACCTTGCAGGCATCCCTAGACGTGATGCTAAGGCTTGCATAAACACCAATGAGGAAATCAAAAGACAAATGAATGCAATACTTTCCGCTGCAGAAGAAAAAAAGATGCAAAAAGCGAAGGCAAAAGCAGCAATGCAAGCTGCCATAGCTTCTTCTCAAGGTGTTGCAAGTGCAGGCAACCTTCACTCACTGTCAAATGATGATGATGTAGTAGCCGACATAGTGGGCTCTCTTCGTGGTCCACGTGTGCGAAGGCAACCCACCACCACCGCCATGCCTTCATCTTCCTCTACTAGAGTACTAGGGGCAGAATCAACACAGACACCTAGAGCCACAGGTTCACACATTGGTGATTTTTTTGTGCCTAGAAACACACCTGGTGCACAACCTTCTTTAGAGGCAACTGGGTGGAATAAGGAGGTGTGTGAGCATGCAGATGTTGCTTGTGCCGAGTTTTTGTACTTCAACAACATCCCTTTCAATGTGGCAAGCTCACCTTATTGGGACAATTTGGTGACTGCATTGACAGTTGCAGGGAAAGGCTACAAGGCGCCTTCGTGCAAAGAATTGAGTGGAAGGTTAGAAATTAGTTTATGTTCTTTAATTTAATTTTATGTTTCTTAAGTTTAATTTATGATTAATTTAAGTTATTTTTTTGTTTACAAATTAAAATTGTGTACTTAATTTCACTTTGTACTTGTAGGTTGCTTTCTAATGCTACTGAAAGAGCAAAGGCAGTGATACAAGAACAAAAAGAAGAATGGAAACAATATGGCTGCACTATTCTTTCTGATGGGTGGACGGATGGAAAAAACCGTACCATCATAAATTTTTTGGTTTCTTGCAAAAATGAGGTGGTGTTCTTGAAATCCGTAGATGCCTCCAGCATAGTAAAAAATGCAGAAATTTTGGCTAGAATGTTGGAGCAAGTATGCATGGAGGTTGGGCTTGAAAATGTCGTGCAAATAATAACTGACAATGCAGCGGCATATGTGGCAGCAGGAAGAATCCTCCAAGATAGACACCAGACAATTTTTTGGACACCATGTGCTGCCCATGTCCTTGACCTTCTTTTGGAGGACATAGGAAAATTACATTGGGTCACACCGATTGTAGAGGATGGAAGAAGGATCACTAAATACATCTACAATCACCCTTGGGTTCTGAGCTTGATGAGGGAGCACACCAATGGGAGAGACTTGGTGAGACCTGGTGTGACAAGGTTTGCAACGGTTTTCTTAACGTTGCAAAGCATTCTTGGCGCATTGACGGCTTTGAAACAAATGTTTGTGAGTCAAGCATGGATAGACTCACCTTATTCAAAGAAGCCGGAAGGAGAAAGAGTTGCAAGCATTGTCTTCAAGCCCCTCTTTGCACAAAGAGCAACAGAGATTGTGAAGGTAACTTCAAAACTTTAAGTTTGAATCTAAATTCAAATTGAACATTTTCTTAAAGATAATGTCTTTCATTGTAAATTTGTAAATTACTAAATTGTAACTCTAATAGTTTTTTGCATTTTTAAATTTATATTGTAGGTGTCAGAGCCCTTGGTTAGAGTGCTCCGTTTGGTGGATGGGGATCAAACCCCAATGGGTTATCTTTATGAGGCCATGGATAGGGCCAAGGAGGCTATTAGAAATTATTCTAAGGGGGACAGCCTCCAGTTTGATCCCATTTGGGAGATTACTGACAGGAGGTGGAACAATCAACTCCACCAACCTATCCATGCAACAGGGTACTTCTTGAACCCCCGTTTCATCCATTCAGGCACCTATACAGATCCTATTGGAGAGGTTATGGAGGGCCTCACTACTTGCATTCAACGGATGACATCCACGCCTGATGAGGCAGACTGCATTGTTAATGAATTGCAAAGTTACAGGGAAAAAAGGGGTGTACTCTTCTCTTCAGACTTGGCAAAGAGAGCAGTATCTAGGCTGCCACCAAGTATAAAATTTGAAATTTACAAGTTACAAAAATGAAAATTTGATAGTTACAAGTTACAATTTTCTAACTCTTTCTTCTTTTTTTTGTAGATGTTTGGTGGACACATTGGGGTGGAAAAACCCCACATCTTCAAAACTTTGCCCTCTATGTTTTGAGCCAGCCTTGTAGTTCATCCAATTGTGAGCGCAATTGGAGTTTGTTTAAGGCCATCCACACAAAGAAGAGGAACAAACTCGCTCAAAAACGCCTCAATGACCTTGTCTATGTGCAATATAATCTTCGATTGCGCATAAAAAAGGTAGAGGAGATATCATATGATGATCCAATTGATTTGGAGGAGATAGATCCATACAGTGATTGGACAGGGCGAGGGGAGCAACCTCCATTGTTTACCGAGGATGAGATTTATGATTTAGAGCGACATGCAATGGAGGAGGGTGGATTTACATTCTCATTGGATGACCTTGAGGATGATCCTGAGGAGGAGTCATTGCCAGTGCCACCACCAGCAGCTGCAGGAGGATCTACATCTAGGATGGAGGTTGAGGAGCCACAGGCACAGCAGGAGCGGAGTCCTATGATTACACCCTCTTCCGGTCCCATACTGAGATCTAGACATGGGAAGAGGAAGATGTGATTCATGTGAATTTGTAAAAACTGAAATATATTAATGTTTATGACATATGTAGTATTTACTTTCAGTTTTACAAAAACAGTTTGCTATTTCGTTTTGTTTCAAACTATTATCATATCAGCACATTGAGCATTCCACATGAGGATGCCATTTTGTATCCAATTTCTTTCAAATCAATCAAATATAGCTTGTTTCTTATATGTACTCATTTATTGACTCATTGGATGCATCTTATCTTTGAATTTTGCAAAAAAAATGCGTTTTTAGTGAAGTTTAAGCAATTTTTTAAGTTCCCGAGTTTTTTCCGAGTTTTTGCCGAGCCGAGTTTTTCGGGCTTGCCGAGTACTTGAAAATGCCGAGTTTTCCAACTATGGATAGGAGATGGCAACACCAACTTCATAGGCCCATCCATGCAGCCGCATGTTTCCTAAATCCGACCTTCCAATTTAGACGTGATTTCCATGCAAATAGAGAGATTCTTAGTGGGCTCTACTCAACGATAGAGCAAATGTTGCCTGCTGTTACTACACAGATAGTGCACGACATAGATGCCTTCACTAAGGCACAAGGAAACTTCTTTGCACATCATTTGTGCAAAGAGAGTAGGACAACATTACTGCTATGTAAAAATATATTTAAGGGCATAATTTTCATCTTTTTATATTATAATTTATTATTAAATGTTGAACTTGAAACTTGAAATGAGATTGATTTTGTTTCTTTTTCTCATCTCAAATAGTTGGTGGGAGATGTTTGGTTCTGATACACCAAACCTTCAAAATGTTGCCATTCGTATATTGAGCCAGCCATGTAGTTCATCTGGTTGTGAGAGCAATTGGAGTATGTTTGAGCACATACACTCCAAGAAGTGCAATAGACTGTCAGTGGAGAGGATGAATGATTTGGTATATGTTCATTACAACCTTCGGCTCAAATACAGGAAGCTTTTTGACCACGACAACACCCCGATCAGGCTAGAGGAGGTTGATCCACAGTCTAAGTGGATCACTAAGGCTACAGATGCAATCTTTAGTGACGAGGACCTTGATTGGGTGGACCAGGCAGAGAGAGAGGCTGAGGTTGTAGCCATGGTTGAGGAGGAGGCTAGAGCACAAGGAGAAACAACTGTTGTTGGTGAGAGTGGCATGGAGAGTCAAACACAGGCAGAGACTATGGCTGCAACTGCTACATCATCAAGGACCCTTAGAAGCCTTCATAGGAAGGATGTTGGCTCCACTAAGCCATAGACTTGTGGCTATTTTTTTGATATTTCATATTGATATGGAACATTTGATGTCATGGACTTCATATTCCATGAGTTTTGTATACATTTGACTATATTTATATATCTAAGTATGCTATTTCCTTCAGCAGCTCGACTACAATTTGTGTTGTATATTTGTGTATGTAATGAAATTTGCTTCTATTTAATGATGTTATTGTGTCTTTAAGGTTTATTCAATAAAGGGTGCTTGAAACAAGTTTAAAATCCTTAAAAATCTCTAAATTTCTAGGGTTTTTTCAACTTTTTTTCATTTTGTCGAGTCTGCGCCGAGTCCGAGTCCCCCGAGTCGAGTCACCCTAGCCAAGTCCGAGCCGAGTTCGAGCTGAGTCCAAGTCCGAGACTATGAACCATACATCTCGAGAAATATAAATCTCCAAAATTTGATAAGATGTCCTGTAGTATCTAATCAATCATTTCACAAAACCAGGGAATGAATTCTTCATAATCATCAATTTATCAATCAATGAAGCATTAAGGCTTGATTCTCTAGGCAATTCCAATTTAATCAGCTCTGTAAGTTGTTTCTTCAAAATGGCAGGATTGATCAAGTTGCTCTCTTTGTAGTATATCAAATGAATCTTTTCAATGAATTCTTGAGTATCAATCGCAACAGCCTTACCAATATCACCAATCTTCTTAAATCTATCTTTGGGTTCTTTGATAATTTCAATTTTCCATTCATTAGATGATTCACAATCTCAGCTTTCCAAAATATTCTTAGTCACTAAAATTTCAACATTACAATCTCTGATTTCCTTTATGATATTGATAGGTAAGTTCAATTCTAAAGTTAACAATTCTAAATCAAATATTTCTTCTAGTTCCATCATGCAATTCAGATCATCTTGTATTTTATAATGTAACAAAATAAATTCATCAATCAACTTGAGCCCTTTGTGCAAGCAAATCTTCAATCCAGTTTGAATGGCTTTGGCTGCACATTCCACCTCACCTGCTGCCAGCATCTCTTTATCAGATATTGTAATGTGAGGCAGAGATGAGACAGCATAAGATTGCATTGGATCTATTAAGTAGCGCACACATGATGTCAATTGTTCCAGTTTTGTTTCAATTTTGCTTTACCCTGTCCATCTTTATCTATCCCATGCAAGATCCTAGACATAGCAGTCTTTATGATTTCCTTGTCTCCTTCCTTAGTTTGCTTTCCCAATTCAACCCTTGATGCCTGATGATAGCATGCTTGCATCTCTCTCTTATCCTTCTCAACAACTGGGTTTGCTAGATCTGCACAGCTTGTGCCTTGCGGATTTGTGATGATGGTAGAGATAGCATTAGCCCTTTTGGGTTGTTGTGTTGGAGTGGTGCATGATGCTAACATAGAAAATTCAGTAACTAGAGGTTCAACAAGCTTTTTTCTCTTTTTAATTGTTTGTTCCAACCAAATAGGAACAACTGAAGAAGCAGCATTCATTTACAGAGAAGCCTCAACCTAAGTATTTTGTCGATCTTTCTCTTGAGATGATTACCTAGAGGCTAGGAAAATAAGGATTTGATATTGGGGGAGACAAGTGGGAACAAAGAGTCTTCTCAGGAGATGGAGTCCAGATGGGAGGAGAAGGAATCTTACTAGAAAGAGAAGAAGTATTTTTAAGAGGAGAAGGAACCTTCTCAATAATTCCTTTTGGGAAGGGGGTTATTTTGAGGGAGGCACTTCTTCTTGAAGGGCACTATTTTGGTGAGACGAAAGGAACAAATGTTTCTTATGGGGAGTAATTTGAAAAGGGGTATCCTTCCATTGCAGCTTGAGTTGCAAGTTTATCAGAGTGAGTAGAAGATGAAGGTTGAGTTTCTTCCATCTTCTGAGATTTTCTCAAGAAAAGTGGTTTTGACTTTAGGCAGCTTCTTCGTTGATAACTTATCCTCTTTGCCTGGATATTCTTCTTTGTCCACATAAATAGCTTTGGCCATAAGAATTTCTGCATCTTCTTCCAGAGTAACAAGTACAACTTCCTCCTCTTTAGGAGGACTTTTTGGATGCTTAGCTTTATGAGGAGACTCGCCTACTTTTGCTTTGAGTTCTCTAAGCTTCCATTTTAACCATGCCTGGCTTCTTTTGATCACTTGCTGAGACCTTTCTTGAATGCTCGAGCCTTACTTCTGCCTTTGACCAATTCATTCTAGGAATTAGTTTATCAAAGATATCTTTTGTATCGTGTAAAAGATCAAGGACTTGACCAATCATCAAATATTTGTTTAAGAACTTTTTTTAGCCTAAAAGCTCATATTTGATAACTAGTTTGCCTACAGTACTGCTTCCTTGATAGTCTGTTCTCAAATAAACTCAGGTTGACCAAAGACAATTTTACTTCTACAATTTTGGCTTGAGCAAAAGTATTGCGAGTATAACAGCCAACGGTAAGTGGGAAATGAATACATGCTTTATGCTTGCTTGACAATAACTTCTGCACATCAACAGTTTGTCTACATAATTCTAACATCACCAACGTATCGGATATCCCCAAAATATTTTGGCATCTTGTAAGGGGACCCTAAAAAACCTTCAATTCTAATATAAGTGAATGTCTGAAACTAAATAAACTAGTTTCTGCATTTGGCTATTGCTACTATCGCATCCAGTGACACATGTTTATTTAAGTCATTTTCAAGTACTCTGATGATATAGAAGACAAATGCATCATTTATCTGCCTAAAGTATTTCTTGGATCATAAACTTTCCTGTAATTGGGCTCTGGATAATCAATTGTTCCGATTTTTTACAATCCTGGTAAAATTGCTCTTCTGGCCAGTGAGTATACCAAATAGGAAGTCATATAAAAACATTTGATTTGTTGAAGTTCACATAACTACTTATGTAAGTTATTGCTTATGAGGGTTGCCCAATCAAAGTGCTGAGTTCCTTCTGGAATACAGTTGATGGAATGAAACATCCGAGGACGAAAGTCTCTTGCAATTGAATTGTGCATACCTCTATTTAAGAGAGTGATAATATCATTTATCTCTTCTTGGAAATCACTCTTATGCAGTGTCTTGGGCATTCTAGAACCTTTCTTCTTTTTAAGCCATTTGTGACTTGAGATTCTATTACATGTATTGGGATTTCTTTCAGAATATTCTCTGAAGATTCAATAGTTATATCTGCATACTTTCATAAATTGGGATTCCAAATATCTCTTCTATGCATTCTGGCATTATCTTAACAACGGGTTGATTTAGCAAGTCCCTGATGTCTCTGGTGTCTGGATTATAATAATGAGCACAAGTCATGACAAGATTTGGAGATTGCACAGAAATAAGAAAAGCACCAACCTCTATAATACCATTTGCAGGAATACAGCTGATTCTAGAGGTGGTCTTGTTAACATCTTTCATCCTAGTATGAAATTCTTACAAACTGACATGGCCTAAATTGATGTCAGGACTTGTGCAGGTTCAAATGTGATTTTAGAAACAAAAGTAATTCCCTTAAATTCATACTTCAATGTTTCAGCTTGAGGAGAATTGTAAGAAACTAGAAAAGGCCTTTGAAGCTGTATTTAAGTGGGTTTTTGGGTTTTAATAACATATTGCACTTTACTCACAATTATGTAAATGAAACCCAAATGTCCGAAATATGAAGTAACTTCAGGCCTACAGGGTTTATAAACCAAATTACATATGTATGGTAAATTGGAAATTGTAACCCAAAAAAACTAAGTATAGAGAGAGCAGAGAACCGGACTTTTGGAATTCAAAAGCATTTTTACGACTTTGAGAGAATGTGCAATGGAGTTCAAAAACCTGGAAAGGAAACATGACTACATATTTATTATTATAGGAGCTCTGATTCAGAAACACTTAAAGCAATTCAAAAATATATGAAAACTGAAAAATGATTGCAGATATTTGGTTCAAATGTAAAGTAACCAGGTCAAGGTTTTGCTGACATGATTTTATGAAATTACAAGGGAATAACCATGACACAAAAGTTACTGAGCAAAGTGTGGGAAACCTCAGACTCAACAAGATCATTCAAGCATTACAGACCGAATGCATAGTAACTTGTAAGGAAAGTGAGACAATTACTCATAGCCCTTACTGGCAGCAACAATGAAAATACAAATTACTCAATCGATCATTAGGTAGATGTTGATGTGAGAATGATGTGGTGGTATTGTGTATGATCAAGAGCATTCAAATTTGAAACATATAGTCTGATCAGTTGAGGAAATTCTATGCTCAAAATATGCTAAATAAAATTGTTTCAGTTTGCTGGTAAAGTGTTTTCCCCACACACAACATAAATGCACTTAATTGATGGCTTTACTCTTAGGGTTTCAGGTTTCATCAATGTGATTGCAACTTGCATGTAATTGTGATTTTAAAACCCACAAACTCAAGAACTTGTTATATTAATATGTTGCAGGGTTTTGGAGTTCAAGAAAAATATTGCATATTTGGATGTTAATAATGCACACTTATTCCCTAAAAATCTGAAAGCCTTGGAAAGACCTGACTTACGGGTTTCAAAAACTTTTTTAGATTCCTCATGCAAATATGCTGATAAAACCTGAAAGCTTTGAAATTTTTCCATTTTACTTAACCATTTCACTTTCTTCAATAAGGATCACAAACTTTCTAAGTCACTTAAGCTTTTGACATCCTTCTCATGAACACAAACTAACCGTGACTCAAATTTGCCTTGAGGCTAGGGAAAATAGACGAGGCTACTTGATAAAAAGGAGGCATGGAACTAGAATTGAGAATTTGAAAATTCCATGATAACAATAAGATACCCTCAGACACGTGAATTTGGCAAAAGATCAGAGCAAGGAGGATGAACTTCTTATAACATGAAAGACGAAACTGAGTTGGGCAATGATCAACCCCTGTCCTCTGCTGAAACAATCTAGGCATGGGTGCCATTGATGCATAGAAACATCCCTACTGACATGGCATTCAGATGATGAAAGAAGAACCAAGTATCTACTTTTCAAACAAAACAATGGCATATCAATTAGAAAATGGTAAAAATCATCTATTGAAGCCTCCGTAAGGGCAATAAACAGCTTTAAATGAGCCCACTGAGACATAGACATGCACTCCTAAACCCCACAAACTGTACTGACATCAAGTCCATCACCATGTCGCACCATCTCAACGGTCACTACGAAACATATCAATGGCCATCAGAATGTTGACAAATCTTTGTGGACACATCTTGTCAATCTTCAAATCTTTAGAAAACAACTAGAAAGTGACTCTTGGGCGGTAGATTGTCAATCTTCCTCCCAGTTAACAGTGCATAGAATACCTTCGAGGTCGGGAAACACTTTGGTGGGTCCCCCTATCATCAGCAAATACACAAAATTGAATTGAATATGCATACGTGGACCTAGAACTACCAAATCAGCCGCAATACTTTCAAATCGGTGAAATTCGACCTGCCAGCTTGCAAAGCACCACCCATGTACTTCCACATCACATCAAAATTCACACGGCATGATCCAACCAACTGTGCAAAATTTCAATTAACGGCCATCTACAGATCTAAACCTTTTAATAGGCCCACCAAACTTATCTGTAGATATGCAAAAATCAATGGGATGTTGCCACATGATCTGACCACAAATACTACTCTTCAATAATGGACTAAGAAGGAGCATCCATGTGGGCACCAACCTCCTTCAACTGTGAGGGATCCAATCCATGTCATCGATTTCAGGAACATCTGCAAATTGAAGTTGATCGGTACACCCAATCTTCAGATATGTGGAAGCTGGTTAATAGGTAAGCTTTAATTGTATTTGAACATCTTGAGATGTAGGTGACTGGTTGAGCAGGTTTCTAGATCTTCCAAAAAGCAATAAATGCTTTATACTTTTCCACTAAAGTCCATCCTAACAAAATAACTTTCCACATTGCACAACCACCACTTCAACAAACTCAACTGCCTTTCAAATATGAATTTTGGGTATGAAGGTCAAACAATATGACCAGTTATGATAGCAACCAGTGCTCAACTCAACATAATGGGCAGAGGATCAAACCAAGGCAACAAACACGGAAAGATGACCAACTTTCATACACAGGGAAAGAGGGTAATGTTATACAACACCCTAAGCAGAAGTGAGAGTAACCAGTGCTTGATCCAACACAATGAACATAGGATCAAACCAAGGCAAAAACATAACAAGATGACCAAATTTCATACACAACCTTGAACAAGGTAATGATCGACAACACCCAAACCAGAAACAATTATAAATTTTGCAGGGAAAGAAATTGGGCCAACAGCATTAATGCAGAATATTTTGATTCCTCGTCTCCCTTCTTGGTAGAAATGCTCACTGGTGGATCGTTCTTAACTAGTTAAACTGCAGCCAAGCCTTGCTCCCAATTCTGAATCGCTGTAGATGAAAAAGGGTAGGGCTTTGGATCCACCTTCTGATAATCAGATACGGTGTCCAATTTTTTGCTTTTGGCAATGGAATCATAGGCAGCTACTTCCTGCACCTTCCACAGTTTGTCTGACATGATCATCGACCCAAATCCCAAAGCCTACATATCCTCATGATTTGAGAGGATGTTGCTAATCCAAACAAAACTGTTCGCTAGTTCATAGCGTTGCGGCAAGCGATAGATTAGCCTAGATAGGGTATAGCTTGCAAGATGGCATCCACCCAAGCACACTCCCATTAGATTAACAAGTACGAAGAATTTATCGCGTCAAAAAAAATAGCATCAACTTCTAATTAATTTTAAGGCGTGTCTGATACAAATGAAAACTCATGTGTGAACAAGGATACCGGTACCAAAACATTACCCTCTGTATGATTGACAGTGTTCGTTTTACAGAGGAATGTTACCAAAATCAACATATTGGAGAAAGTATGTTGGCAACACTTTATTTATGCCACGAAAACAGATACGATTTGCCATCAAACGGTGAATTATTGTGGAACCATTTGCAGTATACTGAATTTTAATTTCAGACTTAGAACATTTTAGCTTATCTGACAACAAATAATTCATTCCCCATTGAGAACAATTGGAACAAAATCGGATAAGCATAGACATTGCAGCAATTGAAAAATTTACAGAAAAAAATTGTCAGAAATCAAATTTAAATTCAAACCTTAATCAATGCTTTAAAACATACCCACAATGAGAAGGGGAACAGCTGCCACGCGCCCTAACGTCAACATATTCGGCAGTGTAAGAAATTTATTGTACTTATCCTCATTTTCCTCCACCTTTGGCTTCTCAGAATCCATGTCAGACACCGCTGCCTGTTTGTATCCATTTGTGTGAACCCAAACCCTGGACCAGTTTTGCCTTAAACCTTGCACTTTACTCCTGATAGTACTCGAATCCAAAATCATTGTCGGCACAACAGAAGAGCCCTTGAGAGCCTCCGCTCTACAGCGGACAAACATTCTTTCTTGGCCTCGCAGGGATGATAATCTTAATAATTTATATGGGAATGTGTGTACGAAAGATTTACAGTATAATGGAGCCATTTTAGCATTTATTAACATTTTGAGTGAAGATTGAGCAACCGTTTTGATTTAGCCATCGCCTTCGATTGCTTGCAGAGTACCTAATATAAGCAGTATTAAAGGGTTCGTGTGCATCGTTTCCAATTTCCCCCTAACTTGTCGTACTGTGTAAAGATTCTTTTCCGGCAGGCGTGTGTTTACATTTGGGTATTAATCAAAGCTTGAGGGCATAAACCCCGAAGCCACTAAAAGGTAACCTACTCCATTAAGTGGAATTATCATATGGTCATGATAGAAAATTGCATATCTCTATTTTCTTTGATATTTTGAGTTTATGGTAAAATCGTCTTTTACGTATTAATTAAGGTATAAGATAGCCTAGATGGTGATAAATAATGTTATATGATTTTTATTTGTATTTGTTTTATTGAGAGGAATTAGCAAGTTAGTTTAGCGACAGGCTCGAACAAGCCTACAACCAAATAAGTCTAGGTGGAGAGAATCGATCTTGGAACCTACATGGGACGAACCCAAAGCCCTTTACCAACTACCTCGTTCATTCAGAGTTATATGATCTTAATTTTATTCTCTCTTTTTTAGGAGTTTATTTCAACCTTCTATTTATCATTTGTAGTCTTAATTTAGGATCTCAAGTACAAATTTAATTTAAACTTAATTTTTAATTGGATCTCTTTCCCTCCATTTCTACTAATTGTTATAAGCTGACTAAAGCATGAATATTCAAATCACACACTACGATGGTTTATTTAAGGATTGACCCTAATTCAAAAAGAATTACCTAGCATCTTGAATATGAATAGAGGTCAAAGAGCTTAAAAGAAGAATCAATTTTACATTAACTACTTGTGGCATTACTGTAGAAGCATATTGCATGTTTATCTATTGTCTTTGACCTTGGTTACCATCATTAAATTGATCTATCCAATGGTCAAATTGAGAACATGACCCTCAAAATTCAACAAATTCCTTAAAGGTATTTTAGAGGCATATCTAGGTATTTTGAAGTGAGAGGATCACAGAGATTGTAATGCACTAGGGAGATCGTAGTGCACTAGGGAGATTCTAGGATCCAACAGAGTCAATTCATGCTAGTCTTTGTATTCATTTTTTCAAGAATCAAATTTTGGGTAAGTGAAAGACATAAATCCATACTAACTATTGGGAAAGATAAAGCAAATAAAAAATAGACTATGTCAGACTTCTTAATACTGTAGGTTTCACTGATGAATACCATGATATTTACGATCATGTAATCTATGGTAGGCTTGACTCAGAACCTAGATTTTCATGTGAGAATAAGGTTGTAATGCAAATGCAAATACCAAAAGTAAAACAATGTCTGTTAATGGTATCATTGCATCGTGGGTAGTTGGATTGGGACACATGATGTTACTTGAGGTTTTTCCTTGCCCAAAATTTATCATGGTGTACACCCGGAATTATGATGATAACAAAAAAAAATATTAATAAAGATAGCCAAGAAGAAATATTTCCCATTATGAGAGAAGAGTTTGGAAGTGTGTTGGGGCTTAAACTTGAAGATTTTGAAAACATCCATATTTTTTTATTGTTTTTTAGACTATAGGAATCGAGTAGCCCCCCCTATAAATTGCAATGTGTCTAATAAACTTTTTTCATGTGATCAGTGATGTTGGCGCAACACGCCCTCCAGTACCATAGGGATGGGGGGAGACTAGACCTCATGATCTCTTGTCTACTACAGGATGCTTTAGTCAATCGAGCTAGGCCCCCTGCCCCAAAAACATCCACATTGACCTAGTAAACCTTGCTAGTAATTATGAAGTGGCCCCTCAAATGTTTAAAAATTATTTTCTCAAAAAAAAATAGTGCATGGCAACTTATTCAAAGACAATCATAAGCCTCCTTATAAAATTGATATTTTTAAATCATGGGTTCGTAATACTATTTCCATGCTAGGTGAAGTGGGTGCAAGCCTCCTTGAAATGGTATATAATTTCCATTATGTTACTCCACCTATCAAATATAAATTTCTTGAGCACATTATAAAATCCATGCAAAAACAATTTTTAATGATCAAAGGAGGTGTCACTGAGACATCTAAGTTCACAAACTACTTGTGCTATTTATTTCTAGTCAAATTTAGTGGAATGCTTCTAGCCAATAAGCTTCAAATTCAATCCTATATAAATTTTGAGGCAAATTAATGGCTCCACTATATGATTAGACCCCTAAGATAAGGATATATGATACTAAAAGGAAATACAATTATTTTGTAGACTATTTTTTGGATCCATTGTATCAAGAAATTACAAATAACCTAATGCCTAGATTATTTGAGTCTTGTAGAGATTGCATTCAACTAGGATCATAAATATAATTGGTTGGCTAGTGAAAGGAAACTTGCAACCATCTAATGATAATTTCCGCATAACCCAAAAAAGAAATCTATACAAATAAGTATTCAAAATCCACATGCACAAAATAGACAACATACACATCAAAAGATGACACAAGATATACCCTAGGAAAAACCTCATAGAGGGAAAACCCAGCCTCCAAAAGCATCTATGCTCAATATATTATTCAACAATAAATATTACAATACATCTTTAGAGCCTCCATGAACACCTTTGAAACATCAAGCCTCTCCAATGCATCCTCCATGTGTCCAAGCATGTAATCACACATCCCATACCATGCTTCACATATGCACTCTTCAGAAGAAGACTCAAAACCTCAACTAGCCAACCTTAGACAACTACCATTATGTTTTCTTTTATAGAAACAAGCTCACACAAAACCACCAAGTGGTATTACATAAAACCATATGACTAGAACCATGAGATTACAAAACCATGACCCTGGATTTAATATTGGGTACTTTATTAAATTACTTTCTCCAATATTAAATAAATACATTTTTACAACTTACATTCAATTTGTGTCCCAATGTTGCATACAACATAAAGTGGTCCCAAGAATGTTAACTCCTAGTGATGTGCATACTTCTAAGTCCCCCTAGGTACACCAAACACATAATAATAAATTAAACATTATGCAAGGTGTACAACACCTAATTCCTAACATTCTTCCACTTTTTGTATACATTGCATAAGGGGGTAAACCCACAAAAGTGGTTTACAATTCGAGTGAGGAAGGAAAACTTGCAAAAAATGATCCCATGCAAAAAAAATTGGTTTTTGGGGTTTGAATGAACCCTTAGGTTCGAGCGAACCAAAAGAGGGTTTGCTAGAACCCAGGTTCAAGCAAACCCACTAAATGCCTCGGGCCCACCATTCTCGCAAAAAATACAAAGGAAACCCTTTTGAAAGGACCCCCCCTGGTTCACCTGAACCCCCCTTCTCTCACCTTCTCACCCTTTGGACAAAAAATACTCCAGAATTTTGCCCTTCGAAGCTCAGGTTGAGGATGAAAATGGAGGAGACTTCACAGACCCAACTGGATGATGGTAGTCCTCAGAACGAGCTATCCAATAAATATAATTTTAATATTTTTGGTTTAATTATGTATTTGTTTTATTAGTTATATTAAACATAGGTTTTTCACCGAAAATCAAGCTCTTTGTTCTGCACATGTGGAAAAATAGCAGATTATAAAAAAAATTAAAAAATATGTTCAAGCTGGGTATTGATGTCCTTGATCCATTAAAAAAAAATTGAATTTCGATACATACAAAAAAAATTATGTTGTATACAGTCTGCCTATGTCTGAATTGTAATTGGTTTGACTTCGAAACTTGATTAAGGAAAAAATATTTAATTAAACACTATGAAACCAAATGAACTGGTTAGATATCATAGTTACAAATCTAAATTCAAAAAAAATAGAATTTTATCCTTCATACAAAAAAAGTTATGTTGTATACGGTGAACATCACTCCTTAAAAATGTTGTTTACTAATAAAAACTAGTTTTCGAAGGAGATGAAAAAAAGTGCAATTTGATTCCAAAAATTTTGAAAAAAATATATTTAGAATCTATAGACAAAACTTCACAAATCACTAGTTTGCATCATCTTCAAATTCCTCACGGTTTAGCCACTATAGGAGCTCGAAAGGGAAGATTTAGTTAAAAAAATTAGTTCAGTGTCCAGTTTGCCCAAAAATTGTAAACCAGTATTGTGGGATCACCCAAGGGGTAACAAGTAACCTCAAATATGAACAAGGGAACAAGACCTATAGCCACATATACCATCAAGGAATCAAAGTGTTCCATGTGCTCCATCAAGATACTTGTAACAAGAAACAAGGTGACCTCCATCCCAAACATGAATGCTCTCATCCTCCATCATGCCACTACACAAAGATAAGAACCCATCGAAAACTATGCCACACTATCTGTCACAAAGAAGCATAAGTCAAGCCTCCAACTGATGTCCTAATATACAAACACTCAATCCAAAGGTAACAAGTATGTATCAATAGCCGTCAAGATATAATCACCATAGCTAAAAATATCACCCACAGTAAATGCTAACTCATCCAACTATCCATACCTCAAAGGTATTCAAACATAGTAAACTCATGCCACCAACATATATAACTCATAAATCGCAATCACAAGCTCCATGCACAAAATTGTTAATGAAGAACATACACATCCAAGAACTCCCACTACATGCATAATATAAATATGAAAAAGATCAATGCATTCAAAGTCTACCACAAGCATCACATAGAAGGTGTAAACAACATCATGTAGTACCAAGGAACATCCACAATGATTTGCAAAACCTATAAGTACAACTCTCATCACAAGTCTCCATAGCTCTCCCATGTTCTTCACACCCATCAAAGGAAAGAGATAAAGGAACCTCCATGTCATCACCCAAGAACATAAGTGAAAACACATGACCACAAGCTAGTAATCACAATAACTCCAACCAAACCTCAAAACCAATGTAATGTGAAACCAAACATATAAGAAGATAAGTGATACCAAAGAGACAAAACACTACACATAATACACCAATAGAAATACCTTCTACATACACCTCTAAAGGCTAACTATGTCAAGTGAGATCTCCTCCACAACACCCCAAAAGAAAATCCATAACAACACCCAACCGTTCAAACACCAAGATTAAACATAACATATGTATCATGTAACTAGCATGGATATAAGCCTCTCAAAACAAGATCAAACTCAATGTAGGAGATAAAAAATACCAAACATCTCTCAAAATGAATCATCTAGAACTACCCATGTATCCATAGCTCAAGATCCATGTCTATGAAAGATAAGCATAAATCATAATACACCTGAAAGGAATAATGGGCAATACCTCTCAAGTAAACCATCAAGTAGACCAAGAGTACTGGGGAATGAGAATTCTCCTCTAAGATATCCAATTCATCACAACTCATACAATAACACTCTCCTCATAGATCCATGTTGGACTCACGTCCAACCAAGGTGTAGACACCTCAGACTTCCTGCTGAAATCTCATCAAGAGTAACCATCTTGACAACATGTCTCTAACCACAAGAGAACTCCAAGCCTCGCCTAAGTCTCCATGTATCCATGAGCACTTGTAATCGATCAATACATGCCAAACTCCAAATGCAACATAGCACCATCATGAAGTAATCAAGTAAATAATCATGTACTCAATACAAAGAGAACCAAACAAGATCAATTCCAAAGCTCCAATCATGAATTAGGAACATAAACATGACAACGTGATCTAACCATCTCCTTCTAGGAGATAACATGCTCCATATGAACATAACATATACTCTAATCAATATACCATGTATTTGTATCATGTCAAAACTCTAATGTGCGCAAACAAGATTATACCATGACATAATAACAATCATCCTATCAAACAAGGATACCATGTCAAAATACAAATCATATACAACACCTCAACCAAAGACTCCATGAGTCCTCCATGGCTCCAAGATGTCAACATCTCCAATCATCATGAAGATAGCCATCTCCCATCAGTGAACCTACAAATGTGAAAGACCCTTCTACAACAACATGATCTAAGAGCTCCTCCAAACATTTGCAACACTAAATAAGATCGTCCACCATCAAATAGTGAATCCACATCACTACCAACAACTCCCACCGAACCGTGATATTGAGCCACACATGGCATCATCATAAATATCTCCTAAATGAAGATCATCCAGGTCTACACATAGAATTGAAATGTCAGTAACATCAAGTGAAACCAAGATCTCCAAGCCAAGAAGATAAAACTGCCAACAAACCATCAAAAATATATCCAACATCGCCAATCCATCATTGTCAAAAGTTCCCACTGAAAAGTATAACCAAGCTATCCATGACAAATTGATAAAACCATCAAGCTACAAGTCCAAAATCCGACTATCCAAGTACTATAAACATCATCCATCCTCTCATCTCAAAGCACACATACTAATGTATAAATGACCACAAACAAGACCAACTAACAAAGTTTACAATGACACTAAATCAAACCTGATGGATATAGATAGTCCACATCCAAGTCATCCCATTGCAATCAATAGGTTGTGCATACCTACCAATCACATAACTCATAGATCCAATCATTGAAACATGCAAACTCATCATCACATTAGTAAACTACAAATTGAGCTATCAAAGAGAATAATTTTGTAGACCAAATGACTCAAACACCAAATCAACCTCATATATGATTTTCCAAACATGTCCACAACCAAGTACCATATTCAAGGAACCAAACAAGCATCTAAGAGATAAGAAATAACATCCTAACACCAAACCAAATCACCACCAAAACACCACAAACCTGATTATGCCGTGCCAATGCAAAAGTGTACCTACATAATCATGACACCATAATCAACACCAATGTTGTACTTACACTCAACTATCACCCACACGAGATTCCAAATCTCAAACCATATCCAAACATGTCCTTAAAATTGAAGACAACTTGTGTACATGTCACCATCAAAGTCCAACTTTGAAAAATACCTGTAAACCTATACCAAGAAGCACCAAATAAAACCAACTATACCATCATGAAAATCACATGAAAACATGTACTCCCTCAATATTTTGCCTCTTGACTCATCTGGATGCTCACACAATCACACCTTGAATCCTAGGCACCAACAAGTGTTCAAAAAAGTACACAACTCTCCATACTCATCAAACTGAGAAATTATCGGCACCACTATGAAGTAAACTGAATAATATACTCTCCAACGCCTATTCAAAATTGAAAAACTGATTTCATATGCAAAATTTATGCTCAAGACTGTGTAACGAAGAACATAAGGATTTCACGCTCCAAATTTTGGTCAAAATATAAAAATTAGGAAACCAAATCTATACCATAATGTAGTGCTCAAAACTAGCTTTCCAATGAGTATAAGAAGTTGAAAATCCGACAATTTGGGTGAAAGTTATGCCCATTTGAATAAAAGTTGCCCAATTTGCCCATTAGGTGAACTTGTGGTGGCCCTTGGGTGACGCTATGGTGGTAGACCCGAAAGTGGTTTAAATTCAATTTAATTTTTACATTTCAATTTTTTTGCGGTGGATTTTAAAAAATTTAAAGCCGATTTAATTTTTTTTAGCCACAGGGCTGAGGGGGCTGGTCCCCCATGAGACCCCAGGCCTGAGTTGGGAGCTAAGGCCCATTGACATCGAAGCCTAGCGATGGCCATAGGCAACTGGCTGAGACTAACACTGCCTGTGATGTCATGCAGGTGTACGCTGGCAGTACTAAGTACGGGGGCAGGGGTCTGCAAACCCCCCGAATAATTTTTGTTTTTTTCAAATAAATTTTTTCTATAAGATTTAATTTTGAAAGGCCGATAGATTTAAATTTTTTATTTATTTTTCACCCTTTACAAATTGATGACCATACGTTCCTATGACCGAGGGGGTAATGGCTAAAAAATTGTATTTTTTTCCAATAACCAAAATAGTTCAAGTTTTATATGAATCTTCATTTCTCGACCATCCTAGATCCAATGGTGAGGTCCATTTTGTTCCAAGGGGTCATCTACAACACTTCCCCCACAAAACCCTCACATGAACACACATCCAAGAAACCCTTTTGACCCAACATTTTTCAAACCCCAAATTTGCAAACAACCCATCCTAACAACAAACCCAAAACCCTTAGATATGCAATGGACAACCTACAAAACCCGCATATCTTCCATTTCTTTCATTCTCTCATGCAAGACAATAGATTCCAACTTAAACAAGATTTTCTCAACCTAGGGTTATCCAACCACAACCGTGGCTCTAATACTAAATGAAAGGAAACTTACAACCATCTAATGATAATTTCCACATAACCCAAAAGAGAAATCTATGTAAATTATATAGAATCCACATGCATAGAATAGACAACATACCCATCAAAAGATGACACAAGATATACCCTGGGAAAACCCTCATAAAGGGAAAAATCTAGCCTCCAAAAGCATCCATGCTCAATGTATTATTCAACAATAAACATTACAATACATCTTCAGAGCCTCCATGAACACCTTTGAAACATCAAGCCTCTCCATTGCATCCTCCATGTGTCTAAGCATGTAACCACACATCCCACATCCCATCCCATGCTTCACATATGTACTCTTTAGAAGAAGACAACTACCCTTGTAACCTCAACTAGCCAACCTCAGACAACTACCCTTGTGTTTGCATTTATAGAAACAAGCTCACACAAAGCCACTGTCGGCCTCCTATAATGATTTTTAACAACTAATCCCTTGTGGCTATGATTCAAAGATTGGACATTTAACCTAAATAGCTATTTCAATCATCATGAAGGTGCATTTTAACAACTAAGCCTTTTGAAAAGTTGCAGGTGCATTGCATAAGCCAAATGGAAGTATTGAGTAGGCATAGATTCCTTATGGATAGGTAAAGGTGGTCTTCTCTTGATCCTCTGGTGCAATTTGGATTTGGTTATAGCCACTGAATCCATCAAGAAAATAAAAGTACTGCTTTCCTACAAGTGAGTCCAAAACTTGATCTATGAACAATAAGAGAAAATGGTCCTTTTTGGTGGCAGCATTAAGTTCCCTATAATGAATACAAACTCACCACTTCCCTCCTTTTTTGGTCATAATCACCAATGGGGACACCCACTGACTATCTGAAATGGGGTAGATAAATCTTGCATCTAGCAATTTTTGCATTTCCCCTTTTACAATTTCTCTCAATGCAAGGTTAATTCTTCTTTCACTACAACAAAACAGGCAATTAGCGCCGACTTTAGTGCTGGATTTTAGTGTATTTGAAACCATCAATTGGAGCCATCTCACAGCACGAAATTCAGCGCAAAAGCATTTTTTCATTTCTTCGTCGGATTTAGCATTGTCTTTAATGTCCCGTTTAGCGTCGGATTTAACGCCAAAAATTTGGTATTGGTTATACCATCCTCTTTAGTGCCAAATTTAGTGCCAAAAATTTGGTGCCAGTTATGTCATCCTCTTTAGCGTCATAAATAGCATCGAAAAATGGCATCGGAAATAGTACCTATATTGGCACCGAAATTGGCTTCCGATTTTGCTTCCATGTCTGCTCCCATTTTTGCTTCCATGTCTGCTCCCATTTTTGCTTCTAGTTTTGCTCCCATTTTTGCTTCAAGTTTTGCTCCCAGTTTTGCTTCTGGTTGTGCTTTTGGTTTTGCTTCTACTTTTGCTTCTGGTTTTGATTCCACTTGTGCTTCCAATTTTGCTTCTAGTTTGGCTTCCAGGCTTGCTTCCAGTTTTGCTTCTGTTTTGCTTCCAATTTTGCTTCTGGTTTTGCTTCCAGTTTTGCTTTCAGTTTTGCTTCCAATTTTGCTTCCGATTTTGCTTCCAATTTTGCTTCTAGTTTTGCTTCCAATTTTACTTCCAAGTTTGCTTCCATTTTTGCTTCCAGTTTTGCTTCCGATTTTGCTTCTGATTTTGCTTCTGATTTTGCTTCCAAATTGTTTCCAATTTTGCTTCCTGCGTTCCTTCCAATTTCGCTTCCAATTTTGCTTCCAATTTTGCTTCCAAGATTGCTTCTGCTTTGCTTCTAGTTTGGCTTCCATTGTTGCTTCTAAAAATGCTTCTTATTTTGCTTCCATTTATTAATTTAATATGTTTTAATTCAATTTAATTAGTTAAATATATGATGCCTATTAAATAACTCATATGATTATAGAGTAAGTAATGTAATTATTTAACTCATATGATTAAATAACAAGATAATTATTTTATTTTTTTGCTAGTTAAATCACTGCTAAGGGGCAATACCCTGTATTTCTTCACAAAAGATTTTACATGAGTTCCCAACCAAAATTTACTTGCAGGCCTTTGACAAAATGGCCATGTGTTTCAGAAACCTTTACCTTACCTACCCATGCTTACATTTTCAGTTACAAAATGGCCTAGTTCTAGACTCAGGCAACGCCAACCGAGACTAATTCCTATCCGCTACTGATTTCTCCTGTTTCTACTATATCATATGTATACCAAAATATAACTTTTACCAGGCTGGGAAATTTTCAATCTTCATCATCATCTGTCTATGTCCGCTTCCTATAGGAAATGTAGTCTGCAATCACTGGGCAGTCAACACCATAATTATGGTGGGCCGAACCTTTGGCTTTTTCCCTTGGGTCCTTGTCGTCGTCCTTGCGCCACTCTTCTCCTAAACCAAAGTCCCAGTCGTCGTCATCCCCTACCACAATCTTGTCTGCTAGCCCTTCATCCTCGACATACCGGATTGCCCAACCTCTTGGATGATTTGTCACTAGATTGGCTGCTCTGAGCAGGAAGAAGACGTTTCGGTCACGCTCGTCCCACAACTTCTCAAAACCCTCTGGGTCGATGGTTCAAATCAGATGGAATTTCATGACATCACTACCGTGCATCTGGAGCATGTAGTAGTTATGGGGCATTGGTATTTGTTTATTCTCATCTACATTGTCGAGGGTTGCGTTGATATCACCCAACCAAGCATGGACAAAGACCATTTGTGTGAGCTTCTTCCCCATCTCTTTCAACACACCCATATGCAATAACACTGCTAGGAACATGGCCAAGATTTATGAGTTTGACTTGAACCTGTGATAGGCCCTCATGAATTCTGGCCCCAAAATTTTCTTGGTCGCCTAGAGAATTAGTGGATGAGATGACACCAGCAAAGCCTACAGTCTTTTGTTTGTGATCTCACATTTGAAAGATTGTTGTTGCTTCTCAGTGTTCAAGAATAATGGAGTCTCCATTATTCTTGTTGCTATGACTTCCCACACCTTTCCGCTACTCAGACTTGCACTAGTTCCTCTGCCTTCGACTCCGCCACCTGCTTTTTCTCACAACTGCTTCTGGAATGCTCCTTTGTGTTTGTCAAAAATAACACCAGCCGATGCCTTTTATAGACAGTGACCTAATTACTTCATTTTTATGTGTTTTTCGTGCCTTTGAGGTGTTTTTGCTAGAAATAACAAGAAAATTATTATAACAAGTGAGTCAAATATCTATAATTTAATTGAATTTGATAACATCCATCCTGAGCAGTAAATTAAAATCATCATACTTAATAATATCCATCCAAAATTAATCATCGACCACTTTTAATATATATAAATTTACAATTCAATACTAATAAGATCATCATCATGTATAACTAAAACAAGTGAAAGTCAAATATGCCAGTAGATCAATAACATGTCAAAATGATACATGTCCAACAGTCGACATAAGTCAAAATGATACATGTACAAATGATATAAGTAAAAATGATAAATTATGTAACTCAAATTGATACAAGTCAAGATGATACATGTCCAAATGATATAAGTAAAAATGATAAATGTCAATATGATACAACTCAATAATATGGTACTCTAAGCCATGAAAATGATACATATGATATTAACCACGAAAAGAGGCATCATAACAATATATCAAAAATGATCCATGATGCCGTGTATATGATCATGAATGTCACTGGGTATTACCAACAAATTCCTCATCATCATCACCACTATCATCATCATCATCATCATCATAATGATATACCAACAATGATCCATGATGCAACCTATATGATCATGAATGTTGTTGGGTACTAGCAGCAACTTCCCTATCATCATCACCACCATCATCACCATCATCGTCATCATCATCGTTGTCGTCGTCGTCGTCGTTGTCGTCCTCGTCGTCGTCATCATCATTGTCGTCGTCATCATCATCATTGTCATTGGCCTCAATGTCTTCCCTATCTACGTCATCATCATCCTCTACCATGTGATATGTACCAATAGAACCAATAATTTCTAGATCTATATCATGATGAGGATCATCTTGATCTTCTAGAAGACCTATGTTCTGCAAAAATAAACATTTAAAATGAAAAGTTATTATTTATTTCATGCAATAATTTATTTTTCTATCTAATATTGAAACATATGAGACAAAACCATAATCAAATTACATCATATCAAAGTGCAAATACCAAAATAAAATTTCGAAAAAGTTAAAGCTAATATGTGATTCCAATGATGTAAAACATGAAACAATTCTAATAAACGTTAGTAAAGATCATAAAAAAAATTATTATACAATTTAACTATCAACTCTAAATTCTATTACATAACCTTAAGTGCCAACCCTCTGCAAAAGAATGAGGAGACTATATGAAGATTGGCTGTAGGGGGCATTGGTACAGGAGATGGACATGGCTCTTCCAAGCCATCCACTGAGATGGTTTCATACACAAATGTGGAAGATATCCCCATTTCTAGAGAGCTCATGATTTAGGTTGATGCAAAAAATGATGTTGTTTTGGTACCCATATATGGCATCATGGTTCCATTTCATGTATCCACCATCAAGAGTGTTAGAAGCCAACAAGATGGAGGGAATTCTTATATAAGGATAATTTCAATGTTCCAGGTACCGGCTTTAATGCCATCTACATGCCAACATTGAAATTCCCTAGCAGTATTTATGTTAAGGAAATTTCCTTTAAATCCAAGGATTCAAAGCACATAAACCATGTGGTACAAATGATTAAATCCCACAGACAATATGTAGAAATGAAAGAGTCTGAAAAGGCAAAGAGAGCTACACCGGTGACTCAGGAGAAACTTCAACTTTCAAAAACAAAGGCAATTAGGCTAGCAGACTTGTGGATTAGGCTAGCATTTGGCGGAAGAGGAAGAAAGATGACAAGAACTCTGGAGGGCCACCATAATGGATTTTGGTATTCAACCATGAGAGCAGAAGAGAGAGTTGATATCATGTATCAAAACATTAAGCATGCATTCTTCCAACCAGCAGAGAAGGAGATGATTACTTTGCTTCATTTTCATTTGCATAACCATATCATGGTGTGTGAACCAAGAAGACCAAGGATGTCCAATTTTATGTGGAGGTAATGGATGTGGTCCAAACTTTAGGAGGGGCAAGAAGTTCAATGTATGATCCTGATGAAATTGAGGAAGAACAAAAAGAGAGGGACAGGAAAAATAAAATCAATGCAAAGTTTCAAGGATTTTTCAACCGAGTAAGGGAGCTATGGGAGCAGCCTCATCTAAAATATTTTGAACTAGAGTTTGATATACCATTTAGAGAGATTGGTTTTCATGGAAGAGGAAGAAAGATGATTACTTTGCTTCATTTTCATTTGCATAACCATATCATGGCATGGGAACCAAGAAGACCAAGGATGTCACAATTTTATGTGGAGGTAATGGATTTGGTCCAAACTTTAGGAGAGGCAAGAAGGTCAATGTATGATCCTGATGAAATTGAGGAAGAACAACAAGAGAGGAACAGGAAAAATAAAATCAATGCAAAGTTTCAAAGATTTTTCAAGCGAGCAAGAGAGCTATGGGAGCAGCCTCATCTAAAAGATTTTGAACTAGAGTTTGATATACCATTTAGAGAGATTGGTTTTCATGGAAGAGGAAGAAAGTTGATTACTTTATTCATTTTCATTTGCATAACCATATCATGGTGTGGGAACCAAGAAGACCAAGAATGTCCAATTTTATGTGGAGGTAATGGATGTGGTCCAAACTTTAGGAGGGGCAAGAAGGTCAATGTATGATCCTAATGAAATTGAGGAAGAACAACAAGAGAGGGACAGGAAAAATAAAATAAATGCAGAGTTTCAAGGATTTTTCAAGCGAGTAAGAGAGCTATGGGAGAAGCCTCATCTAAAATATTTTGAACTAGAGTTTGATATACCATTTTGAGAGATTGATTTTCATGGAAGAGGAAGAAAGATGATTACTTTGCTTCATTTTCATCTACATAACCATATCATGGTGTGGGAACCAAGAAGACCAAGGATGTCCAATTTTATGTGGAGGTAATGGATGTGGTCCAAAATTTAGGAGGGGTAAGAAGGTCAATGTATGATCCTGATGAAATTGAGGAAGAACAGAAAGAGGGACAGGAAAAATAAAATCAATGCAGATTTTCAAGGATTTGTCAAGCGAGTAAGAGAAATGGCTGAACTCCATCGACGCCATTCCTCAATCTTCGCTTGATGGCATCAAGGAATGGTTGAACTCGATTGATATAAAGTATTATGAAAGCAGAATAAACTTGAATTGGCGGCCAATTTTGAAGACTATTACTAATGATCCAGATAAATTTATTGAAGATGGTGGTTGGGAATTTTTGAATTTGGAATCTAGTGATTCTAATTTTGATAATCTAGAAGAGTCAGGTCAAGGATATGAACCCTCTGATGTAGAAGAGGAATCAGAATCATATTTCATGTAGCCACCATCAAGAGTGTTAGAATCCAACAAGATGGAGGGAATTCTTATATAAGGATAATTTTCAATGTTCGAGGTATCGGCTTTAATGCCAACTACATGCCAACATTGAATTTCCCTAGCAGTATTTATGTTAAGGAAATTTCCTTTAGATCCAAGGATTCAAAGCACATCAACCATGTGGTATAAATGATTAAATCCCATAGACAATATGTAGCAATGAAAGAATTTGAAAAGGAGGAGAGAGCTACACTTGTGACTCAGGAGAAACTTCAGCTTTCAAAAACAAAGGCAATTAGGCTGGTAGATTTGTGGATCAGGCTGACATTTGGTGGAAGAGGAAGAAAGATGATTGGAACTCTGGAGGGCCACCATAATGGATTTCGATATTCAACCATGAGAGCATAAGATAAAGATGATATCATGTATCAAAACATTAAGCATGCATTCTTCCAACCAGCGAAGAAGGAGATGATTACTTTGCTTCACTTTCATTTGCATAACCATATCATGGCGTAGGAACCAAGAAGACCAAGGATGTCCAGTTTTATGTGGAGGTAATGGATGTGGTCCAAACCTTAGGAGGGGAAAGAAGTTCAATGTATGATCCTGATGAAATTAAGGAAGAATACGAAGAGAGGGACAAGAAAAATAAAATCATTGCAGAGTTTCAAGGTGTTGGGACTCGAAAAATCTGCCATTTTTCACTAGCCTCTACCTCACCTACCTTCCATATACCACAAAAATACACCACACTTTAATTTTATGATCAATAAAAATTGTAGAAATTTGTTTGACTAGATCCATATTATAGCCTCCATTACACCCATAAAATAGAGATCCCGTAGTCATTCCCCCATTCCTAGCAAAATTCAATACCATCGGCCTAACAATGCTTCATCGACGGAACCCCCATCACAGCCCCGCAGATGGCCCAATGAAAATAGCTCACAACCTAGTATCGGAGTAACAATACCCTATTGGGTTGACTCTTAAGGTGCTCTCCCCGATATATCGATAGAGTCAACAAAAGTAAACACATCATTGTAACAAATAAACATCGGTGGAATGAATTATGGCATTCCCCCGATGGGCTGATATAACCATGAATAGTTCTCTAAGACATTTTGTACTTTGATTATACTATTTTTAAGTGAAATTTTCATGTATATAATCATATCATGTTCATGTATGTTAATATAAGGTAGCTATGGAGGTAGTTCAAAGAGATGGCCCTAATTTTTTTCCTCATCTTACAAAGTCTATAGGAACAAGAATAGGGATCGAATTTCGAGAGTCTGGTTTAAGTTTGAATTCAAGAAATGAAAAAATTGTGAAGGATGGAATGGATTTTAAAGTATCACTTGGGTTTTATAATTTGCAGTTGCAAACTGGTAACCCCAAAACACAGAATTATTCATTGCTCCTTGCTAACATTGTGGTTGCATAACCATATAATGGCGTGGGAACCAAGAAGACCAAGGATGTCCAGTTTTATGTGGAGGTAATGGATGTGGTCAAAACTTTAGGAGGGGTAAGAAGTTCAATGTATGATCTTGATGAAATTGAGGAAGAACAACAAGAGAGGGACATGAAAAATAAAATCAATGCAAATTTTCAAGGATTTGTCAAGCGATAAGAGAGCTATGGGAGCAGCCTCATCTAAAATATTTTGAATTAGAGTTTGATATACCATTTAGAGAGATTGGTTTTCATGGAAGAGGAAGAAAGATGATTACTCTGCTTCATTTTCATTTGCATAACCATATCATGGCATGGGAACCAAGAAGACCAAGGATGTCTAGTTTTATGTGGAGGTAATAGATGTGGTCCAAACATTAGGAGGGGCAAGAAGGTATATGTATGATCCTAATGAAATTGAGGAAGAACATCAAGAGAGGGATAGGAAAAATAAAATAAATGCAGATTTTCAAGGATTTGTCAAGCAAGTAAGAGAGCTATGGGAGCAACCTCATCTAAAATATTTTGAACTAGAGTTTGATATACCATTTAGAGAGCTTGGTTTTCATGGAAGAGGAAGAAAGATGATTACTTTGCTTCATTTTCATTTGCATAACCATATCATGGTGTGGGAACCAAGAAGACCAAGGATGCCCAGTTTTATGTGGAGGTAATGGATGTGGTCCAAACTTTAGGAGGGGTAAGAAGGTCAATGTATGATCCTGATGAAATTGAGGAAGAACATCAAGAGAGGGACAAGAAAAATAAAATCAATGCAGATTTTCAAGGATTTGTCAAGCGAGTAAGAGAGTTATGGGAGCAGCCTCATCTAAAAGATTTTGAACTAGAGTTTGATACACCATTTAGAGAGCCTGGTTTTCATGGAAGAGGAAGAAAGATGATTACTTTGCTTCATTTTCATTTGCATAAGCATATCATGGCGTGGAAACCAAGAAGACCAAGGATGTCCAATTTTATGTGGAGGTAATGGATGTGGTCCAAACTTTAGGAGGGGCAAGAAGGTCAACGTATGATCCTGATGAAATTAAGGAAGAATAGCAAGAGAGGGACAAGAAAAATAAAATCAATGCATATTTTCAAGGATTTATCAAGCGAGTAAGAGAGCTATGGGAGCAACCTCATCTAAAAGATTTTGAACTAGAGTTTGATATACCATTTAGAGAGCTTGGTTTTCGTGGAAGAGGAAGAAAGATGATTACTTTGCTTCATTTTCATTTGCATAACCATATCATGGCGTGGGAACCAAGAAGATCAAGGATGTCTAATTTTATGTGGAGGTAATGGATGTGGTCCAAACTTTAGGAGGGGCAAGAAAGTCAATGTATGATCCTGATGAAATTGAGGAAGAACTACAAGAGAGGGATAGGAAAAATAAAATCAATGCAGATTTTCAAGGATTTGTCAAGCGAGTAAGAGAGCTATGGGAGCAACCTCATCTAAAAGATTTTGAACTAGAGTTTGATATACCATTTAGAGAGCTTGGTTTTCGTGGAAGAGGAAGAAAGATGATTACTTTGTTTCATTTTCATTTGCATAACCATATCATGGCATGGGAACCAAGAAGACCAAGGATGTCCAGTTTTATGTGGAGGTAATGGATGTAGTCCAAACTTTAGGAGGGGCAAGAAGGTCAATGTATGATCCTGATGAAATTGAGGAAGAACAACAAGAGAGGGACAAGAAAAATAAAATCAATGCAAAGTTTCAAGGATTTGTCAAGCGAGTAAGAGAGCTATGGGAGCAACCTCATCTAAAAGATTTTGAACTAGAATTTGATATACCATTTAGAGAGTTTGGTTTTCGTGGAAGAGGAAGAAAGATGATTACTTTGCTTCATTTTCATTTGCATAACCATATTGTGGCGTGGGAACCAAGAAGACCAAGGATGTCCAATTTTATGTGGAGGTAATGGATGTGGTCCAAACTTTAGGAGGTGCAAGAAGGTCAATGTATGATCCTGATGAAATTGAGGAAGAACAATAAGAGAGGTACAGGAAAAATAAAATCAATGCAAAGTTTCAAGGATTTGTCAAGCGAGTAAGAGAGCTATGGGAGCAACCTCATCTAAAATATTTTGAACTAGAGTTTGATATACCATTTAGAGAGCTTGGTTTTTGTGGGAAGAGGAAGAAAGATGATTACTTTGCTTCATTTTAATTTGCATAACCATATCATGGTGTGGGAACCAAGAAGACCAAGGATGTCCAGTTTTATGTGGAGGTAATGGATGTGGTCCAAACTTTAGGAGGGGCAAGAAGGCCAATGTTTGATCCTAATTAAATTGAGGAAGAACATCAAGAGAGGGATAGGAAAAATAAAATCAATGCAAATTTTCAAGGATTTGTCAAGCGAGTAAGAGAAATGGTTGAAATCCATTGACGCCATTCCTCAATCTTCGCTTGATGGCATCAAGGAATGGTTGAACTCCATGGATATAAAGTATTATGAAAGTAGAATGAACTTGAACTAGCGGCCAATTTTGAAGACTATTACTGATGATCCAAACAAATTTATTGAAGATGGTGGTTAAGATTTTTTGAATATGGAAGCTAGTGATTCTAATTCTAATAATTCAGAAGATTCAGATCAAGGATATGAACCCTCTGATGTAGAAGAGGAATCAAAATCAAATGAGGAAGGTTCAGAAGATGAATCTCTTGTGGAGTTAGACGAGGATGAAGAAGAAGAAGAAGATTTTGAAGGGGAGGAAGCTAAAACATGGGATGAATTAGAAGCCAAAGCCAAAAATGTAGATAAGGAAAAAGGAGATGAGTCTGACAGTGAAGAGGAAAGGCGGCAATGAAAGGTAAAAGCTACAGGGATGTCTCAGGCACCTGATATTAGAGATTCAAGATGAATGCTTGCCAAGAGGCATAAAGTCAGATGAATTGAGTTCATCTGCATCCTTGTACTATTTATTAATGCACATAAATGGTTCAACTGTTTATACAAATGATGCATTTATGTTAACTTGATCAGTGTTGTTAGTTCAGTAGTTTGACTTCTATGACAACCAACCATTAGGCCATTCTGTGCAGGAGCACGTTTGTGTTTTTAGTTAGCTTTTTTGGATAGCTCTACTTGGTGTTAAGGACATTCCATTTATCTTTTAAATGTTAATAAATCTAGTATTACACGCTTCTCTATGTTAATCAGATCAAGTTGTAAGTTTTTTACTACTGATTTTCTTTATTTATGGAGTTTTTTAACTTGGAAGACAAGAATTTACTACCTTTTTTTAAATTAGATGGACAAATTAAGTGGCTGGTTAGCTACGCCAAGTGATGTAGACTACAAGGATGTGTTAGATCTATAGGATGCCTACCAAGATGCATCAAAACATTCTTACATGTTAAAAGAATGGTAGCATCGTGAGGAAGGATAGAAAATATGCATGTGGATCACTTAGTAGAATGGTAACATGAATTCAAGGAAGCACTCCTTGAGATACCACGTTTGAGAGAAAAGAAGATAAATCAAACCAACATGGGACTAAGTTTCTCAAATGATACAACTCATAACTTAAATGAGGACACTTAAGAGATATTAAAAGATAATGGTCATTAATTAAAAGATGCGATGAAAATAAGGCATGAATGTCACCCACCACCCTTTAAGGCAAACGATATTTTTTTCCTCAACATGAAATAATGGGACAATTGAGTGGGATCTAGGGCCAACAAAGAAGCACTTTAGAACTCATCCTACACATCAATAAACAACTCAACACAAGAAATGGAAATTGACATATTAACACAACAATATCCAACTAAGTTATTGAAACTGAAAGTCAACTATTGATACCTCGTTCTCCATCTAGATTAAAAAATTGGGCCACTTTTTTCTTTGTAACTTTTCCTTTTCAAATTGCTTTGGATGTCGGCCATATTTCTCCTCCTTTAAAATATGGCACCTGGACTAGTTAAACTAATTGATATGCAATCATTTACTTTTTCCTAGTGAATTAAAAAAAATATCATTTAACATATTAAATATACTTACAAATTTATAGATCAAGGCCTATAAACCTTTTTGGCCACTGTGATGCGTGTCACAAAGTTTTTGAAGCCTAGCCTTGGAGGCCTTGTCTTGAAACATATACTAATTCAATTTAACTATGCACAAATAAAATTTAAAAATCGTTTAATAAATTTGATATAATCTTATGAGAAAATTCAAATACCTGTGTACTCTCCTCACTAGACTTCCTTCATGCTTCAAACTTCTCATATGCTTTTACAAGCTCTTTCCATACTTTGACACTTACATCAAGTGGCCTTTTTTTGAGCCTTAGCTCGGGAGGGATTTTTTTTATCTTCTTTGTTTGGTTGCACCAAAATCTCTTGCAATTTTGAGACATTCATAGCTTTACCTTCTTCATAGACCAACCTATGTTATATTCAATCTCCATGTAATTGATAACTACTTTTTGCAGGTGTATGGGTATCTTTGAGAATGGCAAATGTAGATGGTTTTTGAACCGTTGAGTGCATGATTCCTTCAACCTATGAAAAAACCCTTTTCCAATAGTTGTCATTTGGATTTCCCCTGAAACCACATTGTATTATATCTTGCTATTGAAGGTACCAATGCAAGATTGAAAACTTGTCGTGGTCGAAGAAGTTTGTGTCCCAGGAGTGGGTGGGATAGTGGAAGCCTCTAGTCCCTGCTCTACATTCCTAGAGTTTACTGTTACTGATTTCCTCCTGGCTCTTTTGCTCGATCCAGGACTGCTTGGGGAATCAATTGATTCCCTTTGACACGGTTGATTTGGTTGCAATGTTTCAGGGGCTTCACTAGATCAGTTTTCTATGTATCTGGCAAGCATTGTCCAGTGCACATCATCCAATTTGTTCACTGTCTCTGCCCCCAATATGGAAGCCAATGCATCTTTATCTTTTTCATTCACATGTCCCTATATATATATAATATAAATTTCTTCTTTTAAATTTAAAAATAAAAAACTAAAAAGGTAAAAATGAAAGAAATAAGGGAAACATTTACAAATCTATAAATTGATAATGAATTACCTCATTGTGGCCAGAGTCCGCTTCCTTTGTTCTCTTCCCTCTATTGCTTGACATTTTGAGGCAACCCAGGGCAAATTATTTTCGTCTAGTCTATGGAGGCAAACAAAGTACACACTATCAGGTATGAAAGTTTTCGTCCAGTTTGTGGTATGAAAGTTTTACCTTGAATGACTCTCTTTCTGGATTTAAATGCCTATGAATTAATTTCTTGCACACCTGTATAGAATATAAATATATTTGAAAGGATAGAAATATATGCAAAATGAAACAAATGTATTATAAAAAAATCAACGCTTGCGCACCTGTATAGAATGGTAATCTTTGGGGGATAAAAAGGGTGTGGAGTGTGGTTTTATTGAGAGTTAACATAGATAGGTCCCATGCTCGAGTCGCATCCGCTAATTAGAAATAAATGAATGTGTGTGCACAATCAATTCGAAACCACGAGCTCATTGTTTTGTTAAATATTTGTGGGAATGAGAAAAAAAATTGAAAGGATATAAATATATGCAAAATGAAACAAATGTATTGTAAAAAAATCAACGCTTGCACACCTGTATAGAATGGTAATCTTTGGGGGATAAAAAGGGCATGAAGTGTGGTTTTATTGAGAGTTAACATAGATAGGTCCCATGCTCGAGTCGCATCCGCTGATTAGAAAGAAAATGAATGTGTGTGCACAATCAATTTGAAACCACGAGCTCATTGTTCTGTTAAATATTTGTGGGAATGAGAAAAACAATTGAAAGGATATAAATATATGCAAAATGAAATAAATGTATTGTAAATCAACGCTTGCACACCTGTATAGAATGGTAATCTTTGGGGGATAAAAAGGGCGTAGAGTGTGGTTTTATTGAGAGTTAACACAAATAGGTCCTATGCTCGAGTCGCATCTACTGATTAGAAAGAAAATGAATGTGTGCACACAATCAATTCAAAACCACGAGCTCATTATTCTGTTAAATATTTGTGGGAACGAGAAAAAAAATTGTAACCTTACCTATGGTGTCACAAACTAAATCGAATTTCTGATCTACTTGCCTGTAGCCCTCCTTTGCGTTGTTTTTCCCTTTGTTGTCCTCTCTTCCTTCGCATGGATTTTTTCTCTTGTCATCTCTTCCTTCGTGCAACTATTTTCTCTTGTCATCTCTTCCTTCTTGACGCGGGAAGTTTTAAATTTTTGTTCCTGGTTCAGTAGTTGGTGCCATAGTCTGCATAGAAAATTGTGCCTAATTTAGCGTCGCCTTGCAACCAAAAAATGTAATTTGTTTGGGATGCAAAAGGCGACGCAAATTGTGCCTAATTTAGCACTGCCTCTCAACCAAAAAATGTAATGCGCCTAATTTAGCGTCGTCTTTTAGCCAAAAAATGTAATCTATTTGGGATGCAAAAGGTGGCACAAAGTGCGCATAATTTAGTGCCTAGCAGTACAAAATGATGTATTTTGCTTAGAAGTTGATAAATAAATTGATCCTAAATGACTTCATCTTCATATGTTCCAAGGGAGCAATCATGGTTCCCTATTTTATCTATTCCTTATCCCATGCCAATTTTGTGGGTGCAAAACTAATAAACTATGTTGTGTATTATAGGGGTGAGATGATGTGTATTATAGAGGTGAGACGAGGCAATGGCAATAGATCATGTCATGTCAAATGAGGAGTACACAACGGCTGAAGCGGGACATCAAGTACTCAAATTTTGACTTAACTTATGAAAAAATGATCTGATGGCATTTTGTGATAAGTCCATCTTTTTTCACAGTATTATTGAAATTTATAATGTATTATCCAATCTTGACATAAATTAATGCATGTTGTTGATTATTTTAGATGGATATTGGAGCAAATGCAAGCCTGAGCATTCAACTAGCAGAAGAGGAAAATATGTATGTGGACGTGGACCTAAAACTGTTAAATCGTGTAGATGACAATGGGTGTTCGAGGATATGGCAATGGATCTTGCAAACACAACAAATGACTGCACTGAATAAGAGGTTGGTCAGGACTATAGTACATGGGATGAATACTTTGAGAAACTATATGAATAAAGTGAGGTTTTGTGTTGGATAACATATTCATTGAAATGATATAATTGGTGTAGTAAACATTATTTAATATGTTGTGTATTATAGGGGCGAGATGAGGCCATGGAAACAGATCGTGTCATATCAAATGAGCACAAAATGGATGAAGCGGGACATCAGGTACTCAAATTTTGACTTAACTTAGGAAAAAATGATCTGATGGCATTTTGTGATACATCCATATTTTTTCACAGTATTATTAAAATTTATAATGTATTATCCAATCTTGACATAAATTAATGCATGTTGTTGATTATTTTAGATGGAGATTCGAGCAAATGCAGAGCCTGAGTGTTCAACTAGCAAAAGAAGAAGATATGTATGTGGACGTGGACCTAAAACTGTTAAATCACATAAATGATAGTGGGTGGAAGAGGATATGGCAATGGATCTTCTAGACACAACATATGATTGCACTGAACAAGAGGTCGGTCAAGACTATAGTACATGGGATGAATACTTTGAGAAAATTGTTGCTTGTGGATGTTCTGTATGTCATGGAAAGAAACAATTCAAACAAGAAATTGTACAAAGACATTACATATATGATGAGATTCCAGTCGGTAGTATGCCTCCTACAATTGATTCAAATGCAATAGGAATTGTGGTAAGGAATTTTCTAATTTCATATAAATAACATATCTACTAATTCATTTAAATATTGTTTTATATTATTTAAATAACTATTTTTTTTCTCAATGGATACTTGTAGGATAAAGTTCTTGGTTTAAAGTAACCTGGATCACTGATTTCTAGCTTAGAGGGAAATGATCATTTATCAGATGATACATCTAACAAAAATATGTGCCAACATACCAGCTCGGAAGATGAGGAATTGATGAAAACAAGTCACAAAACAAGAATCGGTTTAAAGATGCATAATTTGCTTAAAGACAGGGGGAAGGTGGACTACATACCCTATGAGAATGAATGTGATGGAGATGATGACTTGCCTCTGAGTTTGAGATCAATTTACAAAGAGACATTTGATCATCGACTATATTGTGCTTGGCCTAGTGATCAACAACTACCTAGAGTGTACGATGTGTTTCAATTTTGGGGATACAACTACATGATACGACCCTCCAATATTCATGGAGTGCATATAGGCCTCTTTATTGTCCAAAATATACATGTGGGATCTAAACATAGAAACAATTCAGAACAAACCACTAGGAGATTAATGAAATATTATGGTCCATCATATTACAGTGGTGAATGGAGAAGGCTAGCAGAATATAAACCTAGCATGTCAGCATATGGTCTAAATTCGAATATGTATACACATCGTCTCCAATTGGAAAGTGGAAAATAAATTAATAAAGGTCATCTTATGTATATAGATGGATGTGCATACACACACAAAAATATTGCAGGATTTATAAATAGTAGTAAGGGAAGGGACCCTAATGTAAGACTGAATCATCAATTTGTTGAGGTTATAAATGATAAAGATGGACATATGGAAAGAGAGGTTGATATATTGATAATGGTTGAGGCTATTAAGGACCTTACCATTGGGGATGAGTTATTGATTGATTACCCCTTCTTAAAATGCACTCCTACACGAAAGAAAAGGGAAGAACAAGGTCTCCCTAAGGATGTTCCTAAGGGCAGAAAACCAAAGAACAATAAATGAGTGTGGACTGATGTTTTATAAACTATGTTGTCAAAATTTTGTTTTATTTAAATTATTGTATAAAAAAGGTAGTCTATAAAATAATGTTCCATTATTCAATTGATGTATATATGTTCATACAATTTTTATTTTTATTTTTTAAGCCATATTTGATTATATTTCTTTGAAATTGATACATTTATGATTTATCCAATTGTTTCTAAACATTAAATAATGCTTGAGTTTGTTGATAGGTAGAAGATGTTGATGAAACACATACTAATATCCATGATCCAACTGGGTTATTAAGATTTGGACAGGATGATCCAAACCATACTAGGGCGAAAAGAGCAAGTTTGAAAAGATTACTACCACCTGAGAAATTTGAAGAGCTGATGAGATATGCATACACTGATGAGATGCCACCTAGCCTTAATGATGTTAATCATGATAGTGAAAATGCAGTGCATGAAGAAGGATTGAATGAAATGCTTGCAAGTTTCTTTAGGGATGGAAACAATGATGACAATAATGATCATATGTCTAATAGTAATGATGATATCATGGGTAATTACCACCAACGTAATGTTGATGATAAGAACCTGAAAGACTCCATCAAGCAAGCAACGAAGACACCCATGTTCAAATTGAGTGCAAGTAGAGCCTAACAACTGGTGTGCACATTAATATTATTAGAAATCAAGTCACTATTTAGTTGGTCAGACAAAGGATTCACTACCCTACTGGAGTGAGTTGAAATCTATTTCTTACTTTCCATTGTCAATTGGTGTACACAATTCATAAACATTCATCAACTTCGTTTAAATTTATTTAAGAGGATTTTAAAAGCATATATTGTATATAAACAGTCTTAGTATAGATTGACATATCAAACATGTTCATCATAAGTCAAAAATTCAATTGATTTAATCTCTGGAAATCTTACAGGGCACTAAAAACTAAGATATTCCCTGAAGAGAATGTGTTGCCATGAACTTGCAGAGAGGTGCGTCTATTGTTGGTTGAGTTGGGGATTTAAATATAATCAAATTCATTCATGTAAAAATGATTGCATTTTATACAAAGATGAATATTAGAACAAGGTAGAATGCCCTGTATGTAAAGAGAAGAGATATCGTACAGATGTACAAGGTCCTACAGTTCCAAAGAAGGTTTTACGTCACATGCCAATTATACCTAGACTTCAACGAATGTTTCATTGCAAGTCACTTGCACAATTGATGGACTGGCATGCAAAGAACAAGAGTAAAGATGGATTCATGCGAATTCTGACCGACTCCAAAGCAATGAAACACATAGAGGAAAAATGGCCAAGAAAATTCAAAGATGAACCCCGTAGTATTAGGTTTGGTCTTACAATTGATGGAGTGTACCCATTCTCTTTCTTGAGCTCAAATTATACTGTTTGGCTAGTCGGATTGATAGTATACAATATTCCCCCATGGATGAGTGTTAGAAAGGAGCACCTTATGTTGACTCTCATTGTTCTAGGAAAACATCAAGTTAAAAACATCTATGTTTATCTTGCGCCTTTTATTGATGAGATGCAACTGCTATGGAAAGGCATAAGAATGTATGACATATCACATCCTCCATAAAATAGGTCCTTCATGTTGTATGGTGTGCTATGTTGGACTATTCATGATTTCCCAGGACTTGGTGTTTGTTCTGGTAAGATAAAATATTTACGTATTTACACTCATAATTTATTTTCATCCCAACTTTCATACTTAGTTTTATACTATTTTTTGATGTTATTAACATTACTTGTTGAATTGCAAGGCTTCAAAAAAAGGGGATATTCGCATGTCCAAGATGTGCAGAACAATTTCAAGGGCGGTATTCTAAAGATCTACATAAATTTATTTATGCAAACAACAGGGTTTTTCTACCACTGGATCATAGGTTTAGAAATCGCTTGAAGAATCAATTTGATGGAAAAGTTGAAAATAGAGGCCCTCCCATGATTATGGGTCTAGGTAATTGGCTTAAGAGTTATGAAGATGTTGAATTGAAAGCTTGGGAGGATTTTTTTGATCGGGGTGATTCAATTCAAGAACCAAAACAAGTTCTAGTCAATATGCCAGAAGGAATGAAAAGGAAATCCATATTTTATGAGCTCCCTTACTGGAAGGATCTATTAGTATCTCACCTATTAGATCCTATGCATGTCTTCAAAAATGTCCCAGATTCTATATTTTGACATATATCAGGCAAAGAGAAGGACACCTTGTCTTCGAGGAGAGATATTGCTCTTTCGCATACCAAAATTAATAGAAAACATTTGTGGCCAAATAGGGAAAATGAAACATATGCAGAAGCTCCATGGATTTTGAAAAAAAAAGAGCTAGACCAACTAAAAAATGTCATCCATTCAATAAGGGCACCTACTGGTTATGGGTCATCATTGGCTAAAGCTTTTATAGTTGATGGACATATCACATGATTTAAAACACATGATTTTCATCTTTTATGAAGGTATTACATATCATCATTTAACATTTACTGATAACATTGATTAAGTACTAAATATATTTTGATATTTTGTTGTGTGAGAAAAAATTACTAATGACCTTTTCATAAATGTGTTTGATAGCATATCATGCCATTGGCAATTAGGGGGGGTTCATGTCTTATAGTTGACTTAAGGAATGCCATAAGTCGATTGTCAACGTTTACAAGGTATGTGGTTATATGAAATGTTCATGTGTGAGAGACATAGAGATATTATATTGCATTTTAATTTTTGACTAAAGGTTCATACTAATTTACTATTCTTATATTAGGTGGGTGACCTCCAAGGAGATCCACAAATCTAAAGTTCCAAAGTGGAAGAAGGAAATTGCAGAAATTGTATGTGTATTTGAGAAGGAGCTCCCTACAAGTTTCATGGACCTACAAGTCCATTTACTTATACACCTAGTCGATGAAATTGAATTGGCGGGTGTCATATCAATGAGGTGGATGTTTTTCTTTGAGACGTATATGAAAACTCTTAAAAGATATGTCCGACAAAAGGCACATCTAGAGGGTTGCATGGCTAAAGGGTATGCATTGAATGAAGCATTTTTCTTCCTATGTGAATTCCTTGGTAAGGATTTTGAAGATAGACCACGCATCTGGGATGAAGAACGAGCATCAAATATTATTGATGGAGAAAAACCACAATCTAATGGTGTTGAAGTACCAATTAGTAAGTAAATTCATCATCAATGTGGTTATTTTTCTTGCAATCATTAATTTACTCTGTAATTTATTTGTCAAATTAATAGCATAACATTTGGAGTTTGAAATAAACATGTTGACATGTAATAGGTGTAGATGAAAGTTCTATACTTGAAAAGTTCATTCTATATCACATGGACTTTATGAACAAATGGACTGATTTGTATGAAAAAAAGAGAGAAGAAGTGTTAGAAGCAAGGAGACAGTTTAAGAGATCAAACCCAAGGAATACTCCACTTCCCACTGACCTGCTTGGGGAATGGGGCAAAGATTGCACACTAGAATGGGTTACTGAATAAATTCAAAATCAAATAGAAGATGCAGGTATAGATTCAGACATAACAGAAGATGAAATCAACATGTCTAGAGGATGTGAAAGAAAGGTACAGTTGGAATTTTACAAAATGTTGTTTCCTTACAGTTTTGACACTATTAACTATTTTAATATTCGTCATTATATTTGTTTTCACTAAAATAAATGGTCTTTCACAGGCGAGGAAATATCCAGCAATGTGGGCATATGGTCGACATTATCGTGTAGAAAGTGTAGATGTAAAGAGATGATCCTTCGATTGTGGCATCATGGTTGACTTCAAGCAATCCAATTGATCAAGCTCAAAAGATAAGAACATAATTGAAGGGAATCTACAATATGTTGGGAAAATACAAGAAATTATTGAGTTGGATTACCACTCTTTTAAATGTTGTATTTTTAAGTGTAGATGGTATGAAGCATTTGAGAGGACACGAAGACATGATACCCATAATGGATTGTTTTCTATAGATTCCTCATGCTTCCTACCGGAGGATAGGGAGCCTTATGTTCTACCAATTTATTGTGTGCAGGTATTTCTTTAACTCAAACAATAAGTGGTAGTGATCATTTATCTATTAATTTATAGTTTATTACGAATATATACATGTGTTTATTAATTAGTAAAATTGTTATAACATACATCTAATATATGTTTTTCGTTCATGTGCAAGTATTTTTCTATGAAGATATTTTGGACTCGAAATGGATGTTATTCATACATTATGATCCAAGATTAAGGCATGTATTTGATGATGCATTAGCGGATATTGAGCAAAACAATGATGGGCAACAAAATGAGAGAGGGATTAGAGAACATCAAAGAATTTGGCATCCATGATGATGTTGAAGACGGTTATGTTCAGGCACAAGAAGACAACAAATTAGAGTTAGATGATGTTATGGAAGACAACAATATGGATGGTATAGAAAATGATGATCCAAATACATCTAGTGACAATATAGATGGTCTACAGTCAAATTTCAATGATGATGAAGATGATGCAGATCAAGATGAGGATGATGATAATATTAATTACTTGAAAGAACATATGAACATTGAAAATGATACACTAGATGACATTGTAGTAGAATATAATGTTAATGACCAAGACTTCTAAATTTTCAGAATTATTTGCAATTCATGTTTAAAAAAGGATGATTCTTGTGGCATAAACTTTAAAATGCTTCAGTAATATTATTTGTGTCGATACAAATTACCTATTGCAATATCCTTAAATTGTTCAATCTTTGGTATGGATTGTTGGTAGAAAAAATTAGGATTACTTGGATGCTTCTTCCATTCATTTTGTATCAACATATGTTCATGAAGACACAAAAGTTAATAAAATATTAATGCACATAACTCACAATTATTTAAATAAGAAATTTTTTTAACTTTATTTATTTTAAATAGTTTCCATTTTTATGTTGAACATATAACAAGGCAAAATAAGCTCAAATCTTCAAAAAAATTAGCAACTCTACCAACATCCACAATAAATTATTTATTGTATCAACACATTCATTCACATAAGCACAGTATTGAGGCTCAATAACTGATATTCATTCAAATATAAGAAGAAATAAGTATGGAAAACATAATAAAAATACAGAATGATAACACAATCATGGAGAATCTCTGATAATAAGATGTTCTCCATTATATTGCTTTAATTGATATTATAGTGCTCTTCTTTAATGATCCTAGTGTTACCCCCTCAAGTTATTGTGGAAGTATGAAAGGAATTTTAATTCTTAAGTTGATGGAAACCAATCAAAACAATTTCTATAAAACGAATTTTAATCCTTAATAGTAGCCAATTAAAGTAAATTATTTGAAAGGACTTTAATTCACACCTAACTAGAAATCAATCAAAGCATCCACACAATAACAACAAATGTTCCTTGATAAATCTTGCAGACTTAAATAACTTGAAAAGATCACTTTGGAGACAACAAAGAAATAAATAAGCATGAAAAATTGACACAACAATTGAATAGTGAAAATGGATTATGAATTATAATTAGTCATCTCCATTATATTTCCTTTTAAATAATATGCATTATAACAAATAGTTATGATATTTGATGACAAATAGTTAATTAACATAAATGAAAATATAACACTTCAACACATGAATGCATTGATCCGTTAATCTTCTAGTAGGTGCCCGTGAGCACTTAAGATCTGTTCAAGGCTCCTAATCCATGATAATGTACCACCTGCAAAGTGTATCTTCCTTATGATGTCAGATGGTCTTTAAGCTCCAATGGCTGCCCCTATGTATTTGTTGCATCTCTGGTTTGGTTGATGAACAAGTTGATGGCAGAGAGATGACAAGAGTATTCCTCCTCAGCATAAGTTTCCACTTTGGAAACTGCACCCTTCATATCATACTCCACATACATCATCATTTCAAGTTGTTTATGTGTATTTTGTAACACCATCTCTTCATCATTTATTTCTTGCAATGCAGTATGTAGATACATGGTGAGCTCATCCTTCCAATCATCTTTCTCCCTAGGATTGTCAATGCTATCATGGACTGCAGGATGCAAATTGAAATAGTCAAGGTCCTCTTTGAGCCTAATGTCCTACTTGTGTGATTCTGCCAACTTATTGTATGTCTACAATGTCTCACCTTTCATGGCTTTCTCATTTTGGAGCTCCTCCCTTTTGTCAATCATCTGTCTTTGCAATCTTTCATTCTCCACAAATGATGAGTGTGTGTCTTTAAATAATTTCCAATATTCATCAGCACGATCCATCATCTTGTTGAATCTTTCTTTGATTATCTTAGACACAACATTAAATTTAGTGGTTATTATTCCTGTTTCCATCTCCTTGCATTTCTCTTGAGACTTCTGATGACAGTGTTTCCAGTAAGCTACATCTACTAATGCATCCAATATTATTTTGTCACTCTCTAACCATGGGGAATATAATTATGATCTGGAAGAGGAAGATGTTTTATCTCTGTGAATAGCCACCTCCTTCCTTAATTTATCATTTTCTTTTACTAGTTTTTCAATTTGTGCCTTACTGAATTTTGCAACATTTATGTTTAGCTCGGCTATTTCAATGGGGTTAGTGTCCCCTACCCTGTGGACCAAAAGATGTCTAAACACTTGGTTTGGATTATTGATGAGAGCAGGCCTTTTATCTTGAGGATATAATGCCCAAATTAGCAGGGTGCCTTCATCTGGGTTGTACCCTGATCCTAAGTACATTTTATCACTTGCCTCTTCTGTTAGATGCATTGTTTGGTCTCCTCTTTTCCTAAAACTGTCGAACACTATTGTAGAGATGATATCCCATCCTGGTAAGAGTAGTACCCCAACATCTTGAAGTAATTCTTTTCTCCTTTCGGAGGTGATAGATTCTAACTCTTTGTCTATTTCTTTTCTCAACTCTTCCAAGGCGATTGCCTCCTGCTCATAAGTGATATCCTTCATCCTCTATCTTAGCATTATGCCTTTATGCTCATAAACAAATAATTTAAATTCATAAGTCTTGACAAAATCACTGTCAAAAATAAATTCTTGCGTGGCCTTGACTCTCACGTCATCACAGAGTTCATTTGATGCTTCAAATTTGATAATGTTTCATTCTAGAGGTGGTTCATATTCTGTAACTACATGGGCACTTATCTGTTCGACCTCATCATCCTCCTCATCACTCTCTTCTTCATCTTCTTCACTCATGGTTGTATCTATAGAGAAGTTCATTTCTAGAGTGGGTTGTGAGGGTATGTAATCAAGAGGCTCTATGTCCTCAACTTGCATTCCTGAATAAGTTGTCTGAGGTGCTTCAAAGACATCTGGGGGTACATCTTTTACTAGCTCATCCACATGAGTGATGAGCTACTCAATTCTTTCTAGAGGATCATGTACTTCATTAAATGCCCCTGAATAGGATGAGGCATTTCCTTTCTTCCAGGTCTTAGCAAGCACAACTTTGTTATATGCAGTCATCTTGTCTTTTGTTGAGGCCTCATCATAATTTATTATTACATCATCAATAGAGAATTAGTGTTCATACCCTGGTATTCCTTGTGACAATTTTGCCTTGTGAATAAAACCCTTTGTATCAAAATTCTTTCTTTCATTACCCAACGGTAAATTGTATTTTTCCAATTTTGTATCAATTTCTTCATACCCTTCATTGGTGGCTACTGTAAAATATCCAAAGCACAAAGTGCTAGGCATGATAGACTGCTTACTGTATCTCTTAATATGGTTTGCATCAGATTTAGCCAATTGTCTCACAATTTCCAAATAGGCTATTATGTTTGGAACTATTTTTGGCAATAGATTTGGGGCTCCTTCAAACCCATAGACTCTAATCACAGTGCAATCAGGAAATGCATACCAATCCCCCCAGTTATGATTTACCTTTTTCTTGGGGTCCTTTTCCTTTGGTCTCAAGAATTTTTGTATTTTAGGGGACAGGTTATAATTACATGTATGTCCCAACAATTTCAACAGTGGCTTGAAAAAATATTCCTCAAAGTATAGATAGTGTGATCTACCATATCTACTATCCCATATGGAACTCCATATTTGTACAGGTTTACAATTTCCACTTTCATCTACATCTCTTATCCTTAATTCTTCTCCCCAAAACCTTCTAACATGTCCTTCATGTAGAAGCAAATGCATAAACAAAGAGTAATGTTTGAAATCATGAATGCTATCATTGTTGCTTTTGATCCTTGCGAACCCTTGGTTTAGAGCATTGGCTAAATAACTGACATAGTCAAATGGTCTGACATTTTTTCTTTGTAAGGCTGCAGCCAGGACCATTGGGGCAATTGACATGAGGGGTGGGACCTCTACTCCTAACACTTGTCTAGCTGAATAAATGTATATTGAAAATGTTCTTCAAATAAATCCTCATGAAATGGAGGGTTATCATTACTAGAAAACCTTCTGAGTTGGCTACCTTCATCCTTGGGCCTGTGTAATAGTAGCTTCCATCTTTTATAGCTCATGTCCATGTGATGATACTCTGTTAGAAGGTCTTTGATTGTAAATGGTAAATTCATAGAGCATTCCAATTGAAAAAAAATAGAAATGAGATCTTTGGAGATAATGAGAATGTCAGACTATGTGTGATTTAATAACTCTTCTTTTAGGGTCATATTTGTTTGCTAGAGCTTTAACTAACTCTGTATTAACAAACACATTGGGTACCACTAATATTCCCAGGTTCAATCTCCATGGGTTGTAGACTGGTTGAAACCTATACTATTTCCTATAATGGTATATGAATAGGTCATATCCCCACCGTGGTGTCCACACATCTCCTAAACCTTTGTGCTTGTCCCATAACTTATCCATGCAAGGATTTATCAGTGTACTCCTTTTAGGTTTCGGCCCTGACCCCGGGCATTGGTCAATTAAGTCCTGGTTTAGAAGTCTTTGCTCTTTTTTTTGTTTCTTATTTTTTGGAATTTATGAGCTTTCTTCCATTGTTCAATTTTCTTATAAGTCTTTATAGAAGCAACTTCTTCGTCAGTTTTTGTATATTTACTTGGATTCACTTTCACTAGTTCTGAGCTATATAGTAATGGCAAATTCCCAACCTCCTTTCCTTTTCAAGTCTCTATGAAAATATGTGATCAAATTGAGGTATAATTCACTCAACTCTAGCTCATAAATGCTCCACTTGCTATCAATCTTATCATCGGGTAGATCATTTATTTTGAATATCTCAACAATATAAATGAGACGTCACATTAGTCGAAAACAATCATCATGGTTGCATCGACGAGACCATGATTCTATTTTCATCGATAACCACCTTCTTCGTCGATGAACTCCTTCCTTTCGGGGTATCAGCGGGACACCAGATAATGTCTCCCCGATGTGCCTTAGTTCCTCCGATATCCTTCCTTAACATGTACTTGATGGTTCATTGTCTTATCGAGTCATCCGGGAGACTCTTGTTAGCCTTCCATCGATAAGTGTCACTTCCTTCGATGCCTTCATCCTTTTATCGTTGCATCGGGGAAACCAGACTTTATGTTGGCCCGATAGCCTTCTGTTCCCTTGATCTACTTTCGCCACATGTTGAACTTCATTACTGTATAATGTATCACTCCATCGGTGGGACGTTGTGTTCCCTTCCACCAATATGTTCTAGTGCTATCGATATTATTTATTTAATATGTTCTAATCCCTAAGATATGCACATAAAACCAATCAATCATGAATTCAACCAAAAAATAGGGCACTACACTCAGCACCACACTCGATGCTACACTCGGCACTAAAGTATGCTCCAAAGTAGGTGGCTAACTAGGCGTTAAATTAGGCACTATTATCGATGCTAGACTTGGGAGCTAAACTCAGCAAAAATTGGCGCTACGATTGGCACTAGGCTCAATGCTAATTTGGCGCTGAACTTGGCATTGAACCCGACGTTAAACATGACGTAAAATTCAACACTACTTTCGTCAAATTTAGCGCCTACTTGTTCTCGTCGACGCAATAAACACCAAAAATAGCACCGACTCGACAAATAGTGCCGACTTTTTTTAAAAATTGGAGAAAAATACATTGAAACAATGGGTGGAAGCAAAAAAGGGAGCTAATCACAAGGATTTGTTGTAGTGTTTGTGGCTGCCTCACTGGTGTTCAATAATCTCTTATGTATATCCTATGAGTGCAAAGCTTAGGATACAATCGCTTCATATCATGATAGTCTCATCCAAATGTATTTTGGTGGGCCCTCAGTAAGTTTGCTAATGACAACTATTGTTCTTCACTCAGTTTACTGTTGATATTAAGATATTTCCCTTCTAACACTTGCACTTGTGTAGTTAACCCTACCATAGTTGCTTCACTAATGCTTGGTACCTTGAGTTCATGTGGCATTAATGCATGAAACATACCTTTTGCTATAGGAAGTTCGGTTGTAAGAAGAATGTCTACAGGAGAGTGGCTGCAGGATGAGTGGCTACAGGATGAGTGACTGCAAGACGAGTGTTTAGGAGTGTCTTCATTGTATCAGTAGAATTAGATACATGAGAGGATGATGCTCCCTCTACCTCATAATGGTTCTAAATTATGTTAGACAATACTTCATCTTCATCTTGAAGTTGCAGGAAAGGACTTCTGCCTAACATCATAAGCTGTGCCAAAAAATTAACTTCCTCGACCTCTTCACCAACATGTGGCCATATCAAATCATCCTTATCATGGGATGGATGAGCAGGAGGGTAGAGAACAAGGTTTTTAGTGCTCTTCCCATCTGAAATGGTCATGTCTCCTATTTGACATCCAATATAAGCATTTGTTGCTACCAACCATGGTCTTCCAAGAATAATGGGGTACCCGCCTTGTGTGGCTTTAGGAGAAAGAATCATAAAATTTGTTGGATACTCCCAAGAGTCTAGATTTACCACTAGATCTTCCACTATACCATCAAGCTTAACAATAGAACTATCAGCAAGCTACGGGACAGTAGGAGTAGGTCTCATGCTTTCAATATTTAGTTGTTGTAGGATGTCCTTAGTCATCACATTTATTGCTGCTCCTAAATCAATCAGAGCATTCTTTATCTGCATCCCATTTATGACAACTCCTACCACAAGACTCCCTGGATCATTATACTTGGGAACAATCACTTTCCCAAGCATGACATCAGCAAGTTGCCCCACCACATGAACTATAGTGGGGTCTTTCTTCTTCCTACCTAGCTTCTTAAGGCATGCTTCCTTGATTTCTTTTCCATATATGAGAACATATTTTACAACCTGAAATAGAGGTATTTGGACACATATATGCTTCAACTGATCTAAGATGTCAAAAGTTGTGTCCTCCTTTTTTTCCTTTTGTTTCACAGTTTCCAACCTCTAAGGAAATGGTGGTTTTGGCACAGTCTGCTTGACTAGGACTAGTTCAGGGTTTTTAGGTACATTTGGTTGAATAGGGACATTCAAAGGCTCCTCCTCTTCCATAGGAAGCTCAGTGATAATGGGTATGGAAGGAGATGGCAAAGTAGTTCCTAAATGCAAATAGATGTCACTTACACTCATAACATATGCAGGGAATTGATTTGGATCAATAGAGTATACTGGTTGTTGATGTGGCTTATTATTTTGGTTAGGTGTGGGTTGAGCTAGTAGTTGAGTAGGTTTAGGTGCATTTAAACTTGGATTAGCATAAGGAGGAATTATAGTAGGTTTTTGGGGCTAAGAAGGTGGCTACATGTAATTGGTTGTCTGTTTGGCCATTGTTGTCCTCCCCTCCATTGAGATGTTTGCTTCCAATTTCTTGGGGGTGGTTGCCAATTTCCCTAAGGTTCCTGCCACTGGGGTGGAGAGTTTTGGTGATTGAGCCAAGAATTTGGAGGGTTATGCCAAGGCTGTGGTGGATATCCTCCATAATTGGATTGATATGGGGGTTTCCATTGATTACTAGATGAATAAGAATTGAAATATGGCCCAACAAAAGATAGTGGATTTGGTGGCATACCCTATCTTGGAGCCCATGGCCTCCTTTGTGCAGCATAGTAGACTTGATCATCATCACCCTAGATTGGTTTCAACTCGGGTGCCATATTCTTGCTGTCAATATTAGCTATCATCTTACATATGCAGTCCTTCTTCTTTTATCTGCAATGAGGGCAATATTCTGCCAACATTGCCTCTGCCTCCTCTTGTTTCTTTTTGGCCTGAAGTGAATCCAGTTGAGTAGCCAAATTGTTTATAATGTATTTCTTTAAGTTTTCCAGTAAGTGAGTAATCTACATCCTTGAAACTCCACTAGTAGATGACTTACCCATAGAGGATTGGTAAGCCCTCCTTTTCTTTGAAGCTGCCCTGGAATAGTTTTGATATATCTTCTTGATATCCTCGTAAGGAACTTGGGTGATATCTCCTCCTCCCATCAGGTCCAAGGCATCTGTACAATTGTCATTAATTCCTCTCAAGAAAAGCAACTTTTGTGATTCTTCATTAAATGTATGGTGTGGAGATTAAAATGTCATCTCCTCTCATGTCACTGCCTTTGCAATACTCTTTGTATTTCTCAAGGAACTTTGTCTTCATGTCCTCCCAAGTCTCCACAATATCTTTGCCTAGGATCATGAACCATCTTAATGTAGCTTCTTTCAAAGTGGTAGGGAATAGCTTAAGCCTATGGACATTAGTGGTATAGTCATAACTCTTACAAAGTATATCAAACTCAAACAAGAATGTATCAGGATCTTCTATGACAAGTCCATAGAACTTAGGAAGGACTGTGGCAGGGATATTTTTGAGGTTGTCTACTTCATTTTGATGAGCAAGGAAAGGAAAAGCTATTTGATTAGGTTTGTTAGATATGTTTTCATTTGCATCACCCATGCCTACCTGATGAAGTTCCAAAGCAAAGGGGTCTTCAATCAGATTTTGAACTTTAGAGGAAACTTCAAAATTGGCCAGATCCGTAAATGTATTAGCAAAGGGGTGTGGCTCTTCTTCTTCTTTGTTTCTTGTTAGGTTTTGGTACTCAACTAGCTAGAATGGATTAGGATTGTTAGGAAGGAATCTCCCATGAGAATCTCTCCTCCTCCCTCTAGGCATACGATATCAACTCACTTTTAGCCAGCTCACACAAATAATTGTCAAAAGAATAGGGGGATCATAACTCTAAATGAGGGGTACACTAAGAACAAACTTCCAGAGTTTGACACCATCCTTGACAACGACGCCAAAAATGTTGACCTCCTATAATGATTTTTAACAACTAAGCCCTTGCAGCTCTGATTCAGAGATTGGACATCTAACTTGAATAACTATTTCAATCATGATGAAGGTGCATTTAAATTGTCAACCCAATGATGTAAACTTGAAATGGGTCAACACTGTATGTGCACTAGGAATCCAAAGTAGCCATATTCATCCTACAACTAAGAAAGACACAATACTAAAAGTAAATTGCTTGGAAGGAAGTAACAAAAATGTTGAACATCAACCAATAACTAGAATAAACTAAAATGCATGACAAAAATAAAAATATGAGCGAACAAACAAGAAACTACTCCGTCTGCTTTGGCTGCAGGAACAGTCACAAAATGAAATTCTAGTGGCTGCAGGAATAGTCAGTGCCAGATTCTTAATTAATTACTGAACAAAAAATACTAAGCTAAAGGACAAAATACTCACCAAGTGGCCCCCCTTGGATAAGTATTCCCTAAAACTAAGGTAAAATCAGATGCATGAACTTATAACTTCATTTCATTCAATAGAAAACATGAGTACAATTGAGCAACACAACTGTATTGCTGAAAAACTTAAGAGTGCGAGTGCATCAAATTAAGCAATATTTCTATCAGACTATTAAACCTCTGAAGGAGCATCTAAGTCTTATTTATCTAGTCACCTAGCAAGGCAGTCAACTCCGATAGAACCGAAGGATGCCACATTAGGAAAAGCGCAGAAAGAGAGGGAAGGCAGCTACACATGCACATAATCTGTCAGACATGCTTGCCTTAACATGACTCTAGCACAATAGTAATGCCTAAATACGCTCAACAAACATTTAAGAGCATTTACAAGGCGGTTATAGTTTGATTTGCATGAGGAATCTTTCTGCCGTCGAGAGCCTTCCTTCATTGAATGTCCACCTTGTTGACCGATATGGCAGATGTCGAGCTGGCATAATCTTCCTGAATTGCATGCCTTAATTATATCTACATGACAATGTTAGTATGCATAAAAACTACATATCCATAATCGTCTTAAAGCGACATTCATTAATCACATGCAAAATTAACATAGATGGTTCCTATAACATGTCAATGAAAATAAGTTCATGTCCAAGGTCTATGGTTTTAAGGAAATATTATTAAAAGATCAACATCTGAGCATCAAAGTCTTATGACAACTACAGGAAATGGACAACAAATCTATCAATAATTAGACCATAAGCTAGACTCATCAACCACCAAGTGGTATTACATAAAACCATGTGACTAAAACCATGAGATTATAAAACCATGATCCCACATTTAATATTGGATATTTTATTAAATTACTTTCCCCAATACTAAATAAATATATTTTTACCACTTACATTCAATTTATGTCCTACTATTACATACAACATAAAGTGGCCCCAAGAATGTTAACTCCCATTGATGCACATACTTCTATGTCCCCCTAGGTACACCACACACATAATAATAAATTAAACATTATAAAAATTATGCAAGGTGTACAACACCTAATTCCTAACAACTGGTCCTTCATGGAAGAATATATTGTGCTAAGATTTTATGGATCAAGATTAGAGCCCTAAAAAGTTCTAATACATGTGACAAAGATATTTTTTGCATTGGAATATATACAATAGATGGAGAGTACATATCAACAATATTTTGTTAGTCAACAAAAGAGCATATTTCCTTCTTTACCTTTTTCATATGGAGGGTTCACATTTGAAAGAAAAACATGCACTATGGTCCATGATTTATTTTTAATTTTTTAATTTTGATGTTGACTCTTACAAGCAATATGTCCAATGTGAAATCAGTAAAGCAAATCTTGTAGCCAATAAGAATGTTGTAAGTAAAATTCATTATGAAAAAACCTTTGCTCGAAATATTGAAAAACAAGAAGTATTGGGATGAGGTCAAAAAAGTAATGGAGGAAACTACTGCTGAGAAAGGTATCTTTTTGAACAATTTTCAGTAGAAATAATGACATTGCACCCACAGAGAGAAGCATAGAAGTCGATCAGAAGATATGATAATTTTTATAAAAGGCACTTGACCATCTACTTTCAATAAAAATACCAAATTATCTAATAACTTATACAGATGAAAATTAACCATTAAAAATAACTGCCTTTTGGTCTATGAGGAAGGATCTCGATGAACCCAAAACTACTACAATGTTTCAAGAGATCCCAAAAGATGATGACTTTAGCAATTTGTGGAATAAAGAGCATCTCTTTGAAGTTCAAGGAACTAATGATCAATCTAATGATGATAGGAAAGAATAAAGTGTATAATATGCAAGCAAAGTCAAACATGGTTTAAGTGAGACCATAAACAAATATATACTTTAGGAGCAACCATAATTGAAAAAATGGGTTATGAAGGTGGTGGTTTGGGGTCCAAAGGAATTTGGGTGCCAATAGATATAGACCTTAGAAAACCTAGTGTTTTGCTAGGTGTTGGAGCTAATAAAAAATTCCAAGGGCATATAATGACAGGTGAAACAATTCATTTTGTTATAGCTTCAAATCCTCATAGTCAAATACAATCACAACCTAAACATGGTGGAGAATCTAGTGTTACCATCACTATCATTGGTGGCGATGGTATGGTTAGTAGTACTAGTATTGGTCAATATGTGCTACAACAACAAATTACACACAAGAGACCAATAGTAAAATATACTATTGAGACACTCAATGATCAAGGCATTCTAAAGAAGCAAAAGATTATGATAGTTCTAAGTCCAACTACCTCCATTTCCACTACAAAGGAATTATTTCCATTTTTAAAAGGTACTCATTTAGTTGTTAGTATGGATATAACAAGAATGGTTAATCCTCAACCTTAGTCTTGGATAATTAGAGATGTTCCCATCAATACAAGTACCCCTTCACCATTCAATCATTCAATTATGTTGACAACCCTAATTTTTATTATAATATTGAGTTTAAAAAGAAATGAAAAATGTATAAAGAACACATGAAGCAAATGATAGAGGGTACATCTACTCTAACTTTAGATCTTGCAACAAGCAAGGTATTACCTACATTTGACCCAAATACAAAAACCATGGAGTGCATTATTATTATTCTCAAAGTTCAAAATAAACTAGAGAATCAAATGATCACTTTGAATTTGAGGTGAGCAGTATCCAATTGGATTTTTCTTGATTGTAAAACTCAAAATTAATGTTTATTTTAGGTAGGGGAAGTTGATAGTAGAAGGTGTATAATGGCTATGTTTCTCCTATTTAGTTGTGCAATGATTTGGATAAGTGAGAAGTTGTGATAATTTTATAAAATGTAGAGAGAGGTAGAGAATATGATGTATACACTTTCTTACAAGGATTCCTTTTATATTTAGAAACTATATTCATATATTGGGGTGAGTTAAAGAAAAAATAGAGTTCACTATGATAGTTAGAGTGCCATTATCTTGGTAAAAAACCTAAATTTTATGCACAAACGGATCACATTGATGTTTAGTATCATTTTGTTTGTGACATGGTGGAGGATAGAAGGATATTTCTAGAGAAATTTGATACTTTGGAGAATTTTTCAAATTCATTCATAAATTATATGAGCACAAGTTTAGATGACAGTGAGTCTATTGGCCTTGTGACCCCTCGTAGATAATTCATAGTTTGAATTACTTTCCTTTTTTCTATTGCAACATTTATATAACAAGTTAGGGAAATTCAGGATATGTGACATACACGTTGCAATCCTAATATTTTTACATTTTTCAATTATCCTATATTTATTAATTTTGCACCACATATCTGGGGCATCTCACTTGGAGTGACACAATGTGCCACTTATATTTTGAATTTTTGAATTTATTAGTATAACTTAGTATCATGGAAGTTATTAAATGAAACTATGACAAAATTTTAAGGTGTTTAAGAGATAATATTATAAAAAATCATGATGAGATTGAGTTAATGTACAATTAGAGAAAATCAAGGATAATCGTTTAGTTAACTAAAATTCTCATGAACATGTTAAAATGAAATAAATTACACAAAAGAAGAATATAATAGGAAATATGCTAAAAATAATTGATAATAATTGAGAATAATAAGCCACTTTTATGAGAAAAACCTATAAATATCTCTAATGAGAACATAATTCATAATATGATAATCATAAAATAACCACTAGCTCTTATATGTATACCTAATTATGTTATGGTTACCACCTAGGACAACTTAGATACCTAAATATAAAACTTAGGATGAAATTTATATCTAAATAAGACTATAATAAGAATCATATAACTTAATTAAGAGTTAAGGTAGATTTTAGTTGACTACTCATAGCCTTATGCTCTCTATAGGATTAAGGGCTTACCATGCCCTCCATATTCAAAAGAATTATCTTTGATGTTCATTAAATATGGATTATTTTACATAAAATACTTATCTTCCCATGTGGTACCTTTGACTGAAAAATACTTTCCTTGAATGAGGTACTCTATGCTTTTCCTAGTCCTCAACTTTTTGTATGTGTATATAGAATTAACTCTAGAGCTAGGATGATTCTTCCTTCTTCATCTAGCTCTAATAACACTATTAGTGTAGGGATTTATTAACCAATCATATTTTTTAATCATGATATATGAAAAATTGGATGTAACTTTGTTTTTGGAGGTAATTCAAGTTTGTAGGCTACACTATCAATCTTCTACAAAATTTGGTATGGGACATAATAATTTGATGAAAATTTGTTATCATTTATTTATTTAGGTACATTTTATTATAAGTTTGAAATCTAAAGAAAAAGTAATCACCCACTTCAAAACTTTTTTTCTCTATGGTGTTGGTTAGCTTGTTTATGGAAAAATTCTCCTCGAGTCTAGAAAGTAATTATTGTTGATGATTCATTTGATGTTCCATAGATTGAAATATTAGTGCCACCCTCAATGATGATGTGATGTATTAGAATTATATCCATATAATGACATAAATGGGTGTATTTTGGAAGAACAATGGAAGGAAGTGTTATGGAACCATTCTACTAGTGGTATCCAAGCCACCTATAGAGATAATTTATTTGAAATGAAACAATGTAGATACCCATCAAAGCATTTATTGATGACATTAATTTTATCATTTGCCTAGGGATGATATGAAGAGATGTGAGCCAATTGAGTACTCAAACAAGAGAATAAATTTATTAATTTAAATATAGGTTCATGATTATTGATGATAACCCTTGGGGTACCATGTGACTTGTGTACATTATCCATAAATTCTATTTCCATTTTACTTACTATAAAAGGATGGGATAATACAATAAAATGGGAATATTTTTTAATGTGACCCACTATTGCTATGATGTCACTCTTACCTTTAGATCTTGGAAGGCATATGATGAAATCCATGAAGACCTTTTCCCACATTGGTTAGGCATAACTAAGTGTTGTAGAAAAGGCTAGGTATCTTAACTATCTCACATTTATTTATGACATACCAAATATTATGCCATAAAAAATTTAACATCATCTTCAAGCCCTTCCTAGAATAAATATTGCTTGACTCAATGATATATCTTCAAACATATTGAGTGAACACTAACTAGAGAACCATGGAGCTCTTGTAAAACCTTATGTTTGAGAGTGGAATTCTTACATAGATAAGATATCTCTTTATACCACAAAGAGTCTAATTTCTAGTCAAACTTATATAGACTATTTGGATCTTTTTACAACTATTGAATGAGGTTCCTTGTAGCAACATCATTTTTTTGCTAATTTGTCTTCTTAAAAATAAGCTACTTGTAACATTAAAATGATACATAATAATACCTCATTCTTCTCATCCTTACTGAATATTGAATCAACCACTATATTCTCCTTCCCTTTCTTATAGACGGTCTCAAGGACATAAATTTTTGGTATCTAATTTGGATCCTATCATGTGTATCATTTAATTTTATACATATTGGTGTTGGTCTACCTTTGTGCTCTTCACGTCACTACCTATTCCACTACCTCATTTACCATATTTTCCTCTTTGTATTACTATCATTAATCCATCTTTCAGTCTCCTCATGGTTCATCACTTGGAATACCCTCGGGGACATGGAAACATAGTCCCCCTTTCATGAATCATCATTAATTTACCTAAAAAATCATAGTATTTTTCCACATCTCATGATCCATTACCTTTTTGAGCCTCATAATTTCCATATTCACATGATCTATTATTAATTTTCCAAGTGGTCTCTCAATTTAGTTATCACATACTTTGACCAATATTGGAGGGCATGATCTTCACTTATTTTCTCATCCATAATATTTACCTTCAACAATTTTATCCTAATTATTTTACCTTAGTTTGTTAGCTCTATTATTGATCTATTTCCCTAATCAACTTAAGGAGGGTATATATCCTACATAAATTACTTTCACTCCATTTATTTAAGCATTCTCTTAGACTATTAAAATGACTACCATTCAAGGATGACCCCGTAGTGCAATGGAAAGTTTCAAGTAGTAGTGAAACTATTGTCCAGTGTTTGAATCCCACCGGTGGAAGGTGGGACAAACACACACTAAGAGGATGGAGGATGATGAAAGATGCTCGAGCATTGCTACATGGTCAAATTCTGGAGGGAACGATGGTGCGACAGAGCTGGTGGGGGTGTTCTGATAGAGGTTTGGTGTTGAGGCTTGCAGGGAGCTTGGTGGGAATGCAGGTAGGTGAGGTGAAGCAGACAAAGGGTTGACGTCAGGTCTTGCAGGGAGCTTGGCGGGAATGCAGGCAGGCATAGTAATCAGAGGAATGACGTCAGGTCCTGTAGGGAGCTTGGAAAGAATGTAGGAAAGCATAAATGGTGGGGATGAGGTCCCCCAAATGTGGCCTCATTGGTTCATAGCTCTAGTCAAAAGTGATCCATGTTCTACCCCTTAGCAATGATTCATCAAACAAACAAAAAATGACTACCATTCATTCAAGAACTTGGACCATAATAGTGACCAATATCCATTTGATTATTTCCCTTGCATCATAACGATGACTATTATTCATTTTATCACTACCCTTAGACCATGATGATTGTAACATGCCCATTGTTCTACATAATAACTTTCCTAAGTTTTACTTCAAGTAAAAAAGTTTAAGTATCTAATCAATATGAGCAATACAAAAATTATTTTCCAAAACTATTAAGATAGCATGCACATTTGAAATAAATACCTTTCCAAACTTTTCCATTGCATTATATCAAAGTATTACAACTTTTTCCAAAGTATGATTACATAATTCATGTTAACATGATAACATTTGTCTTTTACAACCTTTCCATAGAAATGGATACAAAATACACAACAAGGTCCTTCATAGAGTTACCTGACAATAGATGTATGAATAGTCCTAGAAATCCTTCATTAAAATCTTAGTCACCTATTGATGAGGAGAAGCATCACTCAAGCACTTTTTCGATAACCTTGGGCTAACTATGATCCCCTGCACATCTATCAATCTGATAGATGGCCCTACCCTTCGACGAAGAGTTTGGTTTGATAACCTCATAATAAAAATTGACCTTTCTCGAGCATGGTGTTGTGTCCTACATATCTAGATTTGTCACACAGTGGCTACAACCTACACATATGGTATTCCTCTACCTAGTATGTAAACCTGGATCATAGTGAATGACAGTGTAAACAATGGCAACTTGCACTACTTTGGCCAAAGTATTCTTCACCCAAGATTTAGAGTGGATGTCATAAAACTTCACCCACCTTCCCAACAAGATTTATATTGACCATTCATACATATGCATAGGATATTCCCTTATGCCATGGAGTAGCCTTAACCCCAGGAATAATATATAACCTCTATGTTAAATTATGACACTTTTAAAAGCAAATCAAATTGACTCTAGGTCTTAACTTGAATAATCATTAGCTATGTAAGCTATTTCCCCAATATAGTACTTATTCCATCTATATCCACCTATTCCTTAATATAGAATATATATAAACACTTCAAACAAAATAGTTCCTTGCTCTAAGTATATCAAGCAATCTTTCAATTGCACATAAGACTAAAATAAATTTTCCCTAAAGAGAAATTGATCTATTTTTCCAAACAAAACAAGCAAAGTCACACAAAAACATAAAAAAGTATAGGAGAATAGAAATCAGCATGCTTGTTTATGCAATGCTCTAATTGATCGAACTAGATTCCTTTCTCAGCTATCCTTAAATCAATATGCAATTCCCCAAATAAACCTTCTCCCTCTTCACTAATTCTCACTCTCAAATTACTCACAACTCTCAAACTCCCTTAGCTAAAAAATTAAATAAAAACAACTCAAAAATATCACAACAAGAATGCAGATATGTGTTCCCAAATGAGGTAGATAGCTCCTCTATTTATACACAAAAATCAGTAACTAAGGGCTAGAAACATGGCATTAAGAATGTCACTTTTTAGCTCAAGAGGTTCGACTCAACAATCAAAAGAAAAGGTGGTAGCTAAAATTGATGCACAACAAATACATATGCATCCAAACTGAATGAGTCTATGCTAAAATAGATGGCAAGAATAATTATCATAAATGCAAGGCAGTTGCCTCCTACAGGTTGACTTACTTGGCACAGTTGAGTGCTTGACTATTTCTACATTTTACAAAATGCTTCACATTTTGGAAATTCATATTGAAAATAGACTTCTAATTGATTCATGCCTTTATAAGTTGGTGCCACATTATATCATTTGTGCCATATTACATGGGTCGATGTTCATTGTTTGACTTGGTCGACACTTTTTCTGTGCATGGTCACTTACTATTGTTTTGCTTTGACAAAGTCTTGGTAGCCACGTTTACACATTGGAAAGCATTGATAACTAAGCGCTTATTCATGGTGCTGTGAATATTTCACATTATAGCACTTTAAATTTTTAAATCATCATTTGATAATATATACACACTGTTTACATAGTGCTTAACCCTTTGTTACTATGTTGTGCACATTACTTAACATAGACTATGCTTTAAATGCTTTGCATTGGTTAAGTAATTCCAATGTTATCATTATCAAATATACACAATCGTCATATATATAATATGTATATATATGTTTATATGTATGTATATATATAGATATGTGTATATATATATATATATCTCGATTCACAAGTTTATATAACACATTATTTGATGATCGAATACACATTCACATATTAATGTAAGGATGTGTATATATATTAACATACTAGTATGGATTTATCCTTTTCATCAATATATACTCATAGGTTAATATATATGTATATTCTTATATACTATATGTATACATATATATCACTCCTTATATTTAAGCACATATATACATAGTCATATCGACTGACATATATACATGGTATGTATATATATACATATGTATGTATGTATATGTCTCCTTGTCCAAATGGCATTCCCATGCATGTGGGTAATCCATACATGAGCATGCTTAGATATGTCTATCTACGTATTCTTATGCACGTATTTACTCATGTGTATGAGTTTTTTGCTAACACATGCATATACACATTATGCATATATATTTCATCGATCAAATATAAACAAACAAAGAACTCACATATATCAAAGAGAATCAATACTTAGACTCCTGAGCAAGAACATTCACAATTATAAATGCAAGCAAGACTTAAGATAACTTACTATTCCCCATCTATTTTCCCAACTTGACTAAACTAGAAGTGTGTGTGTGAAATATTGGTTTAGGTCTTTATTAGAGGTTACTAGACCAAATTCTTCTCCCTGAGTGATACTTCCCCTCTCTTCAGGAGGATTGATTTAATTCCTGCATCCAACTTAAACTTTGCAATGGTAGTTAGCTGAAAATAATACATCCATTTGCATCAAATATTTCACAATCAAAATCATTTCATAACATCAATTGAATCAACATTTATTTCTTTATTTTTCCAAATCACATAAAGCATAAGTACACTCATATAAAGCATGTTCACCTAGCTAGATAAAATTAAATAAGTAGTAACACAATAGGGTGTAACATATCCCCCCCTTATGAATCATCATCCCTGATGATTTTAAGTAACATAGATATAAACTATAAGCATAACATAACAAAATTATTTTTCAAGAACTCTCAAAAGCATGTAAGACACGAGGAAACTTTTGCTTGATTTCAACATAGTCCTCCCAAGTAGTTGAATCTTTTGCATACTGGTCCCATTGGACTTACAAAACCTCTCTATTACATAAGCAAAGATTACGTGTTTTGAGCACCTTGAGAGGCTTGATTGTTACAACTCCTAGGTCTTGTACTTGTAAAGAATTCCAATCAATAACATGGTTATCTCTTGGTATATACTTTTTAAGGTATGAGATGTGAAAGACATTATGCATCTTGGCAAGAGCTGGTGGCAACACAATTTAGTAAGCAATTGGATTATTTCCTCAAGAACCTCGAAAGGACCTACATAGTGCAGATCTAGTTTAGATGACTTTCTAAACTTGATAGAACTCTTATGAGGTTTAACCCTTAACAACACCTTTTCCCTTATTACAATTTTTTTGGGTACTCGCTTAGAATCTACATAGCTTTTGTGCCTATCATTGGATTTAGCTAGCCTTTGCTTAATAATTCCCATTTTCTCCTCCATTTCTAATAACATCTCTATCCAAAGACTTATCCTATCCTCTAGCTTATCCTAGCTTATAGGAGTTTGATATTTTTTTCCATATAATGCTTCAAATGGAGCCATCTTGATTGTTGAATGAAAATAATTGTTGTATGCAAATTCAACCAACAACAGGTAATATTCCCACTTGTATTGTTGATCCATGCTATACATTCTTAGCAGATCTTCAAGCACTTGGTTTACTCTTTCTATTTGTCCATCTGTCTCCGGATGATAAGTTGAACTTATATTTAACTTAGTTTCAAGCGAAGAAAAAAAGGTTTTCCAAAATATAGATGTTACACAAGCATCCCTATCCAAAATAATCTTCTCAGGAATCCCATGCAATCTAAACACCTCTTGATTAAATTTTTGAGCTATGACAAGAGCTCCATTAGTTATATTTCCCAAAATAAAATGTGCCACCTTAGTTAACTTGTCTACCACCACTAGAATGGCATTGTGCTTATTCATTGACATAGGTAGACCTTGCACAAAGACCATACTAATGACTTTCCATGTAGATACAAAAGACCTGCAGGGTGATTATGTTCTACTTTTACTCTTTGGAACTCTAAACTTCTTGCAAAAAATCTTGTAGCATCCCCCTTCATACCCTTCCAAAAATATAGCAGCTCCACATCCGCCAACATCTTCATCACACCAAGATGTCCAAAGTATGGTGCTTCATGAACTTCTTTCCACACCAAATTCCTTAACTTCTCTAAATTAGGGACATATACTCTTCGTTTAAACCTTAGTAATCCATTTGGTTCAAAGTGAAATCCTTTGTACCTTACATCTTGTGGATTATCTGTAGGTGCTTGCTTAACTTGTTGGTAGAACTCGTCACCCAAGGATTCTTGCAACACCTATCCCTTAAATTTAATTTGAATTGTTACCATTGAGGTGATATGCCTTCTTCGACTCAGGGCATCAACTACTTGATTCTCTTTTCCTTTGATGTACTTGATATTGAAGTCATAGTTTGATATCAACTCCAACCACCTCCTTTGTCATGCATTTAGATTGGGTTGAGTAAATAAATAATTTAATTTGTGATGATTAGTATTCAACTCAAATGGCTTCCCCATTAGATAATATCTCCACATCTACAATGTATGAACAACTACCACTAACTCCAAATCATGTGATGCATAATTTTGTTCATAGGGCTTTAGCTTCCTAGATTCATATGCCATTACTTGTCCTTCTTGCATAAAAAATCCTCCTAATCCTTCACTTGATGCATCTGTTATGATAGTAAAGTTGCCTTTTGGATCAGGTATCTTCAATATTGGTGCGGTATGATGAAATCCATTTATGTTCCATTTATGCCATATTTTAGCCTTTTTCATATGCCTTCAATCCCATCCCGATATTCCATTTCCATATCTTATCATAACATTTTACCATTCTACGGTGCGTATGATTAAATATATATGAGTGATATTTTAATATAGTTTTGGGATAAAAATATGAAAAATAATTATTTTATGTTTACTAATACATGTTATTTTAAGCCTTGGAAAAAATATCTTACAGCATGCAGACTTCTTGTCATCTTCATACAGACTTCTTGTCACAAGAAATTCTTGTCACCTTCTTCATAGGAATATGGCTCATGCTTATTGTTGAAGTTTCCTTTTCTATGTGGTTGACTTCAATTTCACTTGTTTGTTCCTCCAACCATGTGCCACAAGTTGAGACAAATCAATCACCAACTATACAACACTAGAATTCCTCTCCACATTACTAAATCTAATGTATTGATAAATTACCATGGATATTTTCTATTATATTGTTTTGATAGCAATTCATGATTAGAATATTGTTAAGAAATTAGTTCAAATTTTTAAGGAAAGATTGGCCATGAGGCCATCAAAATCTTTCTCAACTACTCAATTTACCTTATTCATTGATTTGTAAACAACAAACATGTTTCTATTTATGCATCAAAACTATATAAAAACTCGTATGTAATATCAGCTTGGCTAGAAAGGAGGAAATACATTCGATATTATTATCAAGAGAAGCATTTTGAAGACTTTTTCAGAAATTTTGTAAGCTTTGTATTCATCGGTTGACTGGGAGGAAGGGCGCCCACTCTTCAACTGCTGATGGAATGTAAATATTTTTTTTTGTAAAGTATGTTTTCATGTGTTAAGATTTCAGTTGATTACGTTTTGCATTGTTACGTTTCTGCATTTGATATGTATTAATAAATTTTGTATATTAATTGATCTAAGTTTCATTTCCATGCTGCATAATTAATTGCTATGGTTTTTATATCTGATATTTATTGATGATTTAGTTTCTATTTCAAAATTTTCTGTCATAATTTATACATAGCTCCTATCGCAATTTATTTTATTCCTGTCATAGAAATACTGCAGAACCAATGACAATTTCTATAGTAGTTCCTATCATAGAAAAACCAAAAACATTAATCTTCTTTTCAACTTAGATAATTGATTGAGTTTAGGAATGCATTTTCATCCCCACTCACCTCACGACTTGCAACCCTTGTGCATATATCCAAGACAACTTTCATGAGCTTATGATCCCCAGATTTTCTTAGACCGAGCTGAATCCAATTTATTCTTTACCCCAATTTTGGCCTATCACGATAGTTAACTTCTCCTTGAGTAGGTCAAATACTACTTGACACTTTTATGACCACTCAAACTTCTTACCCTTTCTTTGTAATGAAGTAATAGGAAAAACTATCCTGGAAAAGTTGGCAACAAACTTCCCATAGTAACTAGCCAAACCCATAAAACTTCTAACCTCTGGTACACTTTTGGGTACTGGCCATTCAAGCATCGCCTTTATCTTAGTTGGATCCACTGCAATCCCTTTCTTTGAAATTATGTGACCTAGGTACTACACTTCCTTTTGAAAGAATGTACACTTAAAGAGTTTTCCATATAGCTTGTGCTCTCTTAACCATTGGAGAACTATCTCTAAATGTTTACAATGCTCCTCTTCATTCTTGGGATAAATTAAGATATCATCAAGGAACACTAATACAAATCTATCCAAGAAATCCATAAATACATTTTTCATCAGGTTCATGAATGTTGTAGGTGCATTCGTAAGTCCAAAGGGCAGGACTATGAACTTGTAATGATCATATCTAGTCCTAAAAGTAGTTATGAAACTGTCTTCATCTTTTATCCTTAGTTGGTGATAACCAAATCACAAATCAATATTTGAAAACACTATTGCACCTAACATTTGATCAAAAAGATCATCAATACATGGAAATGGGTACTTATTCTTTATCGTAGCTTTGTTAAGCATCCGATAATCTATACACATGCATAGGGTACCATCCTTCTTCTTTATGAAGATCACTGGCACTCCCTAGGGTGAAACACTAGATCTTATCAATCCCTTGGATAACAACTCTTTGAACTGTGTGTTAAGCTCCATTGTAGTCATCCTATAGGGTACTTTAGATATAGGTTATGATCCTAGTACTAGATCAATAGAGAAATCAAATACTCTTTTGGGAGGTAGTCTAGGTAGTTCTTCTAGAAAGACATCCATAAGATGGGATACTTATCCATATCTGTTTCTCCATATCCTACCACTTCTCCTTCTTTAATCTCTTGAAAATATTGTGTATCAACATACTTATCATTATCTTAAGGAGTGACTTCCTTGAATTCTTCTAGTTTATCCATTTTAACTACAAATAGTTGGCAACCTTTCTTTTTCAACCTATGTATTTTTACAACTGATATCTATCACATTTTCACTTCTCTAGGTGTTCCTTGAAAAGACACTGGATTACCTAGATCGTCAAAACATTCTATAGTTTTAGCATGGAAATCCACCTTAACTTTATGCTTCCGTAGCCAATTCATACCTAAGATGATGTCATAGGATCCTAAGGGTGCTACGTACAAGTTTACTTTCGTAGAGAAACTTGGAAGTTCAACCCTTGCCTTAAATAAACATTGGTTCACAGTTGCTCTTTCCTGGTTTGCATATTCTACAACCCAAGACTTTTCCATAAAATCAACCTTCCTAGAAATATGATTAGCTACTCTAGGTGAATTTTTTTTTTTCTATGGCTCTAGTATCAATAAGTATGGAAATAGGTAAGCCAAACAAAGTACCTAGAGTTTCCATCAAGGTGATTTGGTATTCAGCTTGTTGATTATCCACTACTGCATGGATCCTTTACAAAAAATGCAACCCATTGAGGAGGAAGTGAATTACCGTGTGGTTGCAAACTTGATGGTTTGTTGGGACATTGACTAGCAAAATGATCCCCTCCACATGTAAAAAATCCTCTTACTGGTCCTCTTATTTTTGTTGGCCTATCAAAATTACCACCATTCCCTTCAGCGTTGTTATAGTTTCCACTATTGTAGTTGTTTCCTTGACGATCCTTCCTCATCTCATTCCAATTATTGTGGAATACCTTGTCCCGTTTACCTTTGATATTCCCTCCCCTCATTAAACTTCTTTGGAGCTTGATTAAGTTGAGGTCCTCCGAACTTCTTTCGATTTTTCTTCTCTCGGTAGATTGAGATGGCTTTGAGATTTTTCTCTTGCTTGATTGCTTCTCATATACTAGATCCATAGTGGTTGGACCATGTACATCCACCTCTCCACCTATTTGGTCATTTATTCCCATGATGAACTTCTTGATTCAAAATCTCTCATCCTTTTGGTACATTGGTACATACCTCAAAAGATGAGTGAACTTCTCCCAATATTCATTCACTAACATTTCTCCTTGCTTAAGATTATGGAAGTCAATGAGATTTTGATCAAAAAAGAGTTGGGGTAACCACCTCTTTCGAAAAATCTCAACAAAATCGTTCCAAGTCAGTTTTAAGGAACCGATTCCAAGTTTCCATCTTCTTGTTCATCCACCAGTTAGAGGCTTCTCAAGCTAACTAGAATGATCCCCACACAACTTTAGTGACTTTAGAATATTTTCTTATTTCAAAATACTTCTCCATTAGAAAGATTTAGTATGGTTTCTGGAATCTCCTCCTTCTTCCTCATTATCAGGAACTTATTCATCTTCCACTCTTTCTTTTCCCCTCACTTCTTACTCAAGGTTTCCTATCCTTGCATTAGTTTCATCCATGATTTCCAGAAGTTGATCTAATTTGGCTTCAGCATTATCTGGACCTTGTCTAACTTCTTGACTCCCTCCAAGATTAGTTCTTGTTCTAACCATTTTCTTAATTATAGTTACACTTGGAGGTTCATCTTTAATTATATCCTTTCATGGTTTACTAAATGCATATAAAACATTTCAAAAAGAGCAAATAAACATATACAAAGTTTCATTGAGTTTTACATACATAATTAGGATAGTAACATAATCTTTCATTTATTCATAAGGATTTCAATATCCTTTCTTTTACATAGATAGACTATTTAAATAGTCAAGAGGAGAGTATCTATCAGATTCACTCTCAGACACATAACTCAATAGGGTATACCCCTTAGAATTTTTCTCATCTCTCATTTTCTCTTCTATATCCCAAAAAGGATAGTAACCCTTAGATTTATCTTTCGATACATAATTTTGAGGAATTTATCCCTCTGATTCACCACTGGCGGCTATAACAATTACTTTAACCAAAGGTACTACTCAAAGATTCCTAGATATCAATGCTAGATTGACACTACATTCTGAGGGAATATCCTTGGAAATGATAATGAGGCTAATTTGGCCGAAGAAACAAATGGTAAAATATTTAAATTGGCTTCTTCTCTCATCCTAATTTTCTCTTGACTAATCTACGATAGAGCATGATTGATTGTATTGATATCACTTAGCCAGATGGCATTGTCATAGTTGGTTCCCTCAATGGTACGAACAAGGGCTTGTTTTTCCTTCTTGGCCCATAGGTAGTGCTCATTTCTAATCACTGAATTTCTTGTAGTTAACCTAAGATGCACCATCCTGGCACAAGAATTTTCCAAACAGTAGACTCATAATGTTGGAAGGGAAAATATAACAAGCACATAGGTTCCAAAGCTGAACCTAGTAGCTCTGATACCACATGTAACATGCCCATTGTTCTACATAATAAATTTCCTAAGTCTAACCTCAAGTAAACAAAGTTTAAGCATCTAATCAATATGAGCAATACAAATTTTCTTTTCAAAAACTATTAAGATAGCATGCACATTTGAAATAAATATCTTTCCAAACTTTTCCATTGCATTATATCAAAGTATTACAACTTTTTCCAAAGTAATGATTACATAATTCATGTTAACATGATAAAATTTCACTTTTACAACCTTTCCATATAAATGGATACAAAATACACAACAAGAATTCGTAGAGTTATTGACAATAGATGTACGAATAATCTTGGAAATCCTCCATTCAAATCTTGGTCACCTACTGATGAGGAGAAGCATCACTCAAGCACTTTTTCACCAACCTTGGACTAATCACGGTCCTCCACACATCTATCAATCTGATAGATGTCCCTACCATTCGATGAAGAGTTTGGTTTGATAACCTCATAATAAAATTTGACCTTTCTCGAGCATGGTGCTGTGTCCTACATATCTAGATTTCACACAATGGCTACAACCTACACATATGACATTCCTCTACCTAGTATGTAAACCTAGATCATAGTGAATGATAATGTAAATAGTGGCAACTTACACTACTTTGGCCAAAGTATTCTTCACCCAATATTTAGAGTGGACGTCATAAAACTTCACCCACCTTCCCAGTAAGATTTATATTGACCATTCATACATATGTATAGGATATTCCCTTACGCCATGGAGTAATCTTAATCCCAAGAATAACCTATAACCTCTATGTTAAATTATGACACTTCTATAAGTAAATCAAATTGACTCTAGGTCTTAACTTGGTAACCATTAGCTATGTAAGCTATTTCCCCAATATAGTACTTATTCCCTCTATAACCACCTATTCCTTAATATGGAATATATAAAACACTTCAAACAAAATATTTTCTTGCTCTAAGTATATCAAGCAATATTTCACTTGCAAATAAGACTAAAATAACTTTTCCCTAAAAAGTAATTGATCTATTTTTCCAAACAAGAAAAGCAAAGTCACACAATTCTTTCAAACATAAAAATGTATAGGAGAATAGAAATCAACATGCTTGTTTATGTAATGCTCCAATTGATCGAACTAGATTTGTTTCTCAGTTATCCTTAAATCAATATGCAATTCCCCAAATAAACGTTCTCCCTCTTCACTAATTCTCACTCTCAAATTACTCTCACAACTCTCAAAATCCCTCAACTCAAAAAATCAAATAAAAACAACTCAGAAATATCACAACAAGAATGCAGATATATGTTCCCAAATGAGGTAGATAGTTCATATATTCATACACAAAAATCAACAACTAAGGGCTAGACACATGGCATGAAGAATGAAACTTTTCAACTCAAGAGGTTCAACTCAACAATCAAAAGAAAATGTGGCAGCTAAAATTGATGCACAGAAAACACATATGCAACCAAAGTGAATGAGTCGATGCTAAAATAGATAGAAAGAATGATGATCATAAATGCAAGGAAATGTCCTCCTACAAGTCAACTTACTTGGCACAGTTGAGTGCTTGAATATTTCTACATTTTACAAAATGCTTTAGATTCTGTAAATTCATATTGTAAATAGACTTCTAATTGATTCATTCCTTTATTAGTTGGTGCCACATTATATCATTCGTGCCATATTACATGGGTCAATGTTCATTGTTTGACTTGGTTGGCATTTTTTCTGTGCATGGTCACTTACTATTGTTTTTCTTTGACAAACTCTTAGCAACCAAGTTTACACATTGGAAAGAATTGATAACCAAGCGCTTATTCATGGCACTGTGAATATTTCACATTATAGCACTTTGAATGTTTAAAGCATCATTTGATAATATATACACATTGTTTACATAGTGCTTAATCCTTTGTTACTATGATGTGTGGATTACTTAGCATAGACTATACTTTAAATGCTTTGCATTGGTTAAGTAATTCCAGCGTTATCATTATCAAATATACATAATCATTATATATAATATATATGTATATATGTATATATATATATCGATTGAAAATTTTATATAACACATTATTCAATAATCGAATACACATTCACATATTAATGTAAGCATGTGTATATATGTATATATATATTAACATACTATTATGGATGTATTATTTCCATCAATACATACTCGTAGGTTAATATATATGTGTATATTCTTATATACATATATCACACCTTATATTTAAGCACATATATACATAGTCAAATTGATTGACATATATACATGGAATTAATATATATGTATGTATATGTCTCCTTGTCCAAATGGAATTCCCATGCATATGGGTAATCCGTACATGAGCATGCATAGATATGTCTATCTATGTATTCTTATGCATGTATTTGCTCGTGTATGAGTTTTTCGTTGACACATGCATATACACATTATGTATATATATTCCATCGATCAAATATAAACACACAAAGAAGAACTCACATATATCAAAGACTTAATACTTAGACTCCTAAGCAAGAACATTCACAATTATAAATGCAAGCAAGACTTAAGATAACTTACTATTCCCCATCTATTTCCCTACTTGACCAAAGTAGAAGTGTGTGTGTGAAAGCTCAATTTAGGTCTCTATCAGAGGTTACTAGACCAAATTATTCTCCCCGAGTGATACTTCCCCTCTCTTTAGGAGGCTTGATTTAATTCTTGCATCCAAATTACACTTTGTAATGGTAGTTAGCTAAAAATAATACATCCAATTACATAAAATATTTTACAATCAGAATCATTTCATAACATCAATTGAATCAACATTTATTTCTTTATTTTTCCAAATCACATAAAGCATAAATACACTAATATAAAGCATTTTCACCCAACTAGGTAAAAGTAAATAAGTAGTAACACAATGGGGTAAACAATGATTACTACTATTCATATGATAATTTCTCTTGGACTATGATGACAACTACCTATTCCATCACATGCAACTTATCAAGTCCTTTATTTAATTAACTATTCATCACAAACTAGTTTGTAGTATCAACAATGTATTTAGTTGTGGGGTGGCTCCCACCAAATCACTAGATTAGTTTTCTAGTTTCTATTTTCTATAGGATTGGCTACCAGTTTTAGTCATGGTATGGATCCTTCCAAATTACTAAAACAATACAATTTTATAGTTTTCACAAGGTTAGATACCATATTTAGCAATAGGGTGGCTCATATCAAATCACCAAACCAAACCAATTTATAATTTACATTAAGTTGGATACTACCTATAATCTTGGGGAGAATCTTACCAAACGCTAAATTTCTATTTATTTATTTTTTGATATGTGAAGGCAGGGAAACCCTGCAAGTATTTCATTAAATCACTAAAAAAAATTACATCCATCTTTAACCTCCTCGAGAAATTTCTAAAATATCTCTTAAACCCCACAAAACCCTTCAGCTCTTCCCCAACATGCATCGTTCCTAAACATTTTAACCCATTCTAAGCCCCCTTACACCACTAAATTAACATTTGAAAGTTTTCAATCATTATAAAAGGATACATCAAAGCTTTCAACTACTTCTTTTTACCATGAGAACAAAGCAACATATCGAAGGCGACATCCCTCTTCTTCTTTTTCCTTTCAACCTTATGACATATATCCTCCTATTCATCTATCCATGTGGGCTCTCCCACATCCTCAGAGGATGCCATGCTCAAACATTCAGACCATCCACCCAACTCTTCACTTGGAACGCTGCCCTTCTCAACAAAGGATGAATTACCCATCTCCTGCATTTGAATTTTTTGTGGGGATTCTTTGTTGTTGGCTGTAACAATTGGGTTCTCAGCTAGGGCACCACCATACATATCCACCAAATTTCTATTTTATAATTATTTACATCAACCCCTTATCATAGGCATGACTTGGAATTTTTTATATATGAATTCTAGATAGCCCTTATTATCATTTTGAGCCGTCAAGTTTCTAAACATCCATTGCTAAGGTATCCATTCTAGTTTTCAATATAGGTCACTACCATTATTCCATCCTTAGATTTTCTTATGGATTGGATATTTATATACCTCTCCCACCAAAGATAAAAGTCTAAGATAAGGCTTGTTTCCATACAATTATGAAATGAATTTCTAATCTATGCTTAGATATTATGTAATTTTTATTATAAACACATGCTAGATCTTAGTAATTATATCATTTACTTTATTTGTATGTTTATCCTAGTTTTCTTTGTTAACATACAATGAATACTCTATTTGGGCGCTTTTCAAGAATAGGTACAAAGATAAGAGCAAGAATGAAGATCAAGGCAAATAATAGTTTCTCTCCTTTTTGTTATCTACTATCCTTTACGTTTTTTAATTCATGTTAATATTCTTCCTTAAGTAGACTTCCTCTTGTAATTGAAAATAACCCTACAAAAGTGGGGGCACATGTAATAATAAATTTTTCATAACCTACAACTTTCTTATTATGTTTTTGTGTCCATTTTATCCATAGCCCATTTGTGTGTGCCTTATTTTGTTTTGACCTCTTTTTCCTAATGTAAGTCACCCATAGAAAAGTACAATAATTTTCTAGAATTTAATTTCACTCAAATTTTCTATTTATCAAATATAACATTCTCTTAGCATTAGTTTTAAAATTTAAAATCATTTAACCCTCAATTTCACTAAAACATCATTTTAATTAAAACTTTACCAATTTTCCTCTTTTCATCAATTTTCAAAAAATCTATTAAAACAAGTGAACAAACAAATTGAACACTAGCAACATGACTTAGATTCCTTTCTCGATCTTAAATTGACCAATTTAGTCTTCCTAAGTTTCCAATTTATATTTGAGTGTTTCTCTACATTCTATCCTATGCAATTTCCATTATAGTTTGGTTTCAAATTAAATTCTTAGATTCCATAAAAGATAATCTTTTTATTCATTCTAATTTCTTCTAATTCATTAAATACATCATTTTCAAGGTTTTTCTAGATTCAATTTTCTTAAATCTTAGGTTTCCAAATCATTACTTTTCAATGAATACAAGAATATGTTCATCATAACATCTATCAAAGATTCAAATATAATTTTAGGAAAAATCTTAACTCAATTATAATCTAAAATTATTCTATACCTAGATGTCAAGATCTTCAAAAAATACTCGATAGCCTTGTTGATATGTACTAAACCTTCAATATCATTTTTTAGTTACAATTAAATTTCCTTCAACAATATTTTTCCAAAACCTTGTAATCTCAAATTTATTATGATGTCTATATATTCAAGTGTATGCATCTTCTCTATTGAAATATTTGTTTTTATTAAAATCCCCTCCTAAATCTCCGGACCCCAATTATTTTCATTAGAAATCCTAATTAAATTATAATTTTTTTCTTTTACTAAAGACTACCCATTCAAGTTTCATGTTCAAAGGTTAAGGGTGTCTAATTCTATAATTTAAAATTTGGTGAGGAATGATAGTGGCCATAGCGATAATTCTTGGTCCCATCCTCTAGAAGGATTTATGAAATATAATTTTGATGGGGCAACATAGGTTAACCTAAGACAAAATAGAGGTGGTTTTATTTTATGTAACTTAACACGAGAGTTGCTTTATGGAGGTTCTCTTTTTTGTGGGAGTTTAAAAAATAATGAGGAAAAATAAGAAGCTCACATTGTAGGGTTAGGGCTACAAAGTTACAATATTCTAATGACTTGATTGTGAAAGGGAATTTAATAGCTATAATTAATATTATGATCGAGGAACAAAGTCCAAGATGGAAGATGATTAGGTAGCTAGAGGAATATTTGAATATAACAAATATTTTGATTTTATTAGTTTTTCTCATTGTAAATGGAGATTTAGCATTATGGTAGATTATTTGGCCAACTAAGGTGTGGATCAATCTCCACTTACTATTATTTATAGTCAAAGTATGGCTAGTTGGACAAACTTAGATCAAAATCTTATTTTTAAACCTTCCTAGAAGGAGCTAGTAGGTTGAGAAATTTTCTTCTTAATAACTCAATATCATAATTGTTGTCAGGTGGTGTTTGAATGGGATTCTAGTGGTTGAATTTAATTTTATTAATGGTCAATCCCTTTGATAGGTGGAAACATAGAATGTGGTTAGCATGTTATAACATTCCAAATAGTTGGTGACATGAATTCTTAAGCAAAGTCTCTTTGATGATGAATTTTGAGGTGTAATTATTTATTATTGTAAATATATTTAATTTTATATCATGACAAGTTTATTTTCATTAATGGAAGTGGTAGCTTGTGGTGTGTTTAGGTATTATATTTGATTTATGGTACCAAAAGGGTAAATGGTATAAGTTTGGGATTTACATAAAGGTTTTAATTTAGGATTAATATAGTGTAAATAAATGTGGTGGATTCATATTTGTCCCATGTATTTAATTTCTTCCCACTCCTAAGGATTTTAAAGGATTTTGGTGATAGCTCTAGTTGGGCTTGTTGGTAGGTCAGGGGTAATCAATCATAATTTCATCATGATGAGGTGATTATATTATAAGATATTATTTTCAACTAGAAGTTAAAATGTATCTTTTCTTGTAAGGAGCCAACCATGTTAGGATAGAAATCCTAGAAGATCAACTACAACAAGATAGACATCACTCCAAAGTGTTGATTAGAGAGGCCTTCATCAATAATCTATCTCTTCTTCCAAAGTTTAGCTTATGTTTATGGATATTTAGAATGTTTACACCTAACCAATGTATAGGTATCGACATGAATATAAAATAAATCTTAGAGGTACCAATGCCTAACATAGCGGAAGGAGACTAAGAATTTTCCTTGTCTCCAAGGGAAAAAATTCCAAGTGGTATATAGGAGATTCTAATTAAATTAAATTAAATATATTTTATTAACTTACAATTATGATGTTGGTAGAGTCTTGTCTAGACTCCATGTGCATCATATTTTGTGTCATTTAAAAGTAAGAAGAGATTACACAATTCCATATTTTTTTGGTGCTTCATTACATCACTTGCAACATTGAAGGAAGGTTTGTTATAGTGTAATTTGGATAGAAATAAAAAAAGGTGAGTAGGGAGAGAAATTATGTAGTTGATGGAGGTCATGTACTTTGGTAAAGTCAATCATTAGGATGAGGAGTATTAGGGTTTGTTAAGTGTCTATAAATATGATTTGTTCTCAATGTTCTAGATATGTTATCTAGTTCAACATTTTTATTTTTGACCTCACCTCTATTCTTTTTATGGTTATTTGGATAGAAGTTATTGGTTCTCTTTTAGTACTTTCTATATTAGGTGATAATATTCTTAGCTCTTATGTTAGTTAGGGTTGGCGCCTCTATAAACCCCACTAATTTATCTTAAAAAGGATACTCATTTAAATATTGTAATTTAAATTCATTCAAGATCCTCTACAAAAGCAATTCAAAATTAAAATAATATTTAATTATATTTGAATATTTATCCCCTCACAAATTCAATTATAGAACAATTTTTATTTTAAATAATAAATAACCATCTTAATTATATTTATCTATTAAATAATCTTATATTTAAATTTTATACTATACACAAAATAAAATACTACAACTTGCAAGTAAATTCAAATTTAACTATTCTATTGGCTTGAAAAGGAATAGTAATTATTTTTAAATAAATTGCTATTTCATTTTAACAAAATTTAAACTAAATATTCATAATAAAAAAAATAGTTAGTACTTATAAATACTTTATTATCTTATTTAATTCATTCAAATGCATTTGTTGATGTACAATCTTGGGTGATCTATTTATCATACTTCACAAACCAAACCTAATTCCATCTTACCTCATACTTGTTCCTGTTGGGATTAAGGTGTCTCAACCTTAGAGTCCTAACATGATTAATTTTAATGTATTATTGTATTTATTTGTATTATTTAATTGCCTACATTTTCATGTCATCAATTGGGACCCATTGACTTGGTGGCATCCCCGTTAGAGGTGACTGGATGACACATCATCATCCCAAGTGGAGGTAGGCATCCCACTTTGGAACCTTTGACTTATGTTAGATTTTATGACGCATCATAAGGCATCTTTTTGTATGGAGAAAGTTGGAGCCCAAGTTGGGTTATGACAGGTTGTAAGAGAATCAGATATTCTTGGTCAACTATGACGGATTCTCTTACAGTTGTAAGTGTTGTAAGTATGGTAGATTTTATGATAGATTCTATGAAAAGTGTAAGGCATCTGTCATAGCTATTATTGGCATATTTTGAGTGCCCAAACTTGAGGAGGAAGAATCAAATCTTATGACGGTTGTAAGAGGTGTAAGGGAATATTGTACATGTGTCCAAATCTTGTGTATGGCATGGGAGATTATGCCATGTAGATTTGGATGCCCATCCTCTTCTAGATGCTTCTCTAAGCTTGTATCTCTCTATATATTGTATGCCTTGCATTGTAGAATGCATAGTTTATTTGCAAGTAATGAAGTGCTATTAGATTGACTCCAAAATAGATGTTTGTTTTGAAACACTTGTTGAAGAAGATTTATACTTGGAGTTGCATTGTAATCTCTATTTGATAGAATACAAAAGTATTATGCTTTTGGCAGGTGGGGTTTTTACTCGAAAGGGTTTTCCCTATGTATATCTGGTGTTGTTTGTCTATGTGTACTTGTTGTCCTATCTATTTCTTTCTATGTGATTCTCTTTCTGTAACTGTATAAGGTGTTTGTAGAATTTTTATGTAACTTGATGAGCCTAGTTTTTGGTCCAAGTTTGGGAAGAATCTTTAGTTTATTTGCTGAAGTTGCAATGGACTTTGATATTAAATATTTATATTTCTATATAGTTTCCCTCAAACCATAGACATTGGGTTTAATTCCATTTTTTCCAGTTTTAATGACATTAGCTTATTATGTGGACTATCTATATTAATTTTGTATGTGGTTGATAAATTTTCTTTAAGGTGGTTATAGATGTGCAATTATTATGTGTACTAACATTGCCATGTAGACATACTTGAGGATACTAATTTGAGGAATGCAATCGTCAATTGGATGTGTAGAGGAATCGTTCGAAGGTCAACTGAAGGACGACGGTGGAGATTCTTTATGTCAGCCACATGTAACCACCTCGCATTGATCTTTCATGATGTTGAGGAGTTACAGACATTACTACAGTGTTGAGTCTATGGTTGGACTTGCATGTTTGACCAGATTCCCTGCATGTGTAGCCACCCTTCCTTTCTTTTCTCTACTTTCCCTAAATGGCATCCTCCCAGTTAGTGGGAGTTGACTGCCTTGTTTAGATGGTAGGATAAATAAGGTTCAGATTCTATGGTAGAATAAATAGTCATAACTTATGTAGAGTATATCAAACTACTATGGAGACATGGGAGGACATGAAGACTAAGTTCCACGAGAAATACAAAGAGTATTGCAGGGGCAGTGATATGAAAGGAGGTGACATTTTTAGAATGCAGCAAAAGGAAGATGAAAGCCTGGAGGATTTCATTTCAAGGTTTCTATTTTGCTTGTAGAAATCTCCACATCATACACTCAATGAAGACTCACATAAGCTACTTTTCTTGAGATGAATTAATGAAAGCTACATTGATGCCTTGGACTTGATGGCAGGAGGAGATGTCACTCAAGTTCTTTGGGAGGATATTAAGAAGATATGCCGAAACTATTCTAGGGCAGCCTCAAAAAAAGGGAGAGCTTACCAATCCTCTATGAGTAAGTCATCTACCAGTGGAGTTTCAAGGATGGAGATTACTCACTTATTGGCAGATTTCAAGCAGGATATCATAAACAATCTAGCTACTCAACTGGATACACTTCAAGCCAAGAAGAAACATGAGGAGGCAGAGGAAATGCTGATAGAATATTGCCCTCATTGCAAATAAAAGAAGGACTACAGATGCAAGATGGTAACTAGCATTGACAACAAGCAGATCCCACCTGATTTCAAACCAATTTATACTGAGGAGGACCAAGTTTAATTTGTTGCATAGAAAAGGCCATGGGCTCCAAGACAAGATATGCCACCAAATCCACTATCTTTTGCTGGGCCATATTTTAATTCCTATTCATCTGGTAACTAGTGGAAGCCCCCATGTCCATCCAACTATGGAGGATATCCACCAAAGTCTTAGGGTAACCCTCCAAATGCTTTTCCCAATTATCAAAACTCTTCACCTCAATGGCAGCAACCTCAGGGGAATTGGCAACAGTTTCAAGGACCTTGACAACCAACTCTAGGAAACTGGCAACAAACATCCCAATGGATAGATGGACAACAATGGGAAAATTATAGAACCAGTTACATGCAACCACCTTCTCAACCCCAACAACCTACTATCATGCCTCCCCTTGCTAATCCCAACCCAATTGCACCTAAACCTACTCAGTTACCAACTCAACCCACACCTAACCTAAATAATAAACCACAATAACAACCTGTATACTTTGCTGATCCAAATCAATTTCTTGCATATGCTGTGAGTTTAAGTAACATACGTTTGTGTTCAGGAACTACTTTTCCAACTCCTTCCTCACCCATCATCACTGAGCTTCCTGTGGAAGAAGAAGAACCTCTGGATGTTCCCATTCAACTTGGTGCACCTACAAATCCTGAACCAGTTCTAGCCAAACAAATGACACAAGAACCACCATTCCCCCAGAGATTGAAAGTTGTCAAAAAAAAGGAAGACAAGGAGGACACCAATTTTGACATTCTAGACCAGCTAAAGCATATATGTGTCCAAATACCCCTATTCCAGGCCATAAAAGATGTCCCTATATATGGCAAAGCAATCAAAGAAGCATTCCTCAAAAAGTCAGGCAGGAAAAATAAAGACCCAACTACAATTCATGTAGTGGGACAACTGGATGACATCATGCTTGGAAAAGTAACTATCCCCAAGTACAATGATCTAGGTAGTCTTGTGGTTGAAGTTATTATCAATGGGACACACATAAAGAATGCTTTGATTGATTTGGGTGCAGTAATAAATGTGATGACTAAAGACATCCTACAACAACTAAACATTGTAAGTATGAGATCCACTCCTACTGTCCTGCAGCTTGCTGATAGTTCCACTGTTAAGCCTGATGGCATAGTAGAGGACCTTGTGGTGATTTTAGATTCTTGGGAGTATCCAGCCAACTTCATGATTCTTTCTCCTAAAGCTACACTAGGTGGGTATCCTATCATCCTTGGAAGTCCATGGTTAGCAACAATAGACATTTATATTGGTTGTTGGTCAAGTGACATGACCATTTCTGATGGAAGGAACACAAAAAAGCTTATTCTTTATCCTCCTGCTCGGCTATCCCATGGTGAGGATAATCCTGTATGGCCACATGTAGGTGAAGAGGTTGAGGAAGCTAACTCTGTGACATAACTTATGATGTTAGGTAGAAGCCCATTCCTGCAGCTTCAAGATGAAGATGAAGTGTTATCTAATATAATTCAGAACCATTATGAGATAGAGGAGTTGCCACCATCTCATGCGTCTAGTTCTGCTGATCCTGTGAAGACGCTTCTATCTACTCTACTTGATCTTCTCGCAACCATTATTTCTATAGACAAACTTCCTGCAACCACTCTTTCTCCAAACAAATTTCCTGTAGCAACAGGTATGTTCCGCACAATGCTGCCATATGAACTTAAGGTACCATGTATTAATGAAACAACTATGATAGAGTTAACTACACAAGTACATGTGTCCAAAGGAAAATGTTTGAATATTAACAACAAATTGGAAGAAAAACAACAGCTGTCATTGACAAATTTGCTAAAGGCCTACCAAAATGCATTTTCATGGGATTATCATGATATGAAAGGCCTAGAACCAAAGATTTGCACCCATAGGATATATATCAAATATGATTGTCAATCGGTCAGACAACCACAAAGAAGAATTAACCCTGCATTGAGGGAGATTATCAAAACATAGCTACAAAAGTTGCTAGATGCAGGCTTTATCTATCCTATCTCAGACAACTAGTGGGTATCTTCATTGGTGATTGTGCCCAAGAAGAGAGGAAAATGGTGAGTCTGTATATATTATAAGGAACTCAATGTTGCTACTAAGAAAGACCATTTTCCCTTGCCTTTTGTAAATCAAGTACTGGACTCACTTACAAGAAAGAAGTACTTCTCTTTCCTTGATGGATTCAGTGTCTACAATAAGATTCAAATTGCACTTAAGGACCAAGAGAAAATGAACTTCACATGTCCATGGGGAACATATGCCTATTCAATACTTCCCTTTGGTTTATGCAACACACCTGCAACCTTTCAGAGAGCAGTCATCAACATATTTTCAGACATCTCTCTTGACTGCATGAAAATCTATATGGATGACTTTACCACTGATGGTGCTAATTTTGATGAAGCATTGGAGAATCTCAGGAAAGTCTTATAGAGATGTGAAGACCAAAATCTCTCTTTAAACAGTGAGAAGTGCTTCATGATGATGCAGGAAGGTGTAGTTCTTGGCCACCACATTTCCCACCAAGGAATTCAGGTAGATCCTACAAAAATTGAGGTAATTACTAATCTACCTACACATGCAAAACAAAAGGATGTTAGGATTTTCTTGGGACATGCAAGATATTATAGGTGTTTCATCAAAGACTTTAGTAAAATAGCAACACCTTTGTATACTCTCTTAACCAAAGACGCTGAATTCCAGTGGATAGAAGATTGTGCCACAATATTTTCTGATTTGAAGGAAGCTTTGAATCATGCTCCTATACTTAAGGGACCTAATTGGGAAAATATTTTTCACATCCATACTGATGCATCAAAATATTCTATAGGAGCAGTCTTAGGACAGAAGGAAGGAACCATTGAAAACACAATTTATTTTGTCAGCAAAAACTTGCAAGGAGCTGAATTCAATTATAAAATAACAGAAAAAGAAATGCTGGCAGTAATCTACGCCCTAAATAAATTCAAGCACTACATAACATGATACCAAATATTTGTGCACACTGATCATGCAACCATTAGATATCTCATGAATAAACCCATGATCTCAAGAAGGTTAGCCAGATGGTTATTGGTAATGCAAGAATTTGACATAACCATTATGGACAAACCAGGGTAGACCAATGTTGTTGCATATTTTCTTTCAAGACTGATGACATTAGAAGACAATCAGGCCATAGATGACTCCTTTCCTAATGAGCATCTATTTTCCATTAGTGTGCACACACCCTGGTATGCTGACATAGCTAATTACCTTGTGACAGGGAGAGTTCCTCCTCACTTCTCTCTAAAAGAGAGAAGAGTGCTCATTGAAAAATCTTTTCCTTTTACATGGATTGCTAGATGCTTGTTTTATACTGGACCAAATCATGTTATGAGAAGATGTGTGAGGGAAGATGAGACATATGAAATTTTTCATGCATGTCATGATGAACCCCGTGGAGGGAATTTTGCAACCAAAAGGACAGTAATGAAGATTCTGAACACATGATACTATTGGCCTATACTCCACAAGGATTTAGGAAGATATACAAGGAAATGTGATAGGTGCCAAAGAATGGGTTGGCCAACCAAATCAGATGACATGCCACTCTACCCCCAAGTAGTAGTCACTCCCTTTGACAAGTGGGGATTGGATTGTGTGGGACCCATTGATCCCCCATCAAATGGTAAGTCTTATATCTTGGTATGCACTGATTATGTAACTAAATGGGTAGAAGTCAAGGCCATGAAGCATGCAAGAGATAAAAAAATTGCAAAATTTAATTATGAAGAAATTTTCACATGATATGGAGTGCCAAGAAAAATAGTAATTGACCAAGGAGCTTAGTTTACCTCAACACTTGTTACAACACTAGTCAATGAATATAACATAAGGCACAAAAAGTCTAATCCTTATCATCCTCAGGCCAATGGACAAGTTGAGGTGACCAATAGAGAAATTGAATCCATTCTAACCAAAACAGTGGCTATTCATAGAAAGGATTGGGAAAATAGATTATCAGAAGTAGTTTGGGCCTACAGAACCACCTGGAAAACTACTACATGCTTCACTCCATTTGAGCTACTGTATGGGAAGACAACTATGATGCCTATTGAATTCGAGCACAAAAATCTTAGAACTATAGTAGACTTAGGGATGAATATTTTTGAGGCACAAAAAGAAAGAATCATGTAGCTGAGTGCTTTAGATGAGATGAGGAAGATAGCTTTGCACCACACTGAAGTCATGCAGAATCAAAGAATCAAATGGCATGAAAAATTTATCAAAGAGAAGAAATTTCATTCAGGTGACTGGGCGTTGCTTTATGATTCACGATATTAGGACAATGTAGGAAAATTGTAAACAAGGTGGCTAGGACCATATGAAGTTGCTGAGGTCTTTCTCAATGGAGCTATTCAACTCACCACCATTGATCCTATTAGATTCAAATTACTAGTCAATGGTCATCGTCTTAGATTGTATCACAAGCCAACTTCCAAAGAAGAGTTCTTGTAGCAATTCAACCAACCTACAACACCCGAGCTTCCTATAGCTGAAAGTAGTGGACCTAGTGTCCCTCCTTCTGGCTAATTAAGGTACGTACTTGTCATAATAAAGACTTCTACTTTTGTAGAAGTCCATTTCTTCACCCATCTGCCCATCTGCCCATCTATACCACCTTTCTCTCTCTTCCATCACTTCATTCCACCTCACATCATTCCACTTCATCATTATTGATTGCTCAATTTATTTCCTAAAAAGGTGAATGGTACTTTCTCCATGATCTTTGCAGTGTATCCTCCACAAATTTAGGTATGTGGGCATTAATTGCTCTCTTAATTATCTTTTTAGTGCATTCATTTAATCATTGTACGATTAGTATGGACGTTCACATAATTTTCATACCCCCTATCAAATCACTACTTCCATCCCGCATGTGTGACACATGTCTAAATTTAGGTTGGGGGGGAAAGGAAAGATGTAGGTACATTCAGCTTAGGAGAGCAAAGGGTCGAGAGTGGCTTCCCTTGACTTTTTAGCCACCTATCCTCTTGTGGCCTGTTCCAAATTTTAGATTCTACCATTATGACATTGTTGAAGAAAGACAAAGATGGAAAATAATTGACATAATGGGAGGATTCCACTGGGATCCTGACTCGCACTCAACAGACACTAATATTGGACAACTATCAGTTGCAAATTTTAGAGCTTTGACCAGGCAAAAAAATAGTTCTTCCCCTACTAGAGGACTAGCAAGGCGTTAAGTTGGGTGGAGTGATGAGCCTAGTTTTTTGTCCAAATTTGGGTAGAATCTATAGTTTATTTGCTGAAGTTGACATGAAATTTGATATTAAATGTTGATATTTCTATATAGTTTCCCTCAAACCATAGACATTGGGTTTAATTCCATTTCTGCCAGTTTTAATGACATTAGCTTATTATGTGGACTATCTATATTAGTTTTTCATGTGATTGATGAATGTTCTTTAAGGTGGTTATATATGTGCAATTATTATGTGTACTAACATTACCATGCAGACATACTTGAGGATACTAATTTGAGGAATGCATCCGCCAGCTGGACGTGCAAAGGAATCATTCGAAGGTCAACTAAAGGATGATAACAGAGATTCCCCATGTCAGCCGCATGTAACTACCTCGCATTGATCTTTCATGATGTTGAGAAGTTACGGGTGTTACTGCAACGTTGATTATGTAGTTGGACTTGCATGTCTGACTAGATTCCCTGCATGTGTAGCCACCCTTCCTTTCTTTTCTCTGCTTTCCCTAAATGGCTCCTCCCAGTTAGTGAGAGTTGACTACCCTATTTATATGGTAGGATAAATAAGGTTCAAATTCTCCTTCTTCAGGAGTTCGAAGGTTATCGAGTTGCTGATTATTGATCTGATAGTTTACTAAGCATTTCCAAATATGCTACTCTTTTGTAGTTGCATTTCTGAATGAATAAGATGAAGTTTTGAGTTGAGCATTTGAGTTTACATTATTTTTAGAGGATACTCATCTAAGGGGGTCCACTTGGTGATTATTCCATCCTTTAGTTTAGTTAGATTAGTTATTAGTTTGTGTTTAGTACTTAGTTCAGAATCTAGCACTGACTGTTCCTACAGCCACTAAAATTCTATTCTGTGACTATTCCTGTAGCCAAAGCAGACAAAGTAGCTCCCTTTTTTTTGTTTAGATTTTCATTCCTGTCATGCATATTTAGATTAGTTTAATTGTTGAGTGATGTTCAACATTTACTTTGTTCCTTTCCATGCAATTTACTTTCAGTATTGAATCTTTCTTAGCTGTAGAATGTAGATAACTACTTTGAAGTTCCTAGTACACATACTATGCTAACCCATTTCAATTTCATGTCCCTGGGTTGACAATTTAAATGTACCTTCATGATGGTTAAAATGGCTATTCAGGTTAGATGTCCAATCTCTGAATCACAACTATAAAGGCTTAGTTATTAAGATCATTGTAGGAGGCCAACATAACTCTCCCCTACTTAGATTAATGTAGGAAGTTGTTTCTGATCACCTTGCTTCCTTTCAATTGGTATCAGAGCTTGGCCAACCTTGATTCCTTTATTAGGTTAGAAGGATTTTTTGAGATGGTTTTTGTTTCAGTGGGAGTTTTGTAGAAGTGCATTTTGTGACCTTGTTGCAGGTAAGAGATGGTAGGTACATCCAAAAGAATTTAGATGGAGAAGTTTAATAGCTGAAAATTTTAAATTTGGAAGTTGAAAATGGAGGATATGCTCATAGACAAAGATCTATGGGCTTCCATATCCGAAACCAAACTAGCTACATCAACCTAGGGAAATTAGGATCTTCTAGATCAGAAAGCCAAGGGTATGATATGAATCTATTTGGCTGATTTTGTTCTCTTGAATGTCCATGAAGAGAAAATTGAAAAAGACCTTTGGAAGAAACTTGGAGATGTTTATAAGGCTAAATCCTTGGTGAACAAGTTGTTTTGGAGAGAAAATTTATTCTCTAAATATGGAATAAAGAGGATTCATGGTAGATCATTTAAATACATTTAACATGTTGATTGCTCGAGTAGGCTTCATTGGAGACAAGATTGGAAAACAAGATCATTGCATGCTCATGTTGTGTTATTTACCAAACTCATGGGATCACCTGTCGATGGATATTTGAAGCATAAAAACAACTTTCAAGATGGATGAGGTGGTTGCTTCATTCTTATCTAAAGAAATGTGAAGAAAGTATTTTGAGATGACCAAGGACACCCTTATTGTTCATGGCAGACCAAAGGAGAAAGACAAGAAAAAAGAAAAGAAGCCTAAGTCCAAGTCTTTGGAGGAGATCTAAGTCTCCTAGTAAGAAGTCCAAGATGAAATTTTGGAACTGCAGCAAAATTGATCATTTTCAGAAAGACCGTAAGGAGGAGAAGGAGAAGAAAAATAACTCATTCTTTGATTTTGAATCTATAAAATCTTCTCAAGATGAAGCAAAAGAATTTTTTCTAGCCTTGGTAAACCATGCATCAAAAGATGTGTGGTTGATAGAATCAGGTGCTTCTTTCCACATGACTTCTCACAGAGGATGGTTCTCGAAGTATGAGGAGTATGATGGTGGTAAGGTGTATCTGGGTGATGATTATCACCTGAAGATCATTGGTTGTTGAAGAGTCAAAATCAAATTTCTTGATGGAAGAGTGAAGGGGATTGATGATGTCCTACACATCCCGAGTTTCGCATGAAACCTTCTTTCTATGAGTAAACTAAATGATTCAGGAGTGCAAGTTGTTTTCTCTGGTGGAGGATGCAAGATGATGAGAGGAGCTATGGTGTTGGCTAAGGGTGTTTAGGTTAGCACCTTATACAAGTTAGATGCATGCAGAGTACAGTGCAATAGTTCTTCTGATATATCAAAGAAGAGACCTTTGCATTCTTCATCCGATGGTCATGCATTTTGGGTACCTAAGGGTGCTCATTCCATGGAAATGAAGCTTCATGTAGAGAAGACAATGCTATGGCACCAATGAATTGCTCACATCAGTGAGAAGGGTCTTAGAACCCTAAAAAATAAGAGCCTTATTGAAGGCCTTGATGATTGTAATCTTGAGTTTGAATTTTGAAAACATTATGTTTATGGAAAAATTCATTGTGTTTCTTTTTTCTCTAGTTCTCACAAGTCTTTTGGGGTTTTGGACTATGTTCATACAAATGTGTTTGGTCCTATGAATGTTCCTTCGTTATCAAAATTTGTATATTTTATTTCTTTCATAGATTATTACAATAGAAGGACATCCATTTATTTTCTTAGAAGTAAACTTTAACTCTTTAGTGTGTTTATAGAGTTTAAGGCCTTGGTAGAAAATTAAACTTGTAGAAAGATTAAGTGTTTGAAGACTGACAATGATGGTGAGTTTTGTTCAGTAGAGTTCGATAAGTTCTATAAAGAGCATGAGATTGAGACACATATGACAACTCCATACACCCTACAACAAAATGGAGTTGCAGAAAGGATGAATAGGACATTGATGGAGAGGGCTAGGAGTATGTTGAGTGGTGTTGGCCTTGAGCAAAAGTTTTGGGCTGAAGTAGTAGCCACTGCATGTTATTTAATCAATAGATCTACTACATCAACACTAGCTGGAAAGACACCCATAGAGGCATGGTCTGGTAAAAAGCCTTCAATGAAACATCTTAGAGTATTTGGTTGTGAAGCTTACACTCATATTCCAATTGAGAAGAGGTCTAAGTTGGAGAAAAAGGTAGTTAAGTGTATCTTCATCAGCTATGGTATTAGTGTGAAGTGGTACAAGATTTGGGATCTAGAGGCTTAGAAGGTTCTCTACAACAGAGTGTAATTTTTAGAGAGATGAAACCTTCCACTATTGAGCTAAAAATAGAGAAAGAGGAGAAACAAAACAAGGAGGTAGTTCAGTTTCCACCCACTCCAATGAAAGACGAGCTACACACTCTTGTTGGACTTGATGATGAGGAGAGATCAAACAACTCTAAAAGTTCTGGAGAAGAAAAAGAACCTCAACCTGAACAATTGATGTCTACACGAGTTAGCCGACAACTAAAAAGGTCTAGTTATTCATTATTAGATTTTAGTTGCATTTTTGCTTTATTGCTAACACTGATGAGCCTAGGACTGTTAGAGAGGCTATGGGTATGAGTGATGTAGATTCTTAGATGGAAGCCATTGACAAGGAGATGGCTGCATTGAAGAAAAATAAGACTCGGGATCTAGTACCTTTACCTGTTGGACGCAAGCTTGTTGGTTGTAAATGGTTGTTCAAGAAGAAGTGTGGTCCTAATGGGAATGTTGAGAAGCATAAGGCATGGTTGGTTGCTAAGGGGTTTTCTCAGGCAAAGGGAATTGATCATGGTGAGATATTCTCTCATGCTACGAAGCTAACATCTATTTGATTCTTTTTATCACTTGCAACAACATATTAGAAGTGGGACAAATGGATGTGAAGACAACATTCCATCATGGTGACTTGGAGGAAGATATTTACATGTCACAACCAGAGCACTTTGTTGAAAAAGGTAAAGAAAATATGGTTTGCAAACTGAAGAAGTCTTTGTATGGTTTATACCAGTCTCCTAGAATGTGGTACAAAAAGTTTGATACATATGTGTTATTGGGATTTCTAAGATCTAAATCTAACCATTGTGTGTATTATAAATTTGATAATGGTTGCATTATCATTATTATTTTGTATGTAGATGATATGTTGTTTATCGAGAATGATAAAAGTATGATTTCAGATTTGAAGCTTCAGTTGTCAGTATAGTTTGAGATGAAAGACCTAGGTGCAACTAAGTACATTTTGGGGATGGAGATCATGAGAGACATAGCTAACATAAATCTTTTCTTAAGCTAGAGAAAGTGTGTGAAATTAATGCTGGAGAGATTCAATATGACAAATTGCAGATGGTTAGTTGTTCTTGTGATGTAGGGGACAAAGCTTTCTATGAACGATTGTCTAAAATTTCCTACTGAGATGGAGGACATGAATAGAGTACGATAAGCTAGTGTTGTTGGCAGTTTGATGTATGTTCTATGGTGTGTATGAGACTGGACATTACCCAAGCAGTGGGAGTCCTTAGTCATTTTATGGATAATCTTGGATGGATACATTGGGATGCAGTTAAGAGGGTGTTTAGATATTTATAGGGTACTTATAAGTATGCCTTATGTTTTCATGGTCATCCTACTGGATCACAAAATTCTATGAGTATTTGTGGATATGTGGATTCAAATTGGGTGGGTGACATTGATAGAAAAAGATCCACCAATGGTTATGTGTTTATGATGTTTGGTGGTGCTATTAGTTGGACAAGTAAGCAACAAACTATAGTCGCTTTATCCATGAAAAAAGCAAAGTACATGGCAGCGACTCATGCTTGTAAGGAAGCCATTTGGCTTAAGAGATTGTGTTCTAATATTGGTTTAGATGTAGAACAAATAACTATTTGTTGTGACAATTAGAGTGTCATTTTATTAGCAAATAATCCCACCTTCCATGCCATAACAAAGCACATTGATGTTTAGTATCATTTTGTTCATGATATGGTAGAAGATAGAAAGGTGAATTTAGAAAAGGTTGACATTTTGGTAAATTTGGCAAATGTATTGACAAAACCAGTGAGCACAAAGAACTTAAAATGGTGTTCCTATTCCGTGGGCCATGGGACATTGAGCAAATGATTTAATACGACTCTTGGCAGGTCTTCGACAAGTGTGAGAATGTTGGGATTAAGGTGTCTCAACCTTAGAGTTCTAACATGATTAATTTTAATGCATTATTATATTTATTTATATTATTTAATTTCCTACATTGTCATGTCATCAATTGGGACCCACCGGTTTGATCATCATCCCAAGTGGAGGTAGGCATCCTTGTTTGGAATCTTTGACTTATGGTAGATTCTATGATGCGCCATAAGGTATCTTTATGCATGAAGAAAGTTGGCACCCGAGTTGGTTTATGACAAGTTGTAAGAGAATCATATATTCTTGGTTAGTTATGACAAATTCTCTTACAACTGTAAGTTTTGTAAGTATGGGAGATTTTTTGACATATTCTATGATAGTTGTAAGGCATCTGTCATAGCTTTTATTAGCATATTTTGGGCACCCAAGCTTGAGGTGGAAGAATCAAATCTTATGACAGTTGTAAGAGGTGTAAGGGAATATTGTACATATGTCCAAATCCTATGTATGGAGTGGGAGATTGTGCCATGTGTATTTGGAGGCCCATCCTCTTCTAGATTATTCTCTAAGCTTGTATCTTTCTATATATTGTATGCCTTGCATTGTAGAATGTATAGTTTTTTTGTAGGTAACAAAGCGCTGCCAGATTGACTCCAGAATAGGTGTTTGTTTCAAAAAACTTGTTGAAGAAGCTTTGTACTTGGATCTACATTGTAATCTCTATTTGATATAATACAAAAGTATTGTGCTTTTGGAGGGTCAGTTTTTTTACCTAAAAGGGTTTTCCCCATGTATAACTGGTGTTGTTTGTTTATGTGTATTTGTTGTCCTATCTCTTTCTTTCTATATGATTCTCTTTTTGTATCTGTATAAGGTGTTAGTAGAAAATATTTTGTAACTCTCCTCTACTTAGATTAGTGTAGGAAGTTATTTCTGCTCACCCGACTTCCTTTTAGTTCCTACCATAAACACAAACCTAACATACCTCAAGAAATTTTTCTAGATAATAATAATCCACATGATCAAACCCGTAATCATATATAAGAAAATACAAGTACACTCAAGACACAAATCAATAATGATAAAATCATATACAATAATTAACCAAACAAATTCTATGAATCCATGTCAAAATTATAACATAGAAAAATAACTCCAAGTCAAAGTATCTACAAGAGGTTTAAATGTGGGATATTACATGCTCCTCTTAATAGAATGTTGTCCTAAGCATATAAGAAGAATAATAAAATAAAAGAGTAAGTGTGCCTCGATGATATACATAACAATAATGAATCAAATGAATAAAGGAGGACATGCCTTTTAAAAGATATCCTCATCTTCCTAAGTATCACCCTTCTTATTATAGCTATGAAATATAGAACTAAAAGCTGAACAAATACAAGCAAATGGATTCCTATTCTAAACTAGTAGAGACCTCATATTGAGATAATAAAAAATATGGAATATATAGTTACTCAAATGGGTACTTATAAAGTCTAATATATACTTGTGTATTTATTGTAATTTTTTTAGAAGCTTTGAAGCCATATTTAAATTTGTTTGGCTAGTAGTATGAATAGTTAGAATTTGAAGATAATATCTATAATGAATATTGGTTGAGAGAATCTTCCTTGAATTAAGAGAAGATGAATGGTCATGATTTATATTATTCAAAATTAATGGATAAGGTTGCATAAAATAAAAATAGTACAATTTATAACTATAAGATGAAGTGGAATTTATTTGAAAATAAGAGGGAAATGTATTTATTTATTTTTGGGATGGTGGATGCAAGTTAGCTTAATTAAATAATTAAATTATTTTATTAGTTATCAATATGAGATGGAAACTAGACTATTAAGTAATAATATTATTTAATTAGTTAGTGATTTGGGATAAAAATAGACTAATTATTGAATTACTTATTGGCGTAAAGGAATAGGAACTAAGTAACTAAATAATATGAATATTTAATTATCTAGTGATATGATGATATGATAAATATGTCAACTTAATTAATTAAATAATTTATTTAATTAATTATTAAAGAGGATAATATGATTAGGAAGTGTCAATTTTGGATAATCATCATGGTGATGCATATCAACATTGTATTAAAATGATATTAGAAATAAGTTCTAAAAATGGTATTAAAATAGATGGTAAATATGTAAATTTTAGGTGTCCACATTTTACCACTCATCAAAGTGTCACTATGAATAAAAGTAATGATATTAAAAGGAGCAATGAAACTTCAAAGAAAAGATAAATATAACACCATGGTGGGGTGATAATGGAAGATAATATGTGCTTGGGATTTTTTCTAGGGTTTTTTAGATCAATTGATTGATTAGATTTTTAAATTAAGATGTCTCAAGCATTAATGATTAATTATGGATGATGTAGGGTCCATCTTGAGAGGGAAAGTAGGTGCAAAGAACATGAGTATGCTCCCAAAAGGGTAAAAGGAGAAAAATGAGGCCTAGACAAGATAAAAATGAAGGAAAGGGCTAAAAATATTGAGGGGAGGGGTGAAAAAGAGTTTATTTTTACCTAAGCTAATTAGTTAGATGAATGTTGTGTGAGTTGTAAATAGGACGTGCTAGTGAATTTGAAGAAATTTATAGATGTGTTGAGCACCTTAATTTTTTTGTATCATATAATAGGATACATTATGATATGAGAGACCATGATGATGTTGTTCCATGTGCATGAAGATTTGAACTATGAATGTAGGTAGAAATGAAAATAATAAATATGCCCCCAACAAACATATTATCAAGACACATCATGATATAATGTACTGTGATAACCTTGGTAGAATATGTTGCCAGTTTAAAATATAAACAAAAAATCATGCAATATACAAATAAACAACAACAAAAAACACATATTTTGAGCACATATGAAATCCCCCAAGACTCTCAACCAATTGTAAAGGAAAAAGGTAAAAAGAAACTAACCTTTGCTAATAAATAGTTGGAGAATGAGGACTATTTTTCTCGCCCTTATATTCCCTTTAAGAAAGCCTCTAAGTTTAAAAACAAAAATGCCTCTTCCCCAAAGAAAATCACCCTCTCTTAAATTAGAAGGGGTCACGTTGTGGGTTGTGTCCAACACTCCCATAAAAGTGAGTAAATGTAAAAATTAGGGAAGAAGGCCTTAAAGAGGACATGAATTATGAACCCCAAACCTATAAGAGATTAAAATTTTAAAAGAAGTTTGTAAAAATGTAGCTAGTGGTGAAGAAGATTTGTTAGGCTTGTTAAGGTGACTTTGCATGATAAATGAGTTAGAGGTAGTGCAAGCAAGGTTGAGGGTAGGGTTATAATAACAACGTGTAAGATATTATATTTGACTCACAATCAAGATTCTGAGAAAGAAGGTCAAGAAAATGATTTTGAGGAAAATGATGTTTTTACCATTAGAATAAGGAAGAAGAGAAATATGAGACAAAGGTGGGTTTGAGGAGCTTGATAATGAGTTTTCAAAGAGGGATGACATGGTACTTGCTACTTTTGATAATATTACTAATTTTAATAGTGTTGATGAATTCTATACCACAATTGAGGATCTCAAAGTTAGAGTGACCTACCAAGAATGGGGGCAAGCAAAGATAAAGTTTGTGAAAATTGTTGTGATTGATGGGATAATATGTATGATACTATAAATTTGTACCAAAATAGACTGGTTAAAGTGGACAAAGTGATGAACAAATTATTGAAGGTGACTAATGATTTTTAAAAAATAACTACTACTAACATTTCTAACATCACCACTTTACAAGAAAAAATTAAAAAAACAAAAGAAGGGGAGAAAAAAGAAGAAAAAAAAGAGAAAGGGGAAGAAGATGAAGGAACATAAGGATCTTAGTGTTGCACATTGGGGAAAATATATGAATTCCTTGACCACTAATTGGGTAAACCTAGTTTCTAGTCAAAATATTAGTTATTTTGGTTTGTGTTGTTTTAGTTTTTTTTTCTTTTTCCCATGTTCTTTTTTTCTCTTAGTGGGTGTGTTGACAACTCATTTTGGTTTGTTTTCCTCTTGTCAATTTGAAAACCAAGTGATGAATTATTATGATAGTGAAAAGTGATACTATATTTGAGAATATTATTTTCATTTGATGATGTGAGTAGATTTGAACAAGGATTTATTTAAGAGGAAATATAAGAACCTATATTGGTTGAGTGATTATATATACAAAAATTAATTATTTTCCTATGTTTAAAAAGTTGAATGTATGTCGAGGTGTCTAGGGTGTGTATGTTTGCGTGTTGTATCTCTAGTAGGAATAAAGTGATAATAGGTACATGTTATAATTTAAAATTTCTTATTAGGGATAATCAATATGATTATACAAAGCATGAGTCAAGATACAAGGAAAGGCCTAGACAAAATCAAAAGGTGATGCAGGGGGATGAATATGGAAAATTTAGGATAGAGGATGTGAATGGAACTATATGCAATAGATGGGATGGAATCTACTTTAATTTTCTCCCAAGTACAAAAGATTCATGTGAGTAATGGGAAATAGGTGTTACATATTATGCCTACAAGTGGGTTTCATCTTAGTACTTTACAAACAAGCCATAAACATGGTTTTTTCTAGAGGATGATATTTCTATGTACTTTTTTTGTATTTTTGTTTTTTTGTTTTTATATTTTTATTGTTTTCTATCTTTTGGGGGTTTTCCTAGTTTTTTATTTTAAAATACTATTGCATTAGGCATTAAATCACTTGAGATGAACAATATTCATTGGATCATCTGGCTTTTTATCTTTTTATGTTACCAATTTGAAAACCCTTAATCTATACTTTGTAATGAAAATTTAAGGGTACAACTAATTTGGCTCAAACCTACCTTTCTTTTTCTTGATTAGTGTTTCTTTAATTCTCTTTCAAGACAACATCATCAATTACAAAATCTATAGATTCAATGTGTTTTTATTTTGATGGCATTTTTTTTTTGGTATTTCGTTTCAAATGGTTTAATACATTTATCCTTCATCTATCTAGGAGTTGTTATTCATGAAGATGCAAAAAATTATAATCATCCTCATTAATGATAAATTGAAAAGAAATATGTAAATAAAGTAACTTGACATTGATTAAAAGAATGGATTTATATTTTAAAAGAAGGGAGTAAGGAGTGGCCCATATGGGTATACAAATACTAGTGTGGTATGTGTAAGGCCTTTCTAATGTCTGATTAACTTGGTATTTGCGAGAAGACACACAACTCAGAGGATGGGTTTCTAATTGGACAACTCACTGGAATCCTTCATAAAAGGCTTCATTTAATTATCAATCAGAGCTCATAATATTTTGATAGTGCTAACAATATATGTGCATTCAAGGATCCTACTACGCCTATATCGATGAAACATAGTTGGTCACACATGTATTGAAAATGATAAAATCTAGAAAAGGAAATAAAGCATGAAATTGATGAACAAGGAAATAACATAAATTTTTTGCTTATGCTACGGGTACTTATTACATAATACTGTAACTGCTAACTATTAAATATGAACTTGTAACTAAATAATACTTTTATCTTCTAAATCCTAACTTCTAACCTCTAACTTCTCTAGAGAATAACTCAATGTAACTCATGCCACATAATATCTCTCATGAAATTCACATGCATATAATTGGAAACTTATCTTAAATAAATTCTGTAATGTAGCATCTAATCTAGTAACAAAAAATAAGGTGGGTTGGCAATACCTCGAGTGGCCCTTGCTTGAGTTGTTGCACCCACAAAAGATATCAAATATGCACTACTTGATCAACAATTCATGACAACGAACTAAACTCCTTTATTGCATAAAAACTAAACTTCTTACAATCTAACAATAATCTCTAAAAGATTTCTCATTCAGCAGTACATATCTATTGCAGCTTGATAACATAAAAACTAACAAAAATCACTATTAACTGGTAAACATAATCATACCATTACTACCACTAGATCTACTCCTCAACCATAGATCCCAATATATAGGTTGAGGATGAGTCTTATTCATCAAGGACTAAAAACAAAACATTAATGCATATGTCCACTCTCCCTCAGGGATAGGAAGAGGACAAGTCTTTGAAAGAGAAAACAATAAATATGAAATAGGAGAAGGAAAATCAAACTAGGAATCTATCCCTAATAGTTAACTGCCATGACAGGAACACGTTTCCTAAATACTATCATGTCATGGGTTACTCCTAATTGGAATAGACTTCTTCTTTCAATTGTCTTATTGATGGATAAAAGTGCATTTGTGATGACTCATGTTTGACTATTCAATAGCCACCTTTGCTTCCCTCTGGAATTTTCATTATCTAATTATTATGGCTCTCCCCTGCAACTGTCCATAGCCCTTTGTTGCGGGGTGGAAATCTAGCTGCTACGGGCTACAATCTTCTTGGCTACAAGATGCTAGTTTTTCTACCAAGGCATTCACATCTTTAACAATAAAAATTAAACCATAAAAACATACTAAATCCTATGAACATTCATACATCTATACAACCATATATCAATATATATCATATTTATATTTCCACATATTTAGGTATGTCAAAGTGCATAAAAGACATATGAAAGATGTATGAAGTTTGGGAAATTTTTGTGAAACTTAGCAAACAAATGATAAAAGTATAACTGATGAAGGAAAAAACTATCCATTATCTAGATCCATCATTCCCCCAAACTAAAGTATTTGCTTGTCCTCAAGTAACTTTTAAGACCAGAGGTTATGCTGAAGAGCTATCTCCCTAAAATTAACTACAATGTTAACTCCCTTTTTTTGTTTCAAATAATAGCCTTTTTGATCTATGAGCTTTGCCAATCTGGTGTTCTTTGCTACTTCTTCCTCCCCATATTTCTTCCCTATCTAGTATAGTACTTTAAAGAGGAGAATAGGTGGATGAAAGTTGAGTGGAAACCATGTAACTCCATATTTCCTTGCAATATCTATGCACTTATGAGATATTTAGACAATGGCTACAAATTATAAAGGGAGTGTGGATCCTTTTTCTTCAGCTCAGGTGTTAGCTCTTCCTATTATTTTTGCACAAATTTGAAGGTTGCATTAATAGGTCCTATAGCTAATCTCTTTAATCTCACATAATCCTATTCTCAGATATTCATTATCTTTTTTTCCACACCTCTATAATTCAAAAGTTCTATCCACTCTTCTATGACTATATTGGGATCCATTGATTCTTTTCTAAGTTGCAAAACAATATATTTTTTCATTTTTATTGTATTCTTATAAAATTTCACCCCTTTGATGTTCATTTCTGATATAGGAGGCCGAAGATTTGATTTGTAGATCTCCTACAAAAATTAAGGGATTCTAGGTAGATTCATCTCAAAGAATATAATTGTGCAGGTAGAATTCATAAAGTTGATCCTAAATTTTAGGTGTGGAATCATGAAGAGTTTCTAAAAACAATAATTTCATGTTCATTTCTATAGGAAGGTCACTAATTAATTGGTTAAACTAAGAACACAAAAAAATTCTTGTAGAAATAAGGCTTAAACCCTAGCAGGCAACCTACACTTTAACAATTATACATTTTTTTCTACTATTTCCTCTATTTTTACCTTCATCTTTTTTACTTTATTTTCTTATTTTTCCAATGCTCTTGTGTGTTTGGAAATCATTTCATTTTTCTCCCTTGCCCACTCTTTTTCTCTTTGAAGAATTCTTGTGTTCTCCAAAGCTCCACACCCAAGGACACCACAATTGGCTCAATGGGGGTTATGATCTAAGGAATTAGGCCTTCGGATATTGGTTCTTTATTTTTTTCTTTTACTATAGTAAGTTGTGCTAGTACCTCCAATTTAGACCCATGATCAAACTTATAGATCTTCTCCTCCAATTCTTTAATTCTTGTGTCCCTCTCACTATCTTTTTGTTGATGTGTTTTTAACAGTTATTCCAATTGTTTTATTCTTTCCATTGCTTCTTGCAATTCTTTGCTAACATTCCTTTGTTCAATCAAAATTTCTTCATATTTTTTCAAAAAAAAATCATTTCCTGTGGCACTTGTATATTTAAAAACCTTTGAAATAGGGGTTTTTGGGATCTCCTCATTTCTTAGCCACAAAATATCATTTGAATCTGATTCAAAAGTGGTAGTAAAGTAATTTGATTGTACAGTTGGTGTATTCACATTTCCCCCAAAGGAATTCTCCTTTGAGTCTTTATTTTCCTTTGGTTCATGATCAGGGGTATTCTCTTTTGAATTTTATCCATTTCTACCATCACAACATCTTCCTATTTTTATTTAATTTCTTCTACTACAACATATTATTCTTGATTTTTAATCGATCCTCTCATGACCCCTTTCTTCTTTAGGCAATGTGATCACATATTGGGTTGTGTAGGTTTCTTCTACCCCTTTACAGGTGCAAAAGAAGCTCCACCTTTTCTTTTCTTTTCCTTTTGTGGCCTCTTTGAAATAGGGGTTTCTTGTTTGCTCTCTCTTGTGGGTTGCTTGACAGAGGCTGCAGGTTGATTTTCTTACAAACCCTGCTCCTATGGCTCTCCCGTGCTACAAGTAAGTGTTGAAATAGGGAAGCCATAGGGAATTTCCTCCTTTGGAGCAACAAAAAGTTCTATTATTTTTTCTTGACCCCTATTATCCTCATTAGGCACTTTGAGGATACTGTTAATATTGTTACAATTAAGAAAAATTTCCCGAGAAACATTTGGAAACTAAGCCCTAAGACTCCTCTTTATCAATGATGTAACCTGTAAGAATGGGAAAAATCAAATAGTGTTAGATAAAGTGACAGCCAACACTTCTAAACTATTATCCCAATCTAAACAAGAGAATACAAACAAAGAGAGCAATCAAAATGAAAGCAAATGAAATAAAACACTCCCCTTTGAAGTTGATTCTTTCTCTTGTCTCTCCTATTTCTTCTTATGCCAATATTGCCCTCAGATTTGTTGTTGAAGTTGTGCAAATACATGCAAATAGTAAGCAAGAAAGTTGGAGATAATGACTGTTAAATTGAAAATGGAGGGTAAGGGTTTCTTTTATAGACAACCATTCAAATGGATGGACGAGATTGATCTTCTAGAAAGATTCTAAGATCAACGGATGAGGATTCATGAGAGGGAAGTTACGAAATGGATGGCCAAGATCGAGTTTCTAGAAAGATTCCAAGATCTACGGTTGAGAATTGATGCAACCAGAATATGCCATGCATGGAAAAGATATGACGCCGACGGCTATGACGCCTGATGGCTATGACAGACATGCAGGACATGCAGACTATGACATGAAATAATGACAGGGGATCTTTGACCAAAATAGAGGGATAAATAATTTATTTTAAATTATTTATTCGAAAATGGAAGAGGATGACAAGTGGCAAATAAATAATTTATTTTAAATTATTTATTCGAAAATGGAGGAGAAGGACAAGTGGCAAATAAATAATTTATTTTAAATCATTTATTTGGAGGAAATGAAAAAGGAGATTTAATTAAATTCATAAATTTAATTAAAGGAGATATAAATTAAATATGGATAATTGATTTGGATCAATTATTTAAAGGAGAAGAATGACACATAATTAAATAATTTCGTTAATTATTTAATTATAGAAAAATAAAAGGTCAAATAATTATTATTATTTGACTATAGACATGTGATAAAAGATGAATAATTAAATAAATAATGATTTATTTAATTATTGAAGAAAGGGGTATTAGTGACGCAATTAAATAATTTTAATTGATCAAGATAGAAATGAGAAGGTGAATCAATTAAATAATTAAAAACTATTTAATTAATAAAGGAATATGATCGAACATAATTGAATAATTAAAATTATTCAATTATTGAAAGATGATGACTAGGAAAAATGATGCTCATAGACTTAGGACATTTTTCAGTGTCTACATTTTGCCCCTCTTTGACATAATGTAGTTCATCGCATTGTGTCAAAGAAATTTAATTCTGAAATATGCCCCAGTGTAAAGAGAAAGGGGAAGGATGACCAAGAGGGTTGTGGTATGCCCCCTCGAGAGGACATGCAGGTTCAAAGAACAGGAATGTGCTCTCGAAATGGAAGAGAAGACTAGAGGATGAAAGATGGAAGAAATGTTAGCATGAAGGAGATGGATGTTAGCATGGAAAAAATAAGGGAGATGGGGTGTTAGAGTGAAAAGGGGAAAAAAGACAGACATGAAATGATAAGGGAACCAACTTTCATGCTTACATTGTTATATTTATCATCATTGGGCATCAAAAATGTCACAAATGGACCACAAACACCATGGTATGACATAAACCAAGGTGTGCAAGGTGACCATTTGGAAGAGACAAACAATCAAAAAAGACAAGGAATGCCCCAGCTCATACTAGGGACCCAATTGTCCCAGTCTTTTTGCTAAGACAAACCACAGGCAGCAAACAGAGAAAAGAGGCCATGATCCATCATCATCCCTCTAAATCCATTGATAGGACATCCTCGAGGAGACTAGTAATATGACCCAAAACCAATCAAAAAGATAAGAAAATCCATACCAACAAAGTTTTTGCCAAGAGAGTGTTTTCTAGTGATAATGATGATTGTTTGGTTGGTTGATTAGGTTGACCAAGATGACCGAGTTGATTGATAGGTTGATAAGGATCAATAAAGTGATTTAATTGACCATGCCTAGCCTTAGGAAGGACACATCCTGATGAAGGCAAGATTGATTGACCAAGCTGATAAGATTGAGTGGTGTGACAAAGTTGATTGATATGATAATGCCCGATTTCAGGAAGGACACATCCTGATTAAGGAAAGATTGATTGACAAAGTTGACAAGATTGTTTGATTATTTGACAAAGATTTGATGAATATGACCAAGTGATGTGATGATACCCAACCGTAGGAAGGACACATCTGATAAAGTTGACCAAGTGACAAGTGTTGACATGACACCCTGACTGCAAGAAAGACACATCCTGCTTAAGGTGAATGACAAGGTTGAGAAAGTCCAATCCCAGGAAGGATGTATCTTGATAAAAGACAAGAGATAAGACCAAATGAGACAAATGACATGATGCCCCATTCCGATATAAGACTAGTGACTTGATTGAGTTGATGATAGGATAATTGATTGATGAAAGATTTAATTTGTTTGTTGTTTCTTGATGTAGTTTGAATGATGATTGCTCTCGGATCAAGCACATGACCCAACTCGATGAACCCTAAAGGACTTGACCTAGGGGGCTCATCGATAGATGGCCTTGCCTATGTAGCAGTGCACAGAGACCTCGTAGTTCGACACGACTTGAATTTGTCTTATTTGACAAAATACTAGGTCATGATTTTATTTGGACAACCTAAAGGGACTGACCTAATGCCTCGGGGGCTCATTTAAGATGAGTCTTGCCTACGTAGCAAACATGCAGAGGCAACGTAGTTCGACCACTCTAACAAAACTGATTCAGACTCAGACTCTATTTTTGGGATTTTTGAAGCTTTTTGATTTTTTTGGATTTTGAAATGTTTTGATTTTTTTTGGATTTTGAAATATTTTGGTTTTTTTTTGGGTTTTGAAATGTTTTGATGTTTTTTTTTTTTCAGGACATTATATGATTTTTTCAGGACATTTGATGATTTTTTTTTATTTTGAAGGTTTTAAAGGGGTGATACCATGTATTATTTCCCATGAAGATGGAAGTCAAGGAATTGCCCCCAGTTGAGTATAGGACAAATTTATTATGTGCGAGGGGAAGCGACGAATGCGATAGGTGGATATGAAAGCGAAGGATGCTAAATGTCGGTGGTTTTTGGTTCATGGAAAGGATGGCACTTTATTATGGATGAATGAGACTTTATTATGGATGATAACTATAGGGATCATGAAAAATGCATGTGAAAGATATCCACAATCAACCAGGAAGGCATGCACACGAATCCAAGGACAAACATGATCTTGCCCCTAGTTAAGCTGAGAACCAATTGATAGGTGATGATGACGATGACAATGTTGTTTGATAGGGGAAGGACACATCCTGAAACAACATGAGGATAATGATTATGTGACTAAAGGATCAAGGTTCGCAATAGGGCTAGGAACAAAGCCAAGAAATGTTTTGGATGATGTACTAGGTTACATAGCAAGATTGTATGGATTAGACTCATTGCATTTGGAATGACTAACCTTAGAACTAGATGGGATCATGGAGGGAACTTGGATAAGTGGATTAGAATCTTTAAACCAATAACAAGGGAAACCAAGTCCAACAATAGGTATGAAAAGATAATGGATTGCTTTTGGCAAATGATAAGAGACATGAGGATTATTGGATGGAAGAATTAGGATATGATCTCCAAGGACTATTTTGCATAGGAACAATTTGTTTTCTCCAAGATATGGGTTGGATAAATTCTATGAAGGAAATGACATGATATTTCATGGGTAGTGTATGATCAAAGGATAGACATGTCCAAAAATTTTCCAAAGCATGATTTATGTTTGTGCCCCATTTCTTATCAAGATCAAGGTAGGCGGGAGAAGGGATGGGAACAATATGGACTAGATGGAAATGTTATGAGAAACGCATGGGAGATGAGACAACTTGCCCCCAAGTGTAATAATCCACATAGATAATTTCTCTTACACATGACGCCTGTTTGCCAGGTTTTCATCATGGTACTTATCCAAAGCGCCATAAAAATGGTTTTCACTATTGGACGAAATTTTTCTCTTTACTATTTTTTTTTTTTTTCCTTTTAATGATGTCACACAGGATGCCTGCTTGCCAGGTTTCCATCAAGGTGACATATTTTTTGACTTTTTATATCGATTTGATAGTTTGGATGACTGTTGATTGTTCTGAATCTTTTGATGGTGTTGATGTAGATACTGGTGTCATGATATGCCAATGGTGACCTTTATGGAGTAATTGTCTTGTCAAGATCATAGCACTTGCATATAACTGATTGATGTCATTGTGATCCTCTCTGATACTAGTGTTGGCCTTATCAGAATATGCACATCGTGATAGAGTACCATGGGAGTCCTTATGATAAAGGGTTGCTGCCAAGATGTGATGGATTTGTGAAGTAGGATTTTTAGACTTTAGGCGAGATGCAAGATTATGATGGATGATGGTAGGTGTGGATAGAATATTTGGTGTTTTGGATGTAGCAATTTTTATTTTCCAAACTTGGGATGGTGGATGATGGAGTTTGGAATTTTGATTAGGATAGTGTTTGGAACCAACATTTTTATATGCCTTTCTTGATGACCATTTTAAAGGAGGTGGACATTTACTATATGTGGGAGTCCTCTTTTCTTGTGGCTCCATATTTTGATTGACTTTTGGATTTGAAATATTTTCTTTGTTTGATCCATTTTTCTTTAGGATCCATTTTAACTTCATTTGTCCTCTTGAATTTTTGTTTGACTCAATGACCTTTGACATTTGATTTTGGATTTTGGATTTATAATAATTTTCTTTTTGTTGGTTCCAAATGGAAGATTTATTCATGTTCGAATGATGGTTTATGGTGTGGATGGAAGGAGTGTTGGCAACAACCTTATGACAAGGACTACTCATGGCCCCTATTTTGATGTTTATATCAGATAAAGTTGCCCCCAATATCAAGGAGGTACCACTAACATCATTTGATTCTCTGATTGAAGAATAACCAAGACCTTGATGTCTAGGATTTGCATAAAATTGTATTGGTTCTATAATTCCTTGCTCATGTAGACCTAGTCCTCTTCCTTGATACTGCATGCTCTGACAAATTTTGTTTCCGATGAGGTATTTTTTATTTTAAAAACAAGATGCTAACCCATCATTTTGTATGCGAAAATTGTTACTTGGAATCTCCTCATCTACAAGAAATCCTGCTTTGACAAAGGTGGACACTCCTAATTGAAAGGATGTTTTGGCTTTATCATTCGTCATGCTTGTCTCTTCTCGATCATTTGGGATATCAATTTGATTTGTTGTAGATTTTGTATCTTCTTCTTTGACTTGATCCATAGTAGCTTCTTTGTGTTCTCCTTTGACTTGATCAATAGTAGTTGCTTTATGCTCTTCTTTGATGTTATCCATATCATTGATTTGATTATCTATGTGTCCAAAGGAGGCAAGTGTCTCAATTTGGGGAATGGAGGTGTTTTGTGTTTGGATGGGGTCATCTTCAAATGTTTGGTCATGAATGGCATAAAGGTCAATAAGAGGATCATTTTGGATTTCTTGTTCAATGGTAGGATCTTGGTCAAAAATAGGTGTATCTTGGAGAACATGGTTGTGAATAGACTCTTGAACAAAGATAGGTGTATTTTGGATGCCATGATTGTCTAGAAGGACTTCTTGGATGGACTTAAGGATGGGATCATGAGATGGACTGCTTCGATCTTGATATGAAAGTGAAGTTGTGATGTCATGCTTTGGAATTTCTTTTTGACATGTATCCCAAGGTGTAGACAATGTGATGTGGTTTTGGATACCTTGACCAAATGTATTTTCATGTCCAAATGTAGTTTGGGATGGAGTGGATGGAAATGGGCTAGTGGATGATGGATTAAAATAAGATGTGGAGGATTGGAATGGATTAGTGGATGATGGATTATGATAGGATGTGGAGGATTGGAATGGACTAGTGGAAGGTTGGTTTCCCTTGTCAAAGTTAGGATAGGGATGACTAATGGACATTTGTTGTGGGTCAATGGCATGGATTGTGCTAAGGGACTCTTGATAGTGAGGGTAGATGGATGAAGGACTAAGGCTTATGGATTGTTGGTAAGAAGGGTATGTGAGTGGTTGGTATTGGCGATTGAGGATTGATTGATATTCAGCTTGACTATGAAGAAGATCAAGGTAAAGTGAAGACATGGTCATGAATTTGGATTATGATGGATGAGGACCATATAAAACTTGTGACCTTTGGATGAAAAATGCAAGGTGTCAATGCAAAATGGATATGAAACTATGCTATTTTTTCTGTGATTTTCAAGGATATAAGGATGCAAAGTGCCAATGTACCTAAGACCAAGATTAATGAATGGTGGAATGATAATGACCCTATTACCAAAGATATGATATGCAAGGATGAACCTATGGGTGAATGCAAACTAAAGATGTCACTAATGGAATATTTGAGCAATTTTTATTTTTTTTGGGTTTTTGATAGAGGTTGTTTGATATCAAATTGGACAAGTTTAGTCTTGGGTTTTAGACTGTAAAATTTGGAATTGTTTCAAGTTGAATGTGTGTGTTTCCAGATTTGTGAAAGGTGTTTATTTGTCTCAATGTCTTAAAAAAGCACACAATATCTTGTCTTTGAAAATTTGAAAACATGCACAATGAAGACAAGCACAACCCTAGGTTAAGCAAGGACAATATTCGCTAGATTCCACGTGGGTTTCCCCAACCGCACCTATTCTTAGCGTGTGAATCCAGAAGCTTGGCTGCACGGGCTCCCCTTTACATTGCACTCACTTCTTAGGCCAACCAAGCTTCCAACCCCCATAAAACTCCCATGGCAGGTTGATCACCTCTACTAAGAATTGCGAGAATGTGGATGCCTTCACAACGACCGTTGCTGCGCTAGCAAATAGAAGGATTTTGGCAACTACACAAAGGTTTTTAGTTCGGGACCCCCGTTCGAGTGGCCATACATGGGGCACAAGATTAAGCTTCGTTTATGAGGCACTCCAGCCTGAAGAGGTTACGCTCAACAGGGTTTTGGGGAGTACTATTTGGTCCGTATGACACATCCGCACTCGTAATCCTAGGTTTTCCCTTAGGATTCACATTTATATACCGGTCGGGGGTAGCTCGGCCAAAGAGCTCCGTTGCCAGTCTGAGTCGCCTTGGGGTGAGTACTTTTTCCCACCAAGGAAGGCCCAAGTTCTAGAGGCAATAACCGTTTCTCTTACACCCAAGATCGGATAAATGCGCAAGGGGAGAGGATACTTCGATTATTGCATCAAAGGGTAACACAAAATTGAAGACACTTATAAATTTTAATTACCGAATGATAATGTGAGGAGGACACACAAGACACTTTGTTCATTTTAAAAATTTAACTTGATGTGAAACAAACAAAGTTCATTTTAAGCCAATGACATGAAATGCATGTTCATTTTAACCCATGAGTGTGCATGCAATTTGTGTTCATTTTAATCCCATGAAATGAAATGCATGTTCATTTTAACCAATGAGTGTGCATGCAATTTGTGTTCATTTTAAGCTCATGACATGAAATGCATATTCATTTTAACCGATGAGTGTAAATGCAATTTGTTGTAGTTGTTGAAAGCAAACAAAATTGATTATGCCTAAAAAAATTAAAAGCTTGATTTTTGTTTCTAAAGAAACAATTTTTTTTGACTCCCTCCAAGCTGTGCCACATGCCAAAAACAAGAGATTAGTAACTCAAAAGAAAATGACACCAGAGAATTAAAATAATCATAACTTTCTCAAAACTTAACGAAATTTTAAACCGTTTGAAGTTTCGGAAAGCTGAAAACGAGGGCTACAAAACCCAGATGATCATTTTTAAAGAATTTATGCGCCCATTTTTCTATGCTCAAAAGAAGATGACGGGATTTCGTATGAATTCTTGGTTGTAACTTGAAAAACAACCAAACAAACAAAAAAACTAACGATTTTTTGCAATATTATTCGATTCACGTCAGGTTCACCAATGTAAGAATGGGAAAAATCAAATAGTGTTAGATAAAGTGACAGCCAACACTTCTAAACTATTATCCCAATCTAAACAAGAGAATACAAACAAAGAGAGCAATCAAAATGAAAGCAAATGAAATAAAACACTCCCCTTTGAAGTTGATTCTTTCTCTTGTCTCTCCTATTTCTTCTTATGCCAATATTGCCCTCAGATTTGTTGTTGAAGTTGTGCAAATACCTGCAAATAGTAAGCAAGAAAGTTGGAGATAATGACTGTTAAATTGAAAATGGAGGGGAAGGGTTTCTTTTATAGACAACCATTCAAATGGACGGACGAGATTGATCTTCTAGAAAGATTCTAAGATCAACGGATGAGGATTCATGAGAGGGAAGTTACGAAATGGATGGCCAAGATCGAGTTTCTAGAAAGATTTCAAGATCTACGGTTGAGAATTGATGCAACCAGAATATGCCATGCATGGAAAATATATGACGTCGACGGCTATGACGCCTGACGGCTATGACAGACATGCAGGACATGCAGACTATGACATGAAATAATGACAGGGGATCTTTGACCAAAATAGAGGGATAAATAATTTATTTTAAATTATTTATCCGAAAATGGAAGAGGATGACAAGTGGCAAATAAATAATTTATTTTAAATTATTTGTTCGAAAATGGAGGAGAAGGACAAGTGGCAAATAAATAATTTATTTTAAATCATTTATTTGGAGGAAATGAAAAAGGAGATTTAATTAAATTCATAAATTTAATTAAAGGAGGAGATATAAATTGAGTATGGATAATTGATTTGGATCAATTATTTAAAGGAGAAGAATGACACATAATTAAATAATTTCGTTAATTATTTAATTATAGAAAAATAAAAGGTCAAATAATTATTATTATCTGACTATAGACATGTGATAAAAGATGAATAATCAAATAAATAATTTAATTATTGAAGAAAGGGGTATTAGTGACGTAATTAAATAATTTTAATTGATCAAGATAGAAATGAGAAGGTGAGTCAATTAAATAATTAAAAACTATTTAATTAATAAAGGAATATGATCGAACATAATTGAATAATTAAAATTATTCAATTATTGAAAGATGATGACTAGGAAAAATGATGCTCATAGACTTAGGACATTTTTTAGTGTCTACATAACCAAACAAAAATGAGACAATAATGTATTTTTTCTTTTGCTCTTATATTCAAACGACATTCTCTTTAATAGACGATACAAGAAATTAGGAACATTTACAGGCCTATTATGGTGAAGATGACTCAACAATTTGAAACAAACTATATATGACAATGATTGTATCCCATCACAGGTTAGATAATTAACTATATAAGAAGCAACTGAAGTCCAAATCCAGGGTAAAGACAATCATTTAGTACTTTGGGAAGAAGAATCTAGTTCTCCTATTTGAGAGAATTCATTCCTTGTAGCAATGGCATCTTCTCTAACTGGAAATTCTTCTCCTATCCTTGGAAATCCAAATACTTCAACTATAGTAGCTTCTAAGGCATCCATCCTTAGGCCCCTAACAATTGCTTCATCATTCTACAATGTGGCTGCAAACTATTGGGTCATAACCTCATTAAATTTTGTGAGCCTCAATTTTTTTTGTAACCAACTAGCTCACTAAAAAATGGGAAAACATATCCTGTCATCATGTGTTGCTAGTTCTCTACGTCTTATATCACCTCCCATTATAATGCTCTATGATTTCAAAGTCACTTCAAAACTACTTCACAATTTTGCTCTATTATGTTCTTGCTCTATCACGCCAATTACACTACTTATGATATGTTTTATGCTATAACACCCAAATACACCTATAAATTCCTCTACTAAGCTCTCTATATCTTGGTGATGGTGGAAAATAAAATGATAGAAATTTTTTTTGAAATGGAAAAAATACTGAGGAATAATATTCTTGAATACCCTCCCCCAACTAAGTTGCTAAGTGTCTACACTTAGCTTGTACAAATAGGACAAAGATATAAATGGAAAGTAGTGGAAATTTAAAATAAGCTATTTGTCATGCTTGAATGAATCAATAAATATAAATAAAAAAATTAAGCTTAAATGATAATTATGATGGTGAAAACGGAGTGTACCTGGAGTTATCATTGGAATTGATTTGTAACTCATGTGTAGAAGTTGAATTGCATCATACACTTAATTTTTGAAAAGATGTACCATGATGGATTTGACTTGCATGCAGTTATGATATGCAGTAAATATGTGACACATGTGTATGAGGCTAAAGTGATGGATGAAAAGAAAAGGCTATGCAAAGTATGCTTTGGGTGAAGTGATAGTTATTGCAGGGTAGGATAAAGATGAAAATGTTATGTGATGGAATGAAATAGACATGTATATGACTACATGGTGAAAATATGATGTAAATGTAATATGAATGGATATATATTATGATGGACATGGGAATGCTATGGGTGCATGTAACAATAGGTCCCTTTATTTTTGGTTCGCGTTGCTGCAGGTCCCTTCTGCATCTGCTCACTAGTTGAAGAAACAAATATTGTTGATTGTCACCTATGCAGTGTGTGCTCATAAAATATGTGAAGAAATTATACATGTGGAATATCAACGGGTGAGTTTTTTAGCTCATCTACTAATACATGTGTAGAGATGTTTGTTATTGTTGTTGAATTTCCCATGCTAAGTTCAAACTGTTGTTGTAATGTAAGAAGGAAGTCATCCTTCTGCAATGGTTTCTTATAGAGCTTCAATCTGTGACCATTAACTAGCAATGAGAACCTTACTTCATCAATTTTCTATAACTGCATTGCTCCATTTGGAAAGACTGTCCTTATTTCATATGGCCAAAACCATCTAGTTTGCAATTTCCCTTTGTAATATTTGTATCTAGTCATAAAGTAGATCCCAATCACCTGCACTAAATTCCTTTATCTTAATAAATTGATCATGCCAATAGATCTTTTGATTTTGGATAACTTCAGTGTGGTGTATGGATTCCATTCTTATTTCATCCAATACATTGAGATTGTGCAACTTCTCCTGTTGTCCTATTGACAAATCCATGCCCAATTCGACTAGTGTCCTCAATATCATATACTCAAACTCTATAGGAAGGATTGTCTTTTTACCATACACTAGCTCACATGGTGTAAATCCTGTTGTGGTCTTCTAAGTTATTGTATAAGCCCAAACTGCCTCAGGTAACCTGGCTTCCCAACCCTTCCTATGAAGTTGCATTTTCTTTGTGAGGATGTTTTCAATTTCCCTATTTGTGACTTCTACTTGCCCATTTTCTTGAGGGTGATGAGGTGTTGAATTTTTGTACCTAATCTCATATTCTTGAACTAATTTTTTGATCAGATTTGATGCAAACTAAGGTCCTTTGTCTATGAAAATTTTGCTTGGAATGCCATATCTTGTAAATATGTCTTCATAGAGAAACTTTGCCACATTCCTATCTCTTGCAAATTGTAAAGCCTTAACGTCTACCTATTTTGTAAGGTAATTTGTACAAACTAGTATGCACTCTTTGTTGTTTGATGTTGGTGAGATGGGGCCAATAAAGTCTAATCCCCATTTGTAAAATGGTGCTATTTCTAGTTGTGGAGCTATAATGGCATTTCATTTTTTTTTGCTGGTCTTCCCATTCTTTGACATCTATCACAACTCCTGGTATATTTTACTGCATCTTTATGAAGAGTTGGCCAATAATATCCAATATTCAGAATCTTAAGAGTTGTCCTCTTTACTGCAAAGTGTCCACCATAGGGTTCATCATGGCATGCTTTGAGGATATCATATACTTCATCTTCTCGGATGCATCGTCTCATTATGTTGTCTAGGCCTGTTTAGAATAAGTATCCAACTGTCCATGAGTAGGGATAAATATTTTGAACTAATTTCCTCTCTTCCCTTGGTGAGAAATGGGGTGGTGTCTTTCCTGCTACAAGATAGTTGGAAATATCTGCATACCAAGGTGTATGCAAAGATAAAGAAAATAAATGCTGATCTAGGAAGGAGCCATCAAAAACATCTTCTTATGATTTGGTTGGTAGTCTAGATATAAAATCTACCACTACATTGGATTTACTTGGCTTATCTAGAATGAAAATTTCTAATTCTTGCAGTAGCAGTAACCACCTGACAAGGTTTCCACCAACCACTGGTTTTTTCATGAGATACCTTATTGTTGTATGATCAGTGTGTATGAACATTGAATATCCTGTAATGTAATATATGGATTTATTTATTGCATGAACCACTGCTAACATATCCTTTTTAATCACTATATAATTATGTTTTGCCCCTTGAATATTTTTGCTGATATATGGCATACTCTTTGTTCCCTTCCTTGTATCTCAACACTTCTCCTATTGCAAAATCAGAAGCATCTGTATGAATATGAAAAGGGAGATTCCAATTTGGTCCTCTCAAGATAGGTGTCTTAGTTAGTGTTTCCTTGAGAGCTTCAAATGAATTTTGACAAGTAGTTGTCCATTCAAACTCTATATCTTTAGATAATAGTTTTCCATTTAAACTCTACATATTTAGATAATAGGACAAATAGTGGAGCTGCAATTTTTCTAAAATCTTGGATAAATCTTCTATAATATCTAGCATGGCCAAGGAAACTTTTAACATCCTTTTGTCTTTGAGGCACATGGAGTGTTGATATCACTTAAATTTTGTTAGGGTCTACTTGAATTCCTTCATTGGACACAAAATACCCCAAAAATAATTCCCTTAGTCATCATCATGAAGCATTTCTCATGAATTAGGGACAGGTTATTTTGTTGACATCTCTTTAGTATCTTCTCCAAAATTCCAAGTGGTTCATCATAGGTATTCCCATAAATTGTGAAATAATCCATGTAAACCTCCATGGAATCATGTGCAAAGTTTGAGAATATGCTTAGTAGTGCCCTCTAGAAGGTGGTTGGTACATTGCATAGTCCAAATGGAAAGACAAAATAAGCATATGTATCCCAAGGGCATGTGAAATTTGTCTTGTCTTGGTCTTCTAGGGGTATCTTAATTTGATGTAGCCACTAAATCCATCCAAGAAGAAAAAATACTTCTTGCCTACTAATGAATCAAGTATTTGGTCAATGAATGGAAGGGGAAAGTGGTATTTCCTAGTTGCAACATTCAACTCATGGTAGTTTACACACACTCTCCATTTCCCTTCTTTCTTAGGTACCCATTGACTGTAAGAGATAGGATAGATAAATCCTCCATCCATTTTTTTTTATAGTTTTGATTTGACTATATCTTAGACTACAAGTTTCATTCTCCTTTGGGGTTGTCTAATTGGTATGAAACCATCATTGATGTAAATCCTATAAATTCACAAGTTTGGGTCTATCCCCTTCATATCATGATAATCCCATGAAAAGGCTATTGCATGTGCCTTCAATACTATCAATAGTGAGGTTTGTTGTGCAACAGTCAGTTGACTATTTACATTCAATGTTTTGCTTGAAATAATCTCTAAAGTCAAGGATGATTCTTGAATGGATGAAATTTCAAGTCCTACTATGTTTAGAATACAATGATGTGGTAAAAAAGAGGAAAATTTGGGAAATTGACTCAGATGAATTGGAAAGGATTATATTTTGTATAGGATCTTGCAGAGATGTAAGACAATCACGTTGCTACGGGTTCGTACCATAGTTGTTTTGCATGATGTTTGCAATTAGTTCATCTTCATCTTGGTTTTATAATAAAGGGTTGCATTCAATAGTTATCAAAGTTTGTAAGGAGTACTGATCTTCCTCATCTAGGGCTGGCCATATAGTATGTTCTAGGTTTGTGTGGGGCTGGTATGGTGGATAAAGGACTAATTTATTAGTCAAATCCCCATTGGAAATGGTCATATTTCTAGACCTTCAACCTATGAGGGTATTTTTTGTTGTCAACCAAGGTCTCCCTAAGATGAGGGGATATCCTACAAGATTAGCTTTAGGCTACAATAACATCAAGTTTTCAGGGTCCTCCCATGAACCTAATGTTATTGCCAAGTCTTCAATGTTTCCCTTAGGTTTAACTGTGGACCTATTTGCCAACTATAGCACAACAGGTGTAGGTCTAAGTTCCATTAATTGTAATAATTTTATGGTTTCTTTGGTCATTACAATAATAGATACTCCTAAGTCAATTAAGGTGTTCTTAATGAGAGCTCCATTTATTTTGACATCCATTATAGGGCTCCCAAGATTTGCATACTTGGGGATAGTTATGTTTCCCAACATAATGTTTTTAAGTTAGCGTAAGACATGTATAGTATGAGGGTCCTTTTGCTTCCTGCCTAGATTTTTGAGGTATAGCTTTCTCACCATTTAATTATAGATATACACTTCTATAATAGCCTAGATGAGGGGTATTTTGATGTAGACATCCTTGAGTTGTCTCAACAAATCTGTTTCAACTTTTGATTGATGTCTTTAGATTATTAATCACTCAAGGAATGGAGGCTTTAGAATTTTGGTTGTTGGATTGACCCGATTTGAGTCGAATTCATTAGATTGTTGATCCATGGGCTCAATTGGGATTTCCTCATCAATTAATTTAGTGATATGAGGAGATGAAGACCCAACCAACATCTTCCCTGATATGAGGTGTACATCACTCACCTCAACCCCATAAGTGGGGTATTGCATAGTTTTATTAGCATAAGCATGTTGGACATGCTTATTATTTGGGTTAGGTGTAGGTTGTGCTACCCATTGAGGTGATCTTGGTGGATTTGGTGCAACTACTAAAGGGTTTGGCATTGTGGCTTGTTGGTGTAGCTACAAGGGTTGTTGTGGTTACTGATAGTTGGCATTTTGATTTTTCCACTATTGGCCTCTTTGCCAATGAGGTTGCCATTAATTTTTTTGGGGTGGACACTAAGAACTATAATTAGGTCCTTGATAATTTTGAGGTGGCCACATGTTTTGTTGTTGTTGATTCCAACTAGATTGAGGCATTGGCCATTGTTGGTTTTGCATATTGGCCCAAGATTGAGGGTTCCAAATAAGAAAATTTACATTGTTACTAGGAAATTACATGTTATAACTCAAAGGATCTTGAGGAATACATTGCCTTGGCTGCCATGGTTCGTGTTGAGCTATGTAGAGCACTTGACCATATTAACATTCCAATGCATGAAATTATGATGTCTCTGTGACCAACGGATTAGTATGGGCCATCTACACGATCCATGAGGATACAAAGTATATTCATGACGCTAAACATCAATCCCAATAGAGATCGTTCATATAAACACTAAACTAGGAATCCATTAAAAATAAGATACTAAACTATGAAAGCTTTAAAATGCCTACTCTAATCCATTGAAACTTATTCTATTGGGGGAGTGGTGTCACGTTGCTGTGGAACATCGACCCTTTCCCAATCCCTTGGATAATGGGCTTGTTTCAATTAGTTTTATTGAAGAAAATTGATGAAACCATTATGATATGTGTGATAAAACATGATTTAAAGCTAAATGAACATGATGCAAGCTATTTTAACATGATTTATGCTAAAATGATCAAGATGTGTGAATGAAAATCTAATCTAAATGGATTCTAAGCTAAAAAATATTGAAACCGTAATTACCAAATAAGATAAATGAATGCATCTATGTTACCATAGAAGCCATTAATGGAAGCTAAGCTAATTAATACAAGTAATTAAGCTAAATGATGAAAAAAGCTGAGTGTAAATGCAAGTGATGTTAACAACATAAGTTTGATGTTAAAAGATGGATTCATTTGTCTCTAAATAGTGACTTATTTAGAGGAGAGCGAATGAGAAATGGAGGACTGAGATCAAAAAGGTTAATCAATGGTCAAGGATGGAGGAGAGATGAATCATGGATCATGGATTCTCATCAATGGATGAGAATCAATGATCACACAAATCAAGGAAAGAATCAAGGGCCCATATTCTTTCAAACAAACACACTCTTAACTTGCCAAAGAAGTTAAGTAAGTTAACTTGCACATGAAGTCAAGTAAGTTTGTTAAAAGGAAGAATATTACTTAGAATATCCTCATGGGTGAGGAAAATAAATATTTAGCAAATTAGAATATTCCTTTTGGAGGAATGTGCAAAGGAGGAATATTCCCTTGCAAGTGGAGGGGAATTAGATTAATTAGGTAATTGACAATTAAACAAAGGTTTAATTATGCAATTAAAGGGAATTAGATGATATTCATTAAATTAACTGATTTAATGAAAGGAGGGAAAGTGAAGTGATATTTAATTAAATAACTTAGGGTTATTTAATTAAATAAGTAGATTTAGGGATTATAATTAAATAACTTGATGTATTTAATTTAATAGGATGAAATGTTACTATGAAAGGGGGTGAATTAAACAAATTAAATTAATAAGATTAATGGATGAAAATGACGTAATTAATTAAATAGCTAGGCTAATTTAATCAATTAAATGAAAAGTGGATGGGTTTTAGGATGAAATGGTGTTAGTATACCTGATTCATTCAAGACATTTTTAAGTGTCTACATTTTTCTCCTCTTTGAAGTGAGGTACTTATTATGTTGGTTCAAAGACTGATGCTTTTTCGGATTAAAAATTGTTGCTCAGATCAAAATTTTTTTTTTTCTGATTTTTATATGCCCCACTATTGCCCCAACAGAAGGAATAAGCTAGTTCCCTGTCCCCTCGAGAAATCAGGCAAAAAATTTAAATTTTGGGTTGATTTGTCGACAAAGGTTAAACATACTACCTTAGGGATTCCAAAAAGGCTTCGAGATGCAAAAAACATGCAAAACATGCAAAAAATGATGCAAAAAAAACTTCAATTTGGCAAGATTGGTGAAAATGGTGAAAAACCCTAGCTTTTGGCTGAAATTAGGGCAAAAACCTTATTTTTTAGGCTTAAATTGGTGAGGAAAGGGTCACTTTCAGTTCATTTGGGCATTCACACCTTAGATATTTTTGCATTTTGAGCTCTGATAGCCCAACAAAATGGCTCATTTTGCACCCCCTATTCACCTTGTAGATTGAGTTCGAGAGTATCAATGACGTGCAAAATCAGGACCCTGAGTATGTGACTTGAAACTTCTCTTGATTTTCAATTTTAGGTGCATTTAATAGGGAGTCAAAGTTAGGTCGATAGGGGTGTTGCTATATAGTGATGTTTTTGAAGCATCAAAAGCATCACTATTGATTTTTTAGTGATGCATGCTCTGTTCAACATCACACCCCAATTTTTTGAATTAGTGATGCAATTAATTATGTGGTCATCAGGGTAATATAGCAACACGTGGGTTTTCCAAGTTCAGCGACGCTGGAAAGCGATGGGTGATGCATGCTTTAAATGGTGATGCACCCCAATATTTTAATATTATGATCATTCCAATACCAATTTGCTATTGAGCGTAGCGACGTGCATCACCAAATTGGTGATGCACCCCTAAAATTGATATAGCGACACACCATAAAATCAATGATGCTATTGATCTTAGTGACATGATTGATGGACTGGGTGCAAAGTCTTAAAGTTTGATCAATTTTTCAATTTTTTTCATAAACTGATGCTGTGTGTGATGCGTGCAAGAGGATCCTCCAACGTTGATGCCCCAAGAGCATAGATATGACATTTTTTCTATAGCTAGAGACTTTGATGATTTGGAGGTGGAGCGACTGGGGAGGCTATGGTTAGGCTTTGTCACTTTCCTACCTAAGGCTAGGACCCATCTTGCCATGATGAAAACACTGGTTGAGAGGTGGCACATTAAGACCTCTTCTTTTTACTTACCCATGGGGAGGTGATCCTCATACTTGAGGACGTGTGGTGCATTCTACAATTGCCTATCCATGGAGAGCACATTATTTATGACCCAAATGCCAAGAGAGATGCATGTCTCTATTTTACACAAATGCTCAGTTATTCTTATCAGCTCCTAGATTGATCTAGATTTCTACCGAGGTTGGGTTGACACCTTCATATTATTTGTTGTAGCCCTGATTTGTGGTGTTGTTTCCATAGACCAACAGGGTAGAGGTTTCAGGCCTGGATGGGGGTTAGCATGGGAGGGTATGATAAAGAGAGACATAATGTATGCATGGGGTATAGTTATCCTTACTTCTTTGTACCATGATATGCACGAGGATCTCTATCGAGAGGGAAGGAGTATCGGAGCAGGGGTGACCTTGTTGCACATATGGGCATACAAGCACATTGCAATGTTGAGGCCCTTGGTTGTTCTCACCAATATTCATGAGGATGATCCAATCATCTTCTGATATAGGGTGTCGATGAATTTATAGCACATGGGCCCCATAGGTTTGGAATATTGGCATCGTGTCATTGATGACATGAGAATGTTCGATGGAGGCCATGGCTAGAATATCCACGGTGGTATGATGATTGGAAATAGTTGGAATTTGCATGAAAGACTCGATACATACAGGGTCGAGATCACTCCATCATTGTGCGGTACCTTCCAAACCACATCACATAATAGTTTGGGGAGACACAGGATGTACCAACATAGGATTACACTGCTATGTTTTCCAAGTCATAAAGAGAGACTTAGTGGGGAGCCGCAATTGATCTCGTTATGGCAATCAATGAGTTTCAAGTGCTCATCCCACAACTGTGGGCTTATGATCAAGGTGTCCTAAATGCAGGCACCACTCTAGCCTATGATGCATAGTTTAGGCCATCGAAACACTTGACAAATCTAGTAGGGGGATACCCAGGTAGAGGTAGAGGCAGATGACAAGGCCGAGATGGAGGTAGGGATGGTGCTCAAGGCAGAGGCCAAGCTCAAGACAGGGTCTAGGTGCTATGTGATGGGCACCAATAGCAACTAGATCAGGGGAATCATAATGGGAAGCATGTTGGATAGGTTCTGGGGGTACCACCGCCTCCTCCACTTGTATAGATAGATGCACATGCACATGAACAAATTCAGGCTCTCACTGCTAAGAAAAACCAGCTCCAGGTAGACAGGGATCAACTATAGAAATAGTTGCAGGCTATGAATCTGTAGAGATACCAAGAGGTCTAGTTACGACAACAACTAGACCTAAAACTACCCCAAGAGATTGGGTAGAGACAACAGTTGGAGGTAGTGACTGCAGCATCATAAGGTAGGACCGTATCTGCTCGGTTATATGGATAGGCTGCCACAAAGGCTACATACTATCATATACATTATCACCATGATGTTTTATAGGGGATGTGACAACCTGACTTATCACAGTAGAGTGGAGTGCCACCTAGAGTTGAGGATTAGCCATCAGTTAGGGGTGAGATGAGCATCCACCAGGGCTAGCCTGCCGATGTAGACACTTTTTGGATTATTGATCGATTCTTTATACAGATATACATTCATGGGATCCTTTTTGATAGCCTTGTGGATATTGTATTTTTGATTTGATATACAAACACTGATTCAGATATTGTGTCATGACAGTAATCATATATATATATGAGATGATTCAGATGCGATATGTGATGTGTTCTCTTTTATTTCATGGTCATGAATGTATGGATGCATATGATGTGATATGATTTGATGCGTTATGATTATGTATGGATGCGATAGATGCACTTATTTTTTAGTATATTTTTATGACATGTTATGGGATGGGTGTTATGATATGCAGATGTTATGCTTATCCAAATGTTATGGATGCATTCCTTTTATGCATATTTTTCTATGTAATTTATGATGTCATGATGTATGTATAGATGTATGGATATATGGATGTTCATGATATGTATGCTTATGCAGATGTTCGTACTCATGCTTAGGATAATGCAAGAATTTAAGATGCTTAGAATAAAAAATCTATATTATTCAAAACAACTTAGATGATAATGATGATGCAAATAGATTATGTTTTGCTTTATTTATGAGATGTTGTGATAATGAAATATGTATGCATGCTAATGATTTGTGGATGTAGAATGGATGCATTGATGATGTTTTTGTTGATTTCCATGATACTAGGTTAGCACAGAGAGAAGATAAAAGAAATGAGATGAAAGATTTGACTATTGATTGAAAACATTCAACAAGTCTATGATCCATTGAGACTTTATTAAAGATGGTGACAAGAGATACATGATGATGATGATTTTCTCATTTTTGGGGATTGAGATTATCTGTCATTCCTTATTGTTTGATATAACACATAGACACGATGTATCATGGTATGGATAACCAGAATGACATTGTATCTAGTGTAATGGACTTTGACTTTGCAAATAGATAGGATAGTTCTTGTTCACATCTTGACTTAAAAAAATCTCATCAAAATGTAAGGTAGAAGCTTAGAATATCTCAGACCAAAGAATACACAATAGTCAACAATCTAATCCAAACAACCTCCCTTTGCACAACTAATCAAGTACGCACCAAGATTATTTTACAAGAATACCCACAAGTATAGAAAACAAAAGATAATGATCAATGCCCCATTCCTTTCTCTCTAAATCATTTAGACATCATCGAGAGGTCCTCAGAATGGGTCAATAAGATAAATCATAAGAAAATATCAAAGACAAAAAGTGTTATCTATATCTCTTGCTAGTTTAAATATAGCGAAGGTGATGTCTGATACTGATGTCCATCATAGGAAGGATACATCAAAGGAAACGTTGATTAGGTGTTTTGATTAGGATGAGGTGTGTGATAAGCCTTTGATACAAAATTCACTAACTCATTTACCTATGATCTAGACTTTATATTTTGACACTTAGGTTTTCAATTTATGACTTGTGATACTTGTTTTGCCAAAGGTTGAAGGGGATGGATGAAGGTTTATTGTGGGTGAAAGTGAAATAGGATGGATGGTTTTGGATTTTCTGGAATATGTCAATGTTTTTATTATTTTGAAAATGTTTTGAGGCTATTTTTAGTCTTTTTGAAAGTTTATGTGAATGTTTTTGGTTTTTGATTATTTGAGGCTGTTTAGGGTTTTTTCAAGTTTTCAAATGTTTAGGATTTTTTGATTTTCAAGTGTTTAGGGACTTTTCCAAGATTTTTCAAATGTTTAGGGATTTTCTAAGTTTTCCAACCAAGAACCTAACCTAAAAGACTATCCTAGGGGCCTCAGGGGCTCATCAAAGATTGGCCTTGCCTACATTATACATGTAGAGACCACATAGTTCGACTGACTCGACTTATTAAAGATGAGAGATGAATAGTTGATGGATTGCCACTTTAGTATGACAAAATCCTAAAGCATTGACCAAAGGTGTCTCTTGGGCACATCAATGATGGCCTTGCCTACGTTCAAGCTCAAAGACTCGTAGTTCAACAAGGTATTGTTTTTGGATATTCGATGTTTTGACCTTTTTAGGGATTTTGATGTGTTTTGGATGTTTTGAAGTTTATGATGAATGTTTTTGGGATTTTTGATGAGATTTCTAATAACCTTAAAATATACAAGAACCCAATCTGATACATAAAAAATTTCCCCCAACATGATGTAATAAACTACCTTGGTATAGGCAAGGCAAACTAACCTTTGAAATATGCCAAGTAGTACTAAAGGGGATACAATACTTCAAAAGATCAAGCTATGATATGGATGTGGATGGGTGATGGAATAAATAGGATGAATGCTGTAATGAATGGACGTGATGACAAGAATGATAGGATAAAGAGCCAAAGGTAGATGGAGGTGCTTTATTTACGCAAGGTGTCTGTTTTCCAGGTTTTCACCAAGGTACTTGCCCAAAGCACCACCGAAGTGGTTTTCACTAGAGGACGATTATTTATCTTTACTTTTTTCAATTCTTTTTCTCATTTTTTGTCTTTTCTAGATTTACACCCTTCAAGACTAGGCATAAAACCTTTTAACATGCAAGTTGTTGATTGGTTCTTGCAAAGGTTCACCTTCAGGCATTGACAATTGATATGTTCTTAATTCATAGCTTGATTTTATGACAAAGGGACCCAACCAGTTAGGCTCCAACTTTCCTTTACTATTCTAATCTGGAAGATTCTTCTTATTCTACTTTAGGACAAGATCCCCTACCTAGAAAGACCGACATTTGATGTTCTTGTTATAGCTTCATTTCAATAAATTTTGATATAATTACAATTGATTAAGGGCATCAAGACGATGCTCATCCAAGATTTCCATCCGATTCAGCTGAGATACTCTGTATTCTTTCTCAGCGATTAGACTATTTAGTGACACTCACAGTGATGGAATCTCAACCTCAATAGGCAAGATGGATTATGATTCATAGACCGTGGAGAAAGGGGTTGCTCCTATAGGCATGTGGATACTAGTTTGATAGGCCTAGAGGGTAGGATTTAACTATAGATGCCAATCATGACCATCTTCATTGATCATTTTCTTTAGGATTTTTAGAACAATCTTATTTGTAGCCTCAACTTGATCGTTTCGTTGGGGGTAATACGGGGTAGAGAATCAATGTTGGATGTTGAATCTTTGACATAGATATTTTACATCCTGATTCTTGAAGGGTGTTCCATTTTCTAAGATAAGAGTTTGCAGAATGCCATAACAGTAGATAAGATAATTCAGGAGAAACTTTGCAATTTTCTTCCCCATTATGTTTGTCACAAGAATGGCTTTGACCCATTTCATAAAGTTTTTAGTGGCTGTTATGATGAAATTTTGTTTGTTAAATGAGATCAGAGTGATCTTTCCTATGAGGTCAAGCCCCCACTATGAGAAAGGCGAAGGTGTGACCATTGATTGCAACTCCTGAGCTGGGGCATGAATAAGATCTCCATGTTATTGACATTGGACACACTTCTGCACATACCGATGGGCTTCTCTTTCCATGGTTGGCCATTAGTACCCAATCCTCAACTATTTCTTAGCTAAATTCATACCACTAGAATCGGATCCAAATATGTCATTGTGTACTTATGTTAAAGTGGTCAAGGATTCCTCTTGGTTAAGACATCATAGTAATGTCCCTTCAATGCTCTGGTGATACAAGGTATCACCTAGGATCACAAATCAGGATGTCTTCTTTACAAAGGCCTTTTTAAGGTTGGAGGTGATATCGGATGGGAGTGTTCCTTTGCTAAGGTATGCGAATATGTAATGATACCATGGGGATCCAGGACCACCATGACACACACAAATTTAGATTCAAGGATTTTAAAAGTTGATACAAGAAATTTTTCTACCAAGAATTCACATTGGAGGATGTTATTTGGCATGTCTAATAATGATCCATTTATTGCCATAGCATCTGCTGCTCGGTTGTTCATGCGAGGAATCTTCTCAAAATTTATATCAATGAAAAGGTCCTCAAGATTTTGTACCATCTTCTTATAAGGAGTAAGCTTGTCATCCTTAGTTTGGTAGTCATCATTGACTTAGTTGATAACTAGCTGTGAGTCTCCATAGACTTTCATCTCTTGTATTTTCCACTGAACTACAATCCTTAAACCTGTGATTAAGGCTTCATAATCAACAATGTTGTTAGTACATGTAAATGATAGCCTGCATGACTTTGGAATGCAATCACCTTGAGGGGTGATAAAGAGGATAGCCGCCCTTAATCCATGTTGGGTAAATGATCCATCAAAGTACATCTTCCATTGATCGGTTAGATTGATAAGGAACACTGATTCCTTAGGGAATTCATATATCAAAGGGTTCTCTACATAGATAGATGCATCTGCTAGTTGTTCTGAAATTAGTTGTCCTTTGATTTCCTTGCACTCTACATACTTTATGTCAAATTCAGTAAATTACTCATTTGGCCATTCACCCAGTGAGAATTGCTTTGGATAACAAATATTTTAATGGGTCGATCTTTGCAATAAGCTTGACTTGGTATGACAACATGTAGTGTTAGAATTTTTGTGAAGAAAAAACTATTACTAATTATGCCTTCTCAATGGATGAATAGTTCATTTCATATCCCATCAAGGTCCTATTGATGTAATAGATAGCTCTTTCCTTTCTGTTTTCATCATGTTGTGCTAGAAAAGATCCTAGTTTTGCTGATGTTGCTGAGATATACAAGATCGGTGTTTTTTTGGTATCAGCGGCATGAGCACTAGCGGTGTTAATAGATAGTATTTCATTTGTTGGAAAGCTGTATCACACTTCTAATCCCACTTGGAAGTTATTCCTTTATGGAGAAGATGTGAAAAAGGGTGAACTTTATCTAATAACTATAATATGAACCTTCTGATGGACTACAATATTCCTTGTAACCCTCTCATCTGCTTTAGTGTTTATGGCAGTTCCATCTCGAGGATGAATTTTACTTTTGTTGGATCAATTTCTATCCCTCTTTGTGAGACAATATAGCCAAGGAGTTTCCTCGATGTTACCCCAAAGACACACTTTTTTGGATTCAATCGTACTTTGTATTATTTGAGTCTATCGAGGATGGGTCTTAAAAATTCTATATGCTCACTCTTTTTCTTTTCTTTTTCCAAAATATCATCGACATAATCTTTGACTATTTTGTGGATCATTTCATGAAAGACGAGGGTCATTTCTCTTTGATAGGTTGCTCCTACATTTTTTAGCCCAAATGGCATCATGTTCTAGCAATATGTTCCCCATGGACAAGTGAATGCATTTTTGTGTTGATCCTCCTTGGCAATCATGATCTTATTATAGCCTAAAAAACCATCCATGAGGGATAACATCTCATGCCCTGTTGTTAAATCCACTATGAGGTCAATGTTAGGAAGAGGGAAATCATCCTTCAGGCATGCCTTGTTTAAGTCTCTTAAATCCATGCATATTCTGATGCCCCTAGTGGGTTTTGAGATTGGTACCAGGTTTGAAACCCACTCAGGATAATCTATCGATCAGATGAATCCAAAGTCAAGAAACTTTTGTAACTCAAGTTTCACCAAGAGTGCTATATGAGGGTGCATTTTTCTTAATTTTTACTTCACTGGTTTAGCTTCAAGATAGACTGCTAAATGATGCACAACTATTTCTAGATCAAGCCCTAGCATATCTGTGTATGACCATGCAAAGTGAGCTCTTTGATCTTTTAGGAATGCTACTAGGTTCTTCTATTCTTCATCCAACAAGGATTCAACATAGAAAGTGATCTTTAGTGCCTCTTCTATTCCCACATTGACTGGGGTGGCTTTTTCTGCTAGTACTTTTGACTTCTCTGGATGCATCTCACTAAGGGGGAGATTGAATCCCTCATCCTTGGGCACCTTAGAGAGGTTTTCACTCTCAGATACATCCTTTTTTTTTTACTATTTTAGGATTAGAAAGTGCCACAAAGTGGTTTTCACTCAAAGATCTACATGTTAGTTGCATTTCATCAATTTTGCTACTAAAGGATTCAATTGTCTCCTCGTAGTATGTCCCTGCGTCTAGCTCTATATCAAAACTTGCTTTGTGATCTACCCATGGTAAATTATCATGGAGTCCAATGAATTATGAGATCGCTTCATCATTTTTGAATAAATCAAGAATCGGTGGTCCTCGTTGGTCCAAGTCAATGAGTTGTGGGTATACTAGGCATATTTCAGTTGGTTGATTGCTTGAGGTGAAGGATTTTGTGGATATCATGAAAAGGGAGTTATTCTCAAATAGGCTGACAACATCAAGGGGGAAGTCATCTAAGGTTGTATCATGTGATGTGGGTAACCAAGAGGAAGCATCGACCTTTTTAGCGGAAGTACCTTTTCCAATAAGGGTGAACTTTCTAGTAGTACAATCTAGGCCAAGATTCTTTAGGCGTTTCTCAGGAATGATGGGTTCTAGCAAACCATTTTCATTTTGACCTAGTTTCTCATTCTTGTTATAACCCCACCCCTTTATTAGCTGCAAGCCTTTGTTATCATCTTCCATGGGAAGAACAAGGACATGTTTTTCATCTTGATATAGCAACTTAGAGACATCTTCGTCATTGACATATTCTTGGTTCAAATCCCCCCACTTGGTGAAGGTAGTAGCTGATATCTTGATTGTTTCAGCCTCTTTGTTGCTAGATATGGGTTTTCCATGGGATTTAGGAGAAAGAGGTAGCTTTCCCCCAAAAAAGGTATCCTTCAGTAGTTTATAGTTTCCACAACCATAATCCTGGATCACTTCTTTGATGTTAGGAATATTCTGCAAAATGGAAATTTTTGTTTTTGAGGTAGATGCAAGGGATGATGGGTCAACAAATGAGGAAGATGGTGTAGGCCCTTCATCATTTTTAGGGATTTGGGGTATTTTGTAAAACTTGGCCTCAAGATTTTTGCAATAGTAAAAGGGCTAAGAATCTCCATGGATGGTAACTTCTCTGCCATCAAAAGGAAACTTTACACATTGATGATAGGTCAAGGCTACAACTTTTAGGGAATGGATCCATGGTCGACCAAGCAGGATGTTGTAGGGAAGATCAAGGTCTAACACTTGGCATGTAGTTTCTGCAATGATAGGTCCTACTTGGATGGGTTGGGCAATGATTCCTTGTGATATTCACTCTTGATCACCATATGCTTTGATGGTGGTACTGTTTGCTTTCTTAATAGTGTTCTCTGAATAGCCTTGGTTTTTGATCAACTGAAGGGTGAAAGTGTTCAGACCAGTGCCTCCATCTACTAAGACTCTTTTAACCTTATTCTTATGAACGATGACCTCAAGGTGCAAAGCATGATTATGAGATGGTTGTGAAGGTAGGTCTTGTTTCGAGAAGGTGAGAAGATGATTAGCGATGTTCCCTACCATAGCTTGAAACTATTTTGTATCAATATCCTCGGGGATGAATGATGTAGACAAAGAATTCTCAAGGATTTCCCTATGTGGGAGATTCTCAATAGTTCTAAGATTGATATTTATGTGGGGGTCTTCTTAAGCTGATCTTGGAGATTGCACTTACTAGGATTGGATGTTGGCAAAGTAGGTTGTGCTCTAGATTGAGATGGAACTCCTTGGATAGTGACTCTGCCACATCATGTGGGGACTTTACACTTTGCACTAAGCCATTTGATGGTGACAACGGTGATGACACTATCATAGGAGGTGACTACATTGGAATAGATATGCTGCATGTTTGTGTAATCCTTAGCCTTTCCAGTGTTGTTCCCTTTGCTATAATTTGGCATAGGGTTCTTGTATATCTTAAGATCATGGTTACCGATTGATACTTATATAGATATGGGTTCACTCTCTATAAGGTCTTGGATAATATTTTTGAGCCTCATGTAGTTTTCCTGTTTGTGTCCTTTGATTTTGTGAAAGTTGGAAAGATCGTTCTCGTTGTACCAAGATGGTTTCTCTTGTGGTTCTTGGTAGTTTTCAAAATTGGGCAACGTTATCAAGTTTGAGTCTACCAATTTCTCATGATGGTCTTGATAGGATCAGATAACTGTGTGTACTTGCATTTCAGATAGTTGTTCTTGTTAGGGGTTCATCTTTTTTTTGTTTTAGGATTGTTGATCTGATTGTTCTAAAGAGGTATTATTTGTTGCACAACTTGTTGAATGTTAGCTATTTGATTTTTGTTCGGCCTAGGAGCATGTTGGTTTTTTTTTCAGTGCACCTTAGGAAGACTCTATAAGGTAGCCAACCTCCATCACCAAGAATCCTAAAGATGAATGGCCAACTTGAAGGGTAAAGGTTTTAAAACCTCTAACCCCTGCACTTTAGGCTCTGTCGAACTAGGGAGGGTATTTCCCAACTATTTTCAACAGTATTATGTTACAATGGTGAACACTTCTACATAGAAAGGTTCCTTTCTCATGCAAACAAACATCATTCAACAAAAGTGTGGCCAAACTTTACATAAATAATCATCTATTTGCTAGGAACAAGGGTATACTTCAGAATTGATAAAATTTGATTTAATGTTGTCATCATTATGAACCCATAGCTAGGTATTTCAGCTGATACATTGGATTACAAGAATTTACAATGAACAAACCAGTGTGTTGTCAATTGGGAGCAGAGTCAATATGTGACAATCAATAATGCATGAAATAACTAACCATGAAATAAGTGGCTTATCTTCATAATGCCTTACATTATGAAAACTCACAGTTCCTAAAACACGACTTCTTATCAAAATCTTGAACAATTTTTTACATACCTACAATTCCCTTCAAGTATTTTAATTAACCCCTTGAGCTAAAATAAGAACAAAATCATTCATTCAAATAACCATTGAAGTCAAATGAAAATACACTTGGTTTTTCCATTTATAATATGTAGTAATTATGTACAGGATAGTACATGCTTTAGCTTTGCAGATTTGTTTCGATGTCAAGAATCCATACAAAACCCTTTTAAGAATATCACATATAAAAATTGTACCCAAGTCAATATTCTAGCATGTTCATTATACATTTTGTATTGCTTTAGTTTTCTGTATTCTACCTATCATTCTAGACTCAAAATACGACCCCTTGCAATGAGCCTTAAAATCCCTTTTATAAGCCAATGGAGCAACAAGAAAAGGGCTCATTACCATTACATTTTGATAGTTTAGATGTTAATTTCATTTCGTGGGGTTCCATTCTCAAGCCATTACATTTTGTCATTTACACACCATGGGAAAGTAAAAGGAAAAAGGTAAAAAGGAGTGCCAAACCATTTGTCGAAGATGCCATGCAAGCCTTCTAAAAGGAACCATCACTAGAATTCACACGTTGCTTGAAAAAAAGAAGAGTCACCATCACCACCAGTAGCCAAAAACCATTAAACCAACCACATAGGAAGTATACATCACAACACCCAGGAACCAAACACTAACAAGAAAGGAAACACGGGTGTCACCCAACCTTGTCACCCGTTGAGTGAACACCCTCACCGGGCTTCTTCACAAAGAGTGGATTTGTAACTACCACCTCATCATTCGAGTTGGTCTATGGCACTAGAAAAATAGGGCAATGGATAGCACCAAGGCTGAATCCTTCACCTTCTTTTGAAGAGCTATCAATAATTATGACCAGAGAGTTGGGCTTCTCCGAAAAAACCCTAGGGTCTGCATCTAGTCTCGTTAATTCTTTCACAAATTCCACAAACCATTTCCCTTTAACTTTGACCAATTCTTTAGAACAAGTCCTTGTTTTGAGATTGTAGGCACTTTTGATGACAGTTCTCTCGACCCTTCTGCAAGCAGTCCTCTTAGCCTTCAGAATAATTGGCACTTCTGCCACCATGGTTTTCACCTCTAGCTCATAAGCCAACAACTCTTGCAGACTTAACCTCTGTGACCTATGAACTAGTGCAACAAAGGAACTTGGTTGACTCATTTTTCACTCAACACCAACCCAATGCTAATAATGTAAGGAGAATACTAGCTACAACCCCTAGAATACTCCTATATGCAAACAATGTGAGCCCCACAAGCACTAGACATAGAAGAGATCACCAAAATGTAGGAAGAAAATAATATGCATCAATATACTAGTATGCCACCTTGGTGAAAAATTCTTAAATTTATCACTCTAGCACCCGTGACAGTTAACAATAGGCACTGATAAATGTAGAAGAGCAAACAAACTATAGAAAAATCCTCATTTAATAGAGGAATTATAAGCATGCTGCAATTAATGGTCATCCTAGTTTGCTCACGTGAGTGAAAAAACTAGTTACCTGCATGTCGCATCTCAGTCATTTCTCACCAAGGATTTAAAACTTGATCAACTAGGATAATTAAGAATCAAAACTTTCTTTATCAGTCATACTTAGAAACAATGAGGAGATGCTTTAAAACTGCCACATACTCAACTACATCCTAATTCCATCATCCTTGACATGCGCATCGTCAATCCTGACAATCGTGGGTAAATATGGGCCACAAACTGAAACACATCACCCATCACGAGTTCATCCTTCCCACAAGAGTCCCATCACGTGATGGCATCGAGGCCAATGATGAGACATTAGCCATCAATTGTGGTCTTAGAAGGATACCATAGATAACTGCCCACATCGCCCATCACACATCGACATCCGTTCAAACAATCCCAACACGTACAGACCAAGCCCGTGCAATGGGGAGGAACTCAACCCATCGATGGTTTTGGGTTCCAATTTAAAATACAAAGGATGACAAGTGATAGTAGGGAAGCTGGTGATGTGAACTGAAACAAACCCTTGGATGCCACAAACATCCTTCATTGCTTATTGTGCATCATCCCTCCTTAGACCTATACCAACCAGTAAAGCATCATCTCCCAGTGATGGGAAATAACCAACGTATCGACAGTCGTGAGTTCCTCATTAATCTGCATAAGATAGCCGACGAATTTAGAAGGGAAGTGATGGGTTAAAAGATTAACCGCATCCCCCATTAGGTGTTACATCCCAATCGAGGTAAACAAACACGTGAGGGACTAGGGACAACCGACCAAAGGGAAAGAAAGGGCATCACTCATCATGGGTTGCACAAGGATATTTAAAACCGAATAGGCAATGAGTGATACAACACTCGGGGAGCAACTTAGGATGTGTTTGAAACACGTAGGCTAGAAGTTGTTTTTAAAAGGGGGCCACCTAGTCGCAATGGGAAAAGAAAAGAAGGGGTTGGTAAAACCATGAGACTTAACGTCAAGAAAGATTACAAAATGATCAAGAACCGAATATAGCTAGTCAACTCAAAATTAGAAGCCCAAAGTCCAAAAAAGGGTGTAAGCATGAATAAAAATTATAAAACCCCAACCCTAGTGACAAAAAAGATAATGATTATCAGGGTATAATCACAAAATTTTAGTGGAACCAAGAAAATTTTAGGGGTTCCACTAGTGGCTCCAACTGGGGATGTATGCCTCCTATAGGTATAGAAAGATCTCAGAATCTCAAGTAGAAGTAGACCAAAAGCCAAATCAATTAGGTGCTCTCAAATAGATCCTGTACATACTTTCTCCTTCCTCATTTTTGACTTGGTTTGGTAGCCTCGAGGCACCAAATGAAAAAGGACAATCAATTCTTTCCTTTATCAAAAACCTTGTCCTCTTTCACTTGCAATGGGCACACAAGTGCATCGAGAATTCTAGGACAATAATCATCATTACAATTGGTATCCCCAATCCCATCCAGTATACTTCTCTCCCTTTCATCAGTTGTCTAGACCGAGATATCATCAAACTGAAATGGAGTAGTAAAACATTCATAAGTTGCCTGATTGCAGATTCAGACATCAAATTGGAAACCTTCATACATACATTGCTGCATACTAGACTCAACCTCTGTGATGTCAAAAATAAATGATCCATATTCAATAACATCCTCCTTATTGTTGAGGTGAGTGTTGTCATTATTTGGTAGGAGCAATTCGGTGATAAGATCCAAAAGCTGAGGGGTATCTACAAAATAATTAAGTACACATTCATAATGGTTAACACCAGATGCTAGGATATCCACACTCCTTAGTTGCTCTTCGACTAAATTAAACAACCCTGCCATATTCACATGATCTAAGGGTTCATCACCATGCACTTTCTCGTCATCACATAATAGAATCAACTCTGGATCCACAACCCAATTACTCAGAGGTAAGTCTCTCCCTTTACTAGGGTGTATTTCATCTTCTTCACTATGGAAGGATAACATCTCAATCATTGCTTCACTGCTATTATCCTGAACCACAATAGTAGGAATATATGCACCAACTCTTGCCTCATCACAATAGACATTTACTGATTCATACTGAATATCCTCATGGGTAGTGGTATTACATGCAATATCATCATCATAGGAAATATCATTTCCCAACCTTAGTCCATTCACTGCCAATATTAATACCAACATTCTTATCATTGCATCCCTTTGGTGACTGGGAAGCTGATAAATCCTGGTCAAAATCCGTGAGGAAATAATTAGAATCATTAATACTATTTTGATTTTTACTTTTTGTCATCTCACCTGCATTATCTCCAATATCCTTACAAGACACATCTGCCAAGAAATCATCAGAATTTGCAACAAACAATGTATTATTCCTACACCAATAAAAAATACTTCCTATGACCTCATTTGCTAGTGAAGGTTCATCATATAGGAGTTTATGCCATATCCTCATTGTAATTACATTCACCCCTTTCTCCCTAGCATGTGGATCACAACCCTCCATGTCATAGTCCTTCGAGGAACAAAAAGAGATCTTCTCAGAATCATCTTCATCACTTGTACTCAAAATTATGGATCCACACTCTGAAAATTCATCACATGAAGAAAATTATTCATCCTCAATCATTTGTGTCCCCTCAATATTGCCAACATATCCTCTACTCGAGGCCATAGATTCCACTTCCACTTCATAAGATAATTTATAACCAACAAAACAATGCTCTAAATCAAACTCATCACTAGATGAACCACTGGCTTGTGTATCATGATCTCTAATCAGACCAAAATGTGGCAACTTCCCTTGCTTTTGTTCATTATCCATAACATCCCAAGGGTGGGGATCATGCATCACCTCTTCATCGTTAGGATGGGCCTGGACAACCATATCACTTGTAATACAAACAACATCATCGACCAACGGTTCATGCTCTAACACATCATCTTGGCCCAATTATAAATATTCTTGATCCTCTTGATAATGGGCCTCATTAGTAACATTATGAGGTGATACCTATCTAGTATATTCATTATGAGCTCCCTCAACAACCCTTATCCAATCAATGAATTGGCTCAAGGCATGAGGCTTCAATTCCTCTGTTAAAGCAGTTGACCTAGATTGATACAATTCACAAAACAAATCAATGTACATTGGGATATTAGGCATAAAATTTTTGGGTATTCCAAACAAGGCTTCCATGAATATAGAGAAAATATGGTTAGGAGATTCCCCTTCATTCCTTTGCAAATCATACAACCTCTTAATTGCAGTTACTCGGTCAAATCTGCTACATATAGGCAACACACATTCCCCTTCAGGTCCATCGTGATCTTCATGTGGTGTTAATGTAGGACTTGGAACAACAAGAATCTCATCCCCTTTCCTTAAGCCTCTATTGATTGATCTATCAACTATAGTAGCATAGGGAATGCTAGGATATTCATCATAAATATTAAAGCATCCCTTCATCATTGAGTATTTCAAATTATTTTCAATGTCTATAGCAATGCAATATGCTTGTTGCAATGTTGTGGGTTCTTTGTCTCTCAACAAGTAACTCATTTTTTATCAAATGAAACTAAGTAGAAGACAAAACATTCAACATCATTTGGTCTTATGTGTAGTGATTTCTCTTATTACCTTTGAAAATATGAGATTAAAAGAGGGAACCAACTCATTCTCACCTTTCTCCATGTCCATAAATGTTTGCCTGACCAGGATTGGATCAATCCTTTCTCTAAACTGTTCTATGAATACCAGTTTGAACTCTCTCCATGAGTGTATTCAGGATGCGGGCAAGTAAGAGAACCAATCTCTTGCATCTCCCTTCAAGGATTTAACAAATAACTTCATAACTACATCTTCAAAGACTACCTCATAATCTCCCATCACATCAACAAACTCCTGTAGATGTTGATTTGGTGACTCAGTCTGTTCACCTTTGAATGTTGGTATCTTATCCCTAATCTTGTGTGGTACAACATTTGGGTAACCACAAATGCCACTAAAAAATAAGGCATTGTACCTTTCACTATTAAAACCTCCCTGATGTGACAATGGGGACCCATTACTTAAATATTTATCAGAAAACATGGTCTGAAGAGACATCTCGTGGTACCTTTGCAAGCTTCGTCAAATATTTCATAAGGGATGTTCAAATTCTTCTTACAAAGTGAAAACTCAAGCCTCTTTTACCATGAGCTCTATGTATTATTTTCTTAAGATTAGGATTTACATGTTCCTTCTATAATAAGCTATAATCCCACATTATTCCTCTGGAAACATGCAAAGTTCAACTATTCTTCCCTTAACTAGTACCATTTCACTTTATTGGGAATCATTTACATCTTAAAAGAATTCTCAAAATTTTCTCATAAACACGATCAAAATTTTCTCTAATAACATGAAAATACCTGGCCCTCTTGCATCATTCACCTAGCTTGTCTTCAAGCCTATGGATCTAGAAATTTAGTACATCTTTTGTCAGGTTCTTTAGTCAAAGTCACCACCTCCAATTAAGAGGAATAAACTTCAAATGAGATGAAGTTTCTTATCAAATAAACATGTTCTGGGTCTAACTCCTCAACGGAGTCACTTTCAGATCCTTTAATTTTTTCTGCAACCAAATCTTTGACCAGGCTCAAGAATTCTTCAAAGTATGAATGAAATGCTCACACTATTTACACCATTTGACTCTGTGATACAAGGATCTACATCTGGAGAATGAAATTTATCCCCAGTAGAGTCACCATTCTGTTGGTGTTTTTTCCAGTACACCTTAGGAAGACTCTAGAAGGTAGCCAACCTCCATCACTAAGAATCCTAAAGATGAATGGCCAACTCAACAGGTAAAGGTTTTCGAACCTCTAACCCCCGCACTTTAGGCTCTGTGGAACTAGGGAGGGTATTTCCCAACTGTGTTCATAAGTATTGTGTTACAATGGTGAACACTTCTACACAAACATGTTCCTTTCTCATGCAAACAAACACCATTCAACAAAAGTGTGGCTGACCTTTACACAAATGATCATCTATTTGCTAGGAACAAGGGTATACTTCATAATTATATCTCAGAATTAATAAAATTTTATTTAACATTGTCATCATTATGAACCCATGGCTAGGTATTTCAGTTGATACATTGGATTACAAGAATTTACAACGAACAAACCAGTGTGTTTTCAATTGGGAGCAAAGTCGAATATGTGATAGTCAATAATGCATGAATTAACTAGCCATGAAATAAGTGGCTTATCTTCATAATTCCTTACATTATGAAAACTCACAGTTCCTAAAACACGACTTCTTATCATAATCTTGAGCAATTTTTTACATACATATAATTCCCTTCAAGTATTTTAATTAACCCCTTGAGCTAAAATAAGAACATAATCATACATTCAAATAACCATTGAAGACAAATGAAAAGACACTTGGTTTTTCCATTTATAATATGTAGTAAGTACGTACATGAGAGTACATGCTTTAGCTTTGAATATTTGTTTCGATGTCAGGAATCCATACAAAACTTGTACCCAAGAAAATATTCTAGCATGTTCATTATACATTCTGTATTGTTTTAGTTTTCTGTATTCTACCTAAGTCATTCTGGACTCAAAATCTGACCACCTACAATGAGCATTGAAATCCCTTTTATAAGCTAAGGGAGCAATAAGCAAAGGGCTCATTAAAATAACATTTTGATAATTTTGATGTTAATTTCATTTCGTGGGGTTCCGTTCTTGAACCATTACATTTTGTCATTTACACACCACGGGAAAGCAAAAGGAAAAAGGTAAAAAGGAGCACCAAACCATTTCTTGAAGATGCCATGCAGGCCTTCCAAAAGGCACCATCACTAGAATCCACACGTCGCTCAAAACTAGGAAGAGTCACCATCACCACTAGCAGCCAAAAACCATTAAACCAACCACATAGGAAGTACACATCATAGCACCCAAGAACCAAACACTAGCAATAAAGGAAACACGGGTGTCACCCAACCTTGTTAGCCACTGAGTGAACACCCTCATCAGGCTTCTTCATAGAGAATGGAGTTGCAACTACCACTTCATCATCTGAGTCGGTATATGGCACCAGAGAAATAGGGCAATGGCCAAAACCAAGGCTGAATCCTTCACCTTCTTCTGAAGAGCTATCAATAATTATGACCAGAGAGCTGGGCTTCTCTGAACAAACCCTAGGGTCTGCATCTAGTCTCGTTAATTCTTATGCAAATTTTGCAAACCCTTTCCCTTTAAATTTGACCAATTCTTTGAAATAGGTCCTTGTTTTGAGATTGTAGGTACTTTTGATGATAGGTCTCTCGGCCCTTCTATGAGCAGTCCTCCTAGCCTTCAGAATAATTGGCAATTTCGCCATCATGGGTTTCACCTCTAGCTCATAAGCCAATGAATCTTGCAGACTTAACCTCTATGACCTATGAACTGGTGCAATAGAGGAACTTGGTCGACTCATTTTTCACTCAATACCAACCCAACACTAATTATGTAAGGAGAATACCAACTACAACCCCCAGAATACTCCTATGTGTAGACAATGTGAGCCCCACAAGTACCAGACACAAAAGAGATCACCAAAATGCAACAAGAAAACCATATGCATCAATATACCAGTACGCCAGCTTGGTGAGAACTTTTTAAAATTATCACTCCAACACCCATGATAGTTAACAATAGGCACTAATAAATGTAGAAGAGCAAAGAAACTACAAAAAAATCCTCATTAAATAGAGGAATTGAAGGAATACTATAATTAATGGTCACCCTGATTCGCTCGCGTGAGTGAAAAAATCAGTCACCTGCATGTCGCATCTTAGTCATCGATTTCCAAGGATTTAAAACTTAATCAATGAGGATCATTAAGGATCTCCACTTGCTTTATCAGTCGTACTTAGAAACAACAAGGAGATGCTTTAAAACTACCATTTACTCAACCACATCTTAATTCCATCATCCTTGACATGCGCGCCATCGATCCTGAAAATCATAAGTAAATCTAGGCTAGAAACTGAAACACATCACCCATCGTGAGTTCATCCTTCCCACAAGAGTCCCATCATATGATGGAACTGAGGCCAACGATGAGACATCAACCATCAATTGCGGCCTTAGAAGGATCCTGACCATAGATGACTGCTTGCATCGCCCATCACGTGTCGACATCCATCCAAACAATCCCAACCCTCAACAGACCAATCCCACACAATGGGGAGGAACTCAACCCATCGATGGTCGCGGGTTCCACTTTAAAATGAAAATGAGGACAAGCGATAGTAGGGAAGCTGATGATGCGAACTGCAACATACCCTTGGCTACCACAAACATCCTTCATCGCTCATCACGCGTCAACCCTCTTTAGACCGATGCCAACCAACGAAGCATCATCTTTTAGCGATGGGAAATAACCAACGCATCAACGGTCACAGGTTCCTCCTTAATTTGCATAAGATAACTGGCGATAGTTGGAAGGGAAGTGATGGGTTAAAAGATTAACCGCATCGCCTATCGGGTGTTACATCCCAACCGAGGTAAACAAACACACGCGGGACTAGGGATGACCGACCTGAGGGAAAGAAAGGGAATCACTCATCGTGGGTTGCACAAGGATATTTAAAACTGAACATGCGATGAGTGATACAACACTCGGGGTGCGACTTAGGATGTGTTGAAAACACGTGGGCTAGAAGTTGTTTTTAAAAGGGGGCCACCTAGCCGCAACGGGAAAAGAAAAGAAGGGGCCAGTAAAAACATGGGACTTAAAGCCAAGAAAGATTATGAAATGATTGGGAACCGAATATAGCCAGTCAACTCAAAATTAGAATCCCGAAGACCAAACAAGGGTGTAAGAATGAATAAAACTTTTAAAACCCCAACCTTAGTGACAAACAAGATAGTGATTATCAGGGTTTAATCATAAAATTTTAGTGGAACCAAGAAAATTTTAGGGTTTCCACCAGAGCACTTAGCTAAGACCACCTTAACGTCTACCATGCCATCATTTGTTACATTATTGTTTCTAGCCCAAACACGAGGCTTGTTGTTCAAACTAGTTGATGGGTGATTGTCTTTGTAAGCTTGAGTATTGCCTTGTGAGATTAGAGCTCTCTCGATATTAAGGGCTCTAGGGAGAAGCTCGTTAGAAGAGGTAAGGCACTATATTTTCAAGTGGAAGGATAGATTAAAATCTAGATTTTCTATGATGATCCCCACTTGTTGTTCATCCGAAAGGGGCCATTTACTCTTACTAGCTCTTTGTATCCATCGTTGCAAGAAATTGGTGAAAGATTCTCCTTTTTTTTGTTCTAGAGTATACAACTCTTCTAAGCTCACATCCATATCAAGATTAAAGGAGAAGTGATCGATCAATTTATTGGTGATTTCTTGAAATTTTTTGATACTAGGAGGCATTTGAGAAAACCAATCCATGGTAAGACCTATCAAACTTCGGGGGAAGAGGTGCATTAAATATGGATCATTGTAAGCAACCTCCATACACATGATGTTAAACTCTTTGACATGGTCACAATACTTCCTCTCCCTTTGTATTTATTGAATTTGGGGATATCAAACCCAGGAGGGAACGGTACCATTGTGATGTTTCGATTGAATGGATATGAACATAAGTTCTGTGTATGGGGCTTCTTTGTCTTGCCCATGTAAAGATCCTATATTTCTTGTGATAACACCTTAAGTTACAATGCTAGATCATATTAAGGGTTTGGCTGAGGAACATACATTGCATATTGTGAGATGGTGGATGGGTTGTACATGGGAGTATGATGTGCAAGGTGTTGTATGGTGTGTATGGTGGTGTGGGATTTTGTGAAGGTGATTGGGGTGTTGATGTATATATTCCTGATGTGTTTGTATTGATGATATTCTATTGAGGGTTATAGTAGAAATTTTCTTCTTGTTGTTGGGCATACTGTTGAGCTAGTAAGGATTGTTGTTGTTGTTGGGCCACATGGGCTGCTTGTTGGGCTTCTTGTTGTTGCTATACTGCTAAGGCCTCTTGATGTTGTTGTTGCACCACTAGGGATTGCCATTGCTGTTGTACTACTAAAGCTGCTTGATTGGCTTGATGTTGTTTTTGTGGTAAGGCTGTTTGTTGTGCTGCTAAGGCTTCTTGGTGTTGTTGCTACTGTTGTTGTGCTGTTGAGGCTACTTGTTGTTGTTGTTGCTATTGTTGTGTTGCTAAGGCTGCTTTGTATTGTTGTTGTTGTGCTACTAAGGCTTCTTGCTATTGTTGCTAATGTTGTTGTGTTGCTAAGGCTACTTGTTGTTGTTGCTACTATTGGATGGCTTGCTGATAAGCATGTTGTGCTTGCTATAAAGATAAGGCATGTGCTTGAAATGTAGGATCATTTGGTTGGGACATCTTTTATGGATTTTGGGTATTGATGTTTTGAGTGGATAGTGGATTGTTCATGAGAGGTTTGGGGTTCCCTTCTTTTAACATTCCTAGTAAGATGACTGATTGAGATGAAGGAATGTAAGTTTGATGTCCCATTTGATTTTGCATGGTGAGAGGGACCATGGGGAAGGAGGATGATGGTTCCATTTGATATTGCGATGGTAATAACACACTAGGACCTTGAGTCCATTGATTGAAAAGGTTCCCTTGTCCCATTTCTGAGGGATTTCCTTGTGTTATGGATGTGGTCAAGGTATTACCTTGGTTGATGGGATTTGTGATCAAGGGAATGTTTTGAGATGGGTTGATGATGGATGCATTTTGTGAAACCAATGGTACATATGAACTAGTTTGGGGGTTGGATAAAGCTGTTAGGAAGAGGGAAATCATCCTTTTGGCATACCTTGTTCAAGTCTCTAAAATTCGTGCATATTCTGATACCCCTAGTGGGTTTAGAGATTAATACCAGGTTTGACACCCACTCCAGATAATCTATCTATCAGATGAATCCAATGTCAAGAAGCTTTTGTAACTCAATTTTTACCAAGAGTGCTATATGAGGGTGCATTTTTCTTAATTTTTGCTTCATTGGTTTAGCTTCAGGATAGACTGCTAAATGATGCACAACTACTTTTGGATAAATCCCTAGCATATATGTGTATGACCATGCAAATTTAGGTCTTCGCTCTTTCAGGAATGCTACTAGGCACTTCTATTCTTCATCCAACAAGGATTCGACATAGAAAGTGATCTTTGGTGCCTCTTTTGTTCCCATATTGACTGGGGTGGATTTTTTTGCTAGTACTACTGACTTCTCTAGATGCATCACACTAAGGCAGAGATTGAATCCCTCATCCTTGGGCACCTCAGAAAGCTTTTCACCCTCAAATATGTCCTTTATTTTTACCATTTTAGGATTAGAAAGTGCCACAATGTGGTTTTCACTCAAATATCTACATGTTAGTTGCATTTCGTCAATTTTGCTACTGAAGGATTCAATCGTCTCCTCGTAGTACACCCCTATGTCTAGCTCTATATGAAAACCTAATTTGTGATCTACCCATGGTAATTATCATGGAGTCCCATGAATTTTGAGATCGATTCATCATTTTTGAATAAATCAAGAATCGGTGGTCCTCATTGGTCCAAGTCAATGAGTTGTGGGTATACTAGGTGTATTTTAGTTGGTTGATTGCTCGGGGTGAAGGATGTTGTGGATATCATGAAAAGGGAATTATTCTAAAATAGGGTAGCAACATCAAGGGGGAAGTCATCTAAGGTTGTATCATGTGATGTGGGTAACCAAGAGGAAGCCTCAACCTTTTTAGAAAAAATACCTTTTCCAATAAGGGTGACCTTGCTAGTAGTACAACCTAGGCCAAGATTCTTTAGGAATTTCTTAGGAATGATGGGTTCTAGCAAATCATTGTCATTTTGACCTAGTTTCTCATTCTTGTTATAACCCCACCCCTTCATTAGCTACAAGCCTTTGTTATCATCTTCCATGGGAAGAACATAGACATCTTGATATAGCAACTTAGAGACATCTTCCTCATTGACATCTTCTTGGTTCAAATCCCTCCACTTGGTGAAGGTACTAGCTTCCATCTTGATTGTTTTGACCTCTTTGTTGCTAGATGTGGGTTTTTGATGGGATTTAGGAGAAAGAAGCATCTTTCCCAATACAAAGGTATCCTTCAATAGTTTATAGTTTCCACAACCATCATCCTAGATCACTGCTTTAATGTCAGGAATAGTTTGCATAATGGACGTTTTAATTTATGAGGTAGATGCAAGGGATGATGGGTCAAGAAATGAGGAAGATGGTGTAGGCCCTTCATCAATTTTAAGGATCTGGGGTATTTTGTAAAACTTGGCCTCAAGACTTTTGCAATAGTAAAAGGGCTCAGGATCTCCATGGATGGTAACTTCTCTGCCCTCAAAAGGAAACTTTACACATTGATGATAGGTTGAGGCTACAAATTTTAGGGCATGAATCCATGGTCAACCAAGCAGGATGTTGTAAGGAAGCTCAAGGTCTAACACTTGGCATGTAGTTTCTCCAATGATAGGTCCTACTTGGATGGGTAGGGAAATGATGCCTTGTGATACCTACTCTTGATCATCATATGCTCTGATGGTGGTACTCTTTTCTTTCTCAATAGTGTCCTTTGAATAGCTTACGTTTTTGATCAACTAAAGGGTGCAAATGTTCAAACCAGTACCTCCATATACTAAGACTCTTTTAACCTTATTGTTATGAACGATGACCTAAAGGTGCAAAGCATGATTATCGGGGACAAATGATGAAGACAAAGCATTCTCAAGGATTTCCCTATGTATGGGAGATTCTAAATAGTTCCAAGATTGATATCTGTGCGTGGGTATTCTTAAGTTGATCTAGGAGATTGTACTTACTAGGATTGGATGTTGGAAAAGTAGGTTGTTCCTGTAAATATTTATTCATATGCCGCTTTTTCCTTTGCAGTTTCTTTTCCTTGTGCAGCTTCACGTTTGTATTTTGGTACCACTTGTAGCTTTTCGGAAGCCGCCATGTGGCATCCTATCAAAGCTTTATTTTGGGGAGTCTCTTTTCCTTTTTCAGGGCTCCTTTTTCTTGACACATTGCCTTCACTAGTTTTCCTTTCGATTGGGGTCCACACCATAGATTCCTTTACTGGGAGTTTTTTACGTGGCGCTCATTCATCCCTCTGTTATCTCAGGTTCAACATTTGCTGCAACGGTCTCCATTTTGATGTCATGTGTTCTCTCCTGCTGCTGCTACGTGGCCCATATCTCCTTGGGGCATGCCTGCTAGCATGTTGCTGGAAGCATCTTTCAGTTGGTGCCGACACAATAAAATCTTGATCATTGATGGCTTCATGGAAGTATCTTTCTTGTTGGGGTCTTCAGGCGGTGGAATGGCTTATTTAAGCAACCTTTTCTTCATTTTTATGTTGGTTGTTAGATGGATGAAATTTTCTCGAGCACTGGGAATTAGCCTCTATAGTGTTTTCTATTAAATTTGAACTCACAGACTGTGCCATTATATTCGGCCTTTGTATTTTCATGTATTTGATAAAACATTAAACTGTGCTTGTATTTTCTGAAGCATTTGAGCATCTATTCCTAGCTTTTCTAATTTTTATGCAGCCTAGTGTAATACAAATCATGTTGCTACTCTTTTGTGTTAGCTTATGCTGTATGAGTTATATTATGAAAATGGTTTGATGTTCTTATGTTTGCAGTGTTGGGAATCATCTATTTGATATATGCTAGTTATTACTCAAGCCTTTGTTTCAGCATTGTGCTTACTCATTTCTTTTCTAATCTGGCATATCGCCTTAGCTTAGGTTTGTTTATTTCAAGTTTATCTCCTTCCCTTTTTCCTCCCGCCATTGGAAAAATGAAGATCCGACTTCGATAAAACCCCGAAGGTTACTTAGCTATGCGCTACAGGCCCCCCAATAGCTAAGTTTCCCATAAGGCTGTTGCCTGCAAACTTTTGCATCAATAATTCTTTTTTTGGCATGCCCAGTGGGACCCGAACTAACACATTTGTTGATCAATAGGAGTGTATGAGCCATAGGCCCATCAATAGGTCTCAAACTACAAGAATTCCTGGCCTGCTTGTACCACCATTGGTTTCAGTCCAAGCGAGAAGTCGACAGGCTAATACTTCACCTCCCTTTTCTCCTCTGTCCCTTATGCCAATGGCTATAAATTTTGTAGCCTAGGATGTTGGTAGTCCTTTGATAACACCTATGCCTCCTATAGTGTGGGATCCAATCCTAACTTCCGCTTTAAAGGCTCTCCCTAAGTTCTTCGGGGATGATTCAAAAAATCCATCGGAGCACTTGCAAGATGTGACTGATGTATGTCTGGTTCATGGCATTAAAAATGAGAATGTGGCTTTGTGATTGCTCACCACCTCTTTTAGAGGGAAGGCATTGGACTGGTATAATACTCTTTTGGCTAGTATAGTTGCCACTTGGGATCAGCTCAAAGATCCTTTCTACGAGTGCTTTTCAAATAATGGCGACAGATCTTCGCTATATCATCAGCTGGCTCATATAAAGTGAGTTCCCCATGAAGCTTTGGCCGATTTCAATGCTCGATTTCATTTGACTTGGAAAAGATTTTCTATTGGTAGTCGACCACCTCCAAGTCTAGCGTTCATGTTCTATTTAAAGTCTATAAATGCTAATATTTCTATGATGTTACAAGCTCTTGATGGGAATAACCTACCTGATGCATACAACCTTGCCATCATTGTGGAGAACAATCTTATTGTTGCCAAAAAATTGGCATCGAGACCTATCATGCCATTATTCCCAGAATTGATTGTAGCAGAACCATAGGTAGCTTCAACCAGTGTTCCTCCAACTCCCCAGTCTATGTATGTGTACTCGAGAATGATGCTGAGCGTGGCTGTAGTGCCTAACCCGCTGGCGGTTGAAGTGAATGACACGAAGGAGCAGATGCAAACCATGACAAATGAATTAACTAGTATGAAGTGGCAACAATATAGTTATGATAAGCCTGCTTATAAAAAATGCCAAGGTAGGAAGGCTCCTTTCCAACCGATCCAGTGGCAGGATAGATCACACAACAATACCCTAGCTCAATTGAACAATCAAGTCATCCCCGTGACTATGCTGATGCAGACCGTCTATCCTAGTTCAAGTAAGGAGCTAGTAGTAGGACAAAACAATCTTGCCAAGGAGACTAATCCATGGTGCTTCCCTTGTAGTGATGCACACATGCCCCAAAATTATCCATGAGGGAATTTACAACAAAGGATAGCAGAGCAACGTAGTCAATGCATCATGCTTGATCAAGAAGGTCATACACATGCCTCTCAACAAAAGGAGAAAGCAATTCTCACTGCTCAAATGCAAGGAATGTCTATAGAGTAGGAGCTAGAAATACCTCCGGACTAGGAACTCTTTTCTTGGATGGAAGGAGAGGAGTTGACATTCTTGAATGACATTCCGGTGACCCAAGTGCCGCAAGTATAGTCAGATTACAATATGCATTCAAAGAAGAGGCTCACTGGAGAATTCACATCTTTGTAGACTAAAGGGTCACCTAATTCAATGCCCAGTCCGTCGACAACTCTATCATTAGTTCCACAATAGTCTAAGGTGGCTGTTCCTAGTCCCAAGAATCCACCTCCTTGAAAAGAAAGAGCTCCAACGGCCACTCGGCTATTGCCAAACAACCAGATGCATCAGCTACAAGGAAAAAGGAGAAAACTACCATTACTCATTAGTCACGAACACCATTCAACATGGTGGAACAACTAAATAAATCCTCTGCTAATGTTTCTTTATGGGATATCCTGGCCATCCCAGAGCAAAATCTACTATTACATAAGGAATTATCGGGAGAAGAAGACATGAAGATGCTTGAGAAACCCTCAGAAGATAAGACATCCAAGCCGGACTTGGATAGAGTTCTAGTAAATCAACTAGAAGAAAAGCAAGTTGAAAAAGAGAGTAAGCCTAAACCCAAGTATTTCTTTCTAACACTTATCATTGGTAACAAACTACTACATAATTGTATGATTGAATCTAGTGCTAGCACCACCATCATGCCTAAGCAAGTAGCTGAAGCTCTGGGACTCAAATACAAGCCTCTGAAGAAGGGAGTCATGCAACTCGATGGGAACAAGGTTGAAAGCATCAGAGTAATCGAAGGATTGCCCATGACATTGTTCTCTTGTCCCAACATTACTATGAATCAAGATACTATTCTCATCGATGCCCCTCCTCTATTCGGGATATGTCTATCCCAAGATTTCACTACAAATGTTGGAGGTTACCTAGCATTGGACTGGTCACACCTAGTCCTAAGAACCAAACATTGAGCTAAGATGAATTTATTATCAAAATATTTGCATTTTGAGCATGTGGCTGATGAAGCCATGATCAATTTTGAGGCAACACATACCTCAATCACTTCTGAAGAGATGCTCAATGTCAAACTCCTTGAGGATGAAGAAGGAAGCAGCTCCCAGATGGAGAAAGAAGAAGCTCTTTTAAATGAATTCATAGAAACAAATCCTTTTCGCAACTATCATGCAACTTGGCTAGGAACATACGTCATACATGAAGAGGACCGGATAATGCCTAGAGTGACTAAAGAGTCTGAAGGTGAAGGGTCCTCAGAGTTATGGACCTTGCACTTTGATGGAGCAAGATGTAGAGTAGGAGCCAACATAGGAATATGTTTACTATCTCCATCCAAAGAAAAGAGCTTAAGGTCTTACTACTTCTAGTTCATGTGCTCAAACAAAAAAGCAGAATATGAAGGCCTTTTCCATGACTTGAGTTTAGTGGAACGAATTGGTGCAAAGAAAATACAGGTGTTCAGAGGTTCAGAATTGGTGGTCAACCAAATCTGAGGACTATTTGCCATCAAGAATGTCCATATGTGATCATATCGACACAGGATCTAGGATCTGATTGAAGGCTTCAAATCATTGAACATCAAAGTCATACCAAGAGAGTAGAACTCCAAAGAAGACCGAATGGAAACACTCAAATCTCAGTTTGAGCCAGCTTTTGAGTTAATTAACAACATACATTCAGTGCAAGTGATCGTGCAGCCTGCAGTCCCAAATAATGATCAAGACTGACAAGTTTTTGATAGTGACGCTCATATCGTGTCATTTCTATAATTGTCTGGAGAATTTTTCGACCAATTACAACTGAAGATTGCTGAGGCCTATGAGGATCAAGTAATCTAGCTTAAATCGAACAAGCTCCCCAGGGGTCTAGTTACTCTCGAGAGTCTTTTTAATTCTGATGATGCAAGGAAAGACAAGAGAAAACTTGTAGCTGATAAAGGTGACTTTTCTGATTTGCACATCAGAGAAGATAAAAAGCTTAAGGTCGAAAAAAGAGTCTCGCAGAAGAATAAAAGGAGAAAAACCATTGAGCTACTAGATGGAGCAAAACCATTGAGCTACTAGAAGAAGCTTAAGGTTGAAACATTTTTGCAAAGAGTATCCGAGTGTGGTAGCATGGTCATATGATGATCTTAAGGGATATGATCCTAAGATTATTCAACACACCATTGAGCTACTAGAGGGAGAAAAACCCGTGCGTCAAAGGTAGAGGCTAGTAAATCTAAAGATCGAGTCGCTAATGTCATAAGAATTAAAGAAGTTGATAGAATCTCAGATAGTGTTCTTGATCAAACACAACACTTGGGTGTCTAACCTGGTGTAGTTCTGGAAGAAGAACAGTGATATACAACTGTGCATTGACTTTTGAGACCTGAACAGAGTGTCCCTAAAGGACCACTACCCCCTGCCTTCCATGAAGGTAATTCTGCAAACAGTTGCTAGTTCCGAGATGTTTTCAATGTTGGATGGTTTCTCCGGCTATAATCAAATTCATGTAAAAGAGGAAGACCAACGCAAAACGATGTTTACTACCAAGTGGGGGACATATGCTTATGATAAAATGCCCTTCAAACTTTCAAATGCTGGAGCCACTTTCCAATGAGCTATAGAAATTTCTTTTAGGGATTTGATATGTAAGATTATTCTTATTTATCTAGATGACCTGACAATGTTTTCAAAATCTGCTAAGGATCATTTTGATCATCTCGAGCTTGTCTTCTAGAAATGCCAAGAGTTCAAGATTTCTTTGAACTTGAAGAAATGCGTGTTTGGGGTCCCACAAGGGAAGTTGTTGGGTTATGTCATCTTGAAGGAAGGTATTTCCATCCATCTGGAAAGGGTTAAAGTGATCAAGGAATTCTCTCTACCCGTCAACAAAAAAGGAGTTCAATATTTTTTGGGCAACTAACTTCATCAGCCGGTTCATAGTAGACTTCATAGGGATCATTCGGCCCATCACCTTGATGTTGAAAAAAGACCAGGTTTTCAAATGGACAATGAAAGCTAGAAAAGCTTTTGAATAGATAAAATAGGTCATCTCTTCTGCTCCTGTGTTGGTTAATCTAGATTTGTTGAAGGACTCCCCTATGTACGTCTTTGGTGGTAGCATGAGTATCGCTACTATCCTGATGCAGTTTGACAATGAAGATAAAAGAGAATCACCTATTGCCTTCTATTCGTGCACTCTGAAATATTATGAGGTGAAGTATAAATTTGTGGAGAAGCAAGATTTTTCTATTATTAAGGGGTTGAAGAAGTTTCGACACCTCATATCATGAAACAAGGTGATTGTTTGTGTGCCACACCCTAGTGTGCGAGAATATATTATGGAAGGTGAAATCACTAAGAAGCGAGCTAACTGGATAACCAAGATTTTTGAGTATGACATCGAGATCAAGCCAGTCAAGACTATGAAAGGGAAGGGGTTGTGCAAATATTTGGCTGAAAACAATGAAGCAATTACTAAGTCTGAAGTCCTGAAACCCGTGCTGCTAAATGAAGAAAGTTCTGGAGACGATTGGCTGGATGCTAGAATTAATTTCATGCAAACAAGAAGGTATCTGCCTAACCTCCCCTCATTTAAAAGGAATTTTTATCGACTGTAGAATAATGGTTATGTACTCTTGGAGGGAATTCTTTTCAAGAGAAAGTTTAATGGCATCTTGTTAAGATGTGTAACACACGAGCAATCAAAAAGGATATTGGAGCAGTACCATAGTGGCCCAGCCGGAGGACATTTTTCAGAAAAAAATACTCCAATCAAGATTATGTGTGCTGGTTATTTCTGGCCTACATTATTTAAGGACTCATATTCATTGGTGAAGTCTTGCAATGAGTGTTGGTTTTTTGTTGGGAAAAGGAAAAATGCTGCCATGCCACTAAAACCAATTGTAGTGGAAGAGCCATTTGCTCAATGGGGTCTCGACTTTATTGGCATGATCAATCCATTTTCATCAGTTGAACACAGGTGGATCCTAATGGCAACTGACTTTTTCACTAGATGGATCGAGGCTATACCTTTGAAGAATGCAACAGAGGCAAAAATAATTAAATTCCTAGAGGAACTGGTAGCTAGGTTTGGCCCACCAAAGACAATTATCTTAGATAATGCCAAAGATTTTCTCAGTTCCAAAATCAGTTAGTTTGCACTAAAATATGGAGTCTTCCTAAAGACATCTTCCAACTACTACCCACAAGGAAATGGCCTTGGAAAATCTACAAACAAGAATCTTCTCCGGCTGATCAAGAGAATAGGTTCAAAACATCAAAGGGAATGGAATAAACACCTTCAGACAACACTATGGGTAGACCGTATCATGCCCAAGCAAATATTGAAAACATCTCCTTATGAGATTGTATATGGGAAGGAGGTGCTATTGCCAATTTCTATGGAAATCCCTGCAATCCAACTACTCAAGTCTCTTGAGATTAGCAAAATGGAGTGATGGAGGTGTGGTTTTTAGAATTAATTGAAGTTGAGGAGAAATGAGAGCATGCTCTCGAGGCAATGACCAACTGCCAGTAGGTGGTAAAGAAATGGTTCGACAAGAAAATGTCTGACCAGGGTCTGCAATGTGGAGACTTGGTGCTGAAATTTAATGAGCGCGGAGCAAAGCCCGATCAACATGACAAGTTTGATAGTCTCTGGGAGGGACCATTCAAAATCACATAGTGCAAGCAAGAAAACTTGTTTGAGTTAGAAACAATAGAGGGTGAGGCCTTGGGTATTCCAGTTAATGGAATACACCTCAAAAAATTTAATTAGGTCGCCTTTTGTAGTAAGTGTGTAAATATGTGTATTTTTTCCCTGCTTTGTTAGTTTTGGTCATTCTTAGTGCTTTCTTCAGATCAACAACCATATTGATGCAAGGAATTGAAATAACATGAAGAAAGGAGCTACAATATAGGAAGATACATATATTTTATTAATTATAGAGATATTTACCTCTGTATACATGTTGATTAACGGGGCCCTTAGCCATGTTCCAAAATACATATATATATTGTTGTTGACAAAGTGTTGCAGAGAAGGTTTCAAATACAAAAGAAAAAAGAGGAAGGATCTTCTTGATGTCTCTCAGGCATTTGAAGGTCTGACAATGGGAGTAGGTGGCACACGATGAGGAAACACCATTCTCTCAAAATTCTCATACCATTGTACCTTGCGAAAGGGTTTGAGGTTGTGCATCCTCATCAGAAAGTGGCAGGCGGCATGGACTTTGCAGCGATGTTCCTCATGAGTTTCTAGCTCAAAGCCATGTAGAAAGGGTACCTAGTTGGCATAGGTCCTCGTTCCTCAATGAGTCGATGCAGGTTGAGAACAAATGGAATTCCATGGTCGATCTCAACAGCTCTCACAACATTCTTCAACCCCTCCAAGTAGCGTTTGGGAAACACCTGTTTTGTTAACTTCATAATCTTCCTCTTAGAAATGCCAATGTCCAACAAAGAAGCTAGAAAGTGGGAACTGATACTGGTATTCACTCTATACTGGTCCTCATATTCTATGCAGTCTTTTCGTAGCACCCACTTTATGGCTTTCACATACAAATGGTTCTTCACGCCAGCCATGCATTTTAGACACCTACACCTAATTTTTCCTAAGAAGGTGGCTTGAGTCTTCTTGCATGTAAGACTAATTGGTGTTTCCATGACTACCACTACTCTCACTAAATAATGAAACTACCTACAATGTCTTAGGGCCAATTGCTAAGAAATACTAAGTGCAAATATGAATTACCAAAGTGCCAAGGTCCTTTTTATAGATGGGAAAAGGCCTCCCCTAATTGAGAAAGGTATGTTTACATTAGAGGAAAATGGTATGAGGAGCCTGACAGGCAATGTTGCAGCGTGCGAAATAATGAAGATAATCAAATGCAGTTTCAACTTGTTCAAACTGAGCCTTTGTTTAAAAGGACGGAGGAAGCCAGTTGTTGCCATATAGAATGTTTCCATCTTGGTTAAATCAAAGCAAATCTTTCAAGATGAAGTCGTTGGTTGATGTGCTCGATTACAATCAAGTAATCATTAAATGAAAAATCTCATGAAAAGATATGGCGATGCTGATTTAGTACTTTTTCCAAGAAAAAATTAAGAGGCACCATATGTGAGGTCATATCTCTTAACGTGTGTAATATTTTAGCAAGTGGGTGGTCTCTTTGCATGCACGAAGGGATTAGTGGTGCATGGCATAACTAATATGAAAAAGATAACGTGTACCCTTGCTAATCCGATATTCTCAAAAATCAAAAAGACAGATAGGAGCATTGTATGGAGGGAATTAATTGTACAATATTGGAAAAGTGTGTAATCACCTGAGTCATTTTTAGAGATAGATAATTTTTTTCAAAAAAATAAGTTGCAGAATTCTTCGAAGACATAAGTAAAATGGATGAAATTGCAGAAAGTTCAACTCAGGCCGTCGCCACCGAAAGCATTGAGGAAAGAAGGATGCAGGTGCCTTGCGTGAATATATATGCCCAAAATTCTTATGCAACTCTGGGAATTCTAGCTAGGCCTTCATGGCCTTACACTAAGCTAGCGGACTAGAAAGTGTTAAACGTGGTTTCTTCTAGAAACTAGGCTTTGGTGTCAGAAGATTGGGATAATGTCCGAGATATGGAGTTATCTCAGAACCCCAAAATTTTAAGAGAGGCTACATGCGAAAAGATGAAAAAGATCAATGATCCTTTTCATAGCCGATTGTGGAATTGTGGGCTTCCTTATTATATGGTTCCTTTGGTACACCATTATCCAGAAATTGTTGCTACCTGTGCTAAAAATTTTGACGCTCGAACAAGAATTATAAGCGGTCACAATTTCAAGGTGGTAATCTGTCACAAGGGTCTCTAGGGTATGTTGTGTATTCCTCTTAATTCTCATGAGGGTGTTGAGGATTTCGATATTTCCAGACTGCAAAATTATTGGAGAGCGCTTAGGTTAGCACAATAATTTTTTAATGCCGAAATGGGTAAACTGTTTGATAACTCCGTCCCTCCTAGCTTCCCTCTTAGTCTGGCTGCTTTTAAAGCAGGTTCGGCTTCCGTCTTCTCTATGTTGGTGTTGGTGTGTGGATTGGATATAGATAAAGAAGTATCAAACTTCCAAATGAGTCTAGGCTTTATGTTGAAAAAGAATAGCAAGGCTCCATTGATGGACTTTGCGAGGGTCATTGTGGAAGGGATGTGTCAACAGCTGAAGGAGTTTGAGCTTGGTTCCAAGTTTAGGTATTCTTCTTTCTTGACCTACTTGATTTTACATCAGAATCCAGATTATTTCTTGCAATCTCTACTCCTGAAAGCATTTGGAGAGAATGGCGCTAGAAAGCCAGTTTTGACCTGGACTCCTGTCCTCTCCAAAACTTTTGATTATTACGCATTTTTAGATGCATTCCTAGCTCTGACTTTAAGAGCTTTGGATCATAATGGAGGCAGGACGTATGGTCGCTTGATGTAGAGTCAGATATCATGAATGCGAGGCCTTGTACTACCTTACGATTGGTTCTTTAGTTTGGATTTTACAATGCTCCAGATGCAGAGTTTTGTCCAAGAGCCTTTTCGGCTCTCATGTTTTGTTTCAGATAGGGTATTGGCCTTGGAGGTTTTCAGGCAGTTGTGTAATATTGAGAATGATTACTGGGGAGGAAAGCATCTGACTTCCTATTTGATGCTGCCAATCATGTTTGGCTCTGTATCATTAGTCAAGAAGAAGAATTTGAGGGTGAACAATTCTGAGAAATTATACTCTAAGTTGGGTCACCTTGGATTGGTGGTTATCTATGATACATGGTGCTATAATCCAAAGGGTAATTTGGCAGAGATAGGCATTAATATATCTCACCAACCTTGGTCATTTTGGGACCCTCAGAGAAATGCAGATGAGGGAAATGAGAGATTATATGTCGGCCTTGAGTACATCCCTTCTAGCCCAGGTCGACCACCTTGGCTGAATTTTTATCATATAATGGTGAAGCTTAACCCTGACCACAAAATAAATAAATTCCTCTTCAGCCAGTTAAAAAGGATCCATTGGAAGCTTGAAGAATTAAATATTTTTGGATTTATAGGCAAGAAGTAAAAAGGACTAATGGGCTCTTCCAGGAGGTGGATTCAGACAACCAGTTTGATGAGATCTGGTGCTGTGAACATTCAAATAGTGATGATTCTCCTAACCCTTTGGGTTCTAAGAGGGTCGGCGAGGTGGAAGGTACAGTTCTAGAGCATGAAGAAGAGGTAGCCCAAAAGACTCCCATAATTGAAGAAGATCCTACGGAAAGAGATACAGTCAGTGGATGATAGTTACAGAGTGAAGACTCCTCAAATACACAACTATCGGAGCCTACTAGCTCCTCTAGATCAGGGACGAAGAGGTCAAGATCTTTCAAACACCACCGAAGGGTTATTTTGGAACTAGATGATTCTCCGAAAGAGAAGAGACCACGAATGAAGGAAGATGGGAGAGAAGAGGAGCGGCGTGAAGAGGCAATTATATCTGCTAAAAATCTTCAAGAAAATTAGGTATTTTTTCCCCTTCTTCTCTTTCTTCTATGTCTTTAGTCTCCTCCACATCCACTTCTGTTATGTCATTCACACCAGTTGTTCCTATCACTAGTCACCCAGGCCAGGTCAACATTAATTCCCCTAGGGGTCCCCTTTCATCTCCTCCTATGTCTACTACCCATGAGGCACAAGTAATGGTAACTTATCCTAACCCTCTGAGTCAACAGTTTGTATCCCCGAGACCCAACATGTCGGTAGGTGCTTCCTCAAACTTTCTTCTTACCATGTTTTCACCATCTCTGAGTAGCTAGTTTATCCCACCTTTTTCCCTGACAACTGTTATGAGACCTAGCAAGTCTGCTAGTACATTGAACACGCTGTCATTCCCATTAGCAGTTCCTTGGGAGTTTCCTTTTGCTGGTGAACTGGGTATTTCGCCCCAAGAGTATTTCTCGCAAGTGGATGCAAACAAAAGTGCCCGAGCTAGCTGAATACAAAAAAGGAGGGAAAAATATGCAAGTAGACAAGTGGAGCCCCTTTTGTAGACTATGTTCAATGAAAGCCAAAATTCGTTGATGTTTGTAAATGTAACACCCAATGTCATCAAGCCGGTCAGAGAAATGCAGCCAAATAATTATTCTATCAATGCTGTAGGGCTTGATTTGCAACAGGCTCATCTGCAGGATAAGGTTGAGTTAATGGAGGAAACCCAAAGGGTGTTGACAACCGATTTCCTCAAGATCAGTCACCAGATGAAGAAGAAGGATGAACAAATAAAAGAGCTAAAAGGAAAAGTGGAGATTTGGTCTAATAAGCATAAGGCCTAGGAGGTCAAAATCAATTGACTGCGGAGTGAGAGGAATGCTTTTGAGGGAAAAATCATTGAGCTTCAAGCTTTGGATGTGGAGGTTGTTCCATCCCTACGCAGAGAAATTGAGCAATTCTAGTTGACAGAGGCGACCCTCCGCGATGAATTGAGATAGGCGAGTGATGGTCAGAAACAACTCAGACAAAGTACCAATGATGAGGTAAATGAAATGAATGTTGCATTGGAGCAAGAAACAAAAAGGAAAAAACAAAACAAGTTAGCCTTGAGGGAGAAGGAGAGGGAAATTACTCCTCTGAGGAATCATTTTTCGGCCCTGGAGGGAAGCGTTGTAGAGTTGAAGGTGGATTTAAGCAGCAAGGTTGCAAATTTAGACCTTTTGAGATCCCAACCTCTTGCATCCCAAATGAAATCATTAGAAATATCCAAAGAGCTGCATGCATCATATTGGGATAAGGTTAAGACACTATGCCTTACCTTGCAACCCACCCTAAAATTTATGGCATAGGATACCAATCTATGTAGAGTTGTTAGTGAAATAATGCAGCGGGTGCACGAAGTGACTTTTGATAGAGTTCCGGAGGCCAGGAAGTTGTTAGGAAAATTGTATACAACTTCTGATGATGCGTTGAGTGGTGTGGGGATCGAAGACTGAACAACGACGACCATGAGCTTGAATGTTCTCATCTCTATGCATGAGGCCGCCTAGTATGTCGGTGAGTGTAGAGCAAAGCTGGCTCAGATTACCTATGATATGTGGGAAATTTTTTCCTATCTAACTCAATGAGGGCTTCCATCACCCTTCATGACTAATCAAACAGTGGTAGGCATATAACACATCATTAAAAATATTGAGGAGAAGAAGCAAGATTTATTAATTTTCCAATCCTTTGATCAATCTACGACTGCCACAAATATTGAAAACATGGTGCATCAGTTGGCACAATTCTTCTTCCAGCTTGAGTCTGAGGCAAAGGTATCTGGTGGATTGAATTTTAAGGCAATTATTGATCTAAATATGGCACATGAAAATCTGCGTGCTCTCTTTGCACCATCAAATGAAGTCTGGACGTCCCTTCAGGCTGCCCTCTCTATGTTGTGCGCAAGTTGTCTAGGGGGTTGGATTGGTCTGCAAGAACATGATTTGGAGTTCTTCATTCTATGAACGAAATGTCCCTGTGAGTCACCAAACTGTGAATATTTATTCACACACCACTTTTTCCTTCACGGTTTATTTTTTTTGTGCAGCTTCACCTTTATATTTTGGTACTACTCATAGCTTTTTGACAACCGCCATGTGGCGTCCTATCAGAGCTTTCTTTTGGGGCATCTCTTTTCCTTTTGCTGGGCTCCATTTGCTTCACACATTGCCTTTGCTGGTTTTCCTTCCAATTGGGGCCCACACCACAAATTCCTTTGCTAGGAGTTTTCCTCGTGGCGTTCATTCATGCTTTTGTTATCTTGGGTTCGACGTTTGTTGCAATGGTCTCCATTTTGATGCTGCATGTTCTCTCCTCCTAGTGCTGCATGGTCCATATCTCCCTGGGGTATGCTTGCTGGTGTGCTACTGGAAGCATGTTTCTATTGGTTCCAGCATGAGAAAATATTGATCGTTTATGGCTTCGTGGAAGTATCTTTCTTGTTGTGGTCTTCAGGCGGTGGGCTGGCTTATTTAAGCAACCTTTTTTTCATTTTTATGTTGGTTGTTAGATGGATGAAATTTTCCCGAGTACTGGGAATTAGCCTCTGTAGTTTTTTCTATTAAATTTGAACTCAAAGACTGTTCCATTCTATTCGGCCTTTCTATTTTCATGTATTTGATAAAACATTAAACTGTGTTTGTATTTTTTGAAGCATTTGAGCATCCGTTCCTAGCTTTTGTAATTTTTATGTAGCCTAGTGTAATACAAATCATGTTGCTACTCTTTTGTGTTAGCTTAAGCTATATGAGTTATATTATGCAAATGGTTTGATGTTCTTATGTTTGTAGTGTTGGGAATCATCTATTTGAGATATGCTAGTTATTACTCAAACCTTTATTTCAGCATTGTGCTTACTCATTTCATTTTTGATCTGACGCATCACCTTAGCTTAGGTTTGTTTATTTCAAGTTTATCTCCTTCCATTTTCCTCCCCCCATTGGAAAAATGAAGAGCTGACTTTGATAAAACCCCGAAGGTTACTTAGCTACGTGCTACAGATCCCCCAATAGCTAAGTTTCCCATAAGGTTGTTGCTTGCAAAATTTTGCATCAACCGTGCCCTAGATTGAGATGGAGCTCTTTGGATAGTGACTTTGCCACATTGTGTGGTGACTCCACACTCCACACTAGGTCGTTTGATGGTGACAATGATGATGACACTATCACAAGAGGTGACTACATTGGAATAGGTATGCTGCACGTTTTTGTAATCCTTAGCTTTTCCAGTGTTTTTTCCTTTGCTATGATTTGACATAGGTTTCTTGTGTATCTTAAGATCATGGTTACTGGTTGGTACTTAAATAGATATGGTGTCACTCTCTATAACATCTTGGATAATATTTTTGAGCCTCATGCAATTTACCTATTTGTGTCCTTTGATTTTGTGAAAATTGTAAAGATCTTTCTCATTGTACCAGGATGCTTTCTCTTGTGGTTCTTGGTAGTTTTCAAAATTGGGCAATGTTATCAAGTTTGAATCTACCAAATTCTTCATGATGGTCTTGATAGGCTCAGATAACTATGTGTAGTTACATTTCAGATAGTTGTTCTTGTTAAAGGTTCATCTTTGTTTCGTTTTGGGATTGTTGATCTTATTGTTGTAAGGAGGTATTATTTGTTGCATAGCTGGTTGAATGTTATCTATTTGATTATTTTTTTGATCTAGGAGCACTTAGGACCACCTTTGCATCTACCATGCAATCATTTATTACATTATTGTTTTTAGGCCAAATACGGGGCTTGTCGTTCAAACTAGTTGATGGGTGATTGTCTTTGTAATATTGAGTATTTCCTTGTGAGATTATAGCTCTCTCAATATTAAGGGCTCTAGGGAAAAGCTCTTCAAAATAGGACAGGCACTGCATTTTCAAGTGGAAGGATAGATTGGGATCTAGATTTTCTATGATGATCCTAACTTGTTGTTCATCTGGAAGGGGCCATTTAATCTTACTAGCTCTTTGTCTCCACCGTTGCAAGAAATTGGTGAAAGATTCTCCTGTGTTTTGTTTGAGAGTATGCAAATCTTCTAAGCTCACATCCATGTCAAGATTAAAGGAGAAGTGATTGATGAATTTATTGGTGATTTCTTGAATTTTTTTGATATTGGGAGGTAGTTGAGAAAACCAATCCATGGCAGGACCTATCAAACTTTAGAGGAAGAGGCACATTAAATATGAATCATTGTAAGAAACCTCCATAAACATGATGTTAAACTCTTTGACATAGTCCACAGGACTTCCTCTCCCTTTGTATTTATCGAATTTGGGGATTTCAAAGCGGGGAGGGAATGGTACCATTGTGATGTTTTGATTGAATGGATATGAATATAAGTTCTGTGTATGGGGCTTCTTTGTCTTTCCCATATGAAGATCTTGCATTTCTTGTGATAATGCCTTAAGTTATGATGCTATATCATCTTGCGAGTTTTGCGGAGGAACATACGTTGTGTATTTTGAGATGATATATGGGTTGTATGTGGGAGTCTGATATGATAAGGCATTGTATGGTGTGTATGGTGGTGTGGGATTTTGTGAAGGTGATTGAGGTGTTGATGTATATATTCTTGATGTGTTTGTATTGACGATGTTCTATTGAGGGTTATAGTAGGAACTTTTTTGTTTTTTTGTTGTTGTTGTTGGGTGTACTATTGAGCTAGTAAGGCTTGTTGTTGTTATTGGGCCAAAAGGGCTACTTGTTGGGCAGGCTATTGTTGCTATGCTGCTAAGGCTGTTTGATGTTGTTGTTGCACCACTAGGGCTTGCCATTGCTACCGTGCTGCTAAAGCTCCTTAATGGGCTTGATGTTTTTGCTATGCTAAGGCTATTTGTTGTGCTACTAAGACTTCTTGCTATTGTTGTACTAATAAAGATGCTTGTTGTTGTTGCCGATATTGTTATGTTGCTAAGGTTGCTTGCTATTGTTGTTGATGTTGTTGTGTTGCTAAGGCTTCTTTCTATTGTTGTTGATGTTGTTGTGCTGCTAAGGCTGCTTGCTATTGTTTCTACTATTGGATGACTTACTGATAAGCATGTTTTGCTTGTTGTAAAGCTAAGGCATGTGCTTGCAATGTAGGATCAGTTGGTTGTTGGGACATCTATGATGGATTTTGGGTGTTGATGTTTTAAGTGGGTAGTGGATTTTTCATGAGAGGTTGGGGGTTCCCTTGGTTTAACATTCCTAGTAAGATGGTTGATTGAGATGAAGGAATGTAAGTTTGAGGTCCCATTTGATTTTGCATGGTGAGAGGGACCATGGGGAAGGAGGATGATGGTGCCATTTGATATTGTGATGGTAATGACACACTAGAACCTTGAGTCCATTGATTGAGAGGGGTTGATAATGGATGGGACGAATGTGTTTTGTGAAACCAATGACACAAATGAACCAGTTGGGGGGTTGGATAAAGATGTCCCTATTTGTGTTAAGGGCTGATTTTTCACAAGGGTATTAACTTACACTTTTAGGTCATTTTAAGACACTTGGTCCACAATAATTTGCATGATGTTGGGCACACTTACGATATTTATGGGTATGGATGAAGATGGGTGCCCTCGATATGTTGAGATTGTCGTGGATTCATGAAGTGTAAGTGGTTGATGTTGATGTAAGGGGTATTCAGAGTACCCACAAGTGTGTTGCTTTCAAATGGGAGAGTATGTCCAAAGTCCTTAGCAAGACTAGCTGAAATACTAGGAGTGGATGTTTGATTTAACCCTAGTGATGGAGTTGTTAAGTCTTGTGTCAAAGGTTGTGCAAAAAAAGATGGGGAAATTAGAGAAATGTTTTATGAGGCTTGATGTTCGTGTTTGTACTCCATGATTTATTCCTTAGTAAGTTAAAATGGGTTGTTTGTGACGTCTTCTATCTCATATGGTCCTGATGGAGAAGAGGGTTGTTGTGATGGGGTAACTTGAATTCTTGGATCAAATTCTTGAGGATTTGGATCACTCGAGGTGAATGTGATTTTTCTTTTTTCCATGATTCTATTGTGTTGTGATCTTGTATTTACCATAAATTTTGGGTCACCTATGGGAGAGTTGTGTTGAAATTTGTAATGTTTGAACTATCTAGTTGACTCAAATATAGGTAGAAGAGACACTCTAAGTATTTTTGGAGCAATGATGATAATGGGATATTAAAAGGTGAATGATGTGGTGAGTGATCTTTGCAAACATTTTGGGACAACACTTTTGACTTAAGAGTTTGATGTTTGATGATTGGATGTTTGGATAAAGGATGTTTATGAACTTGGAAATATTTTAGGGTAGACTTGTGACCTTCAAGATAAACTAGTTCAAAGATGATATCTAGCTTAACTAATTGCATGGAAAATGATTCATTTCAAATAAAAAGCAGCTAAATTAGGGGTTGCTTTGATAGATGTTCAAGTCTAAAGTGTTGGTGTATTTGAATTTTTTGCAAAGTTTGGTGAAGTGAAGGATGAAATTTGATGAAGGGGTGGATGAATTTTTTGACCCAATATTGACCTAAAGTGAACCTTTGTTTGATAAGACCAAGGTAGTGAGAAACATGCTAGACCTCTAAAGTTTTCAAATCCTAAAGATACAATGATTTAGATAGGTTCCAGATCATGAGAAACACCAGGGTTTTGACCCCAAAAGAATGCATACAATTTTGGATTGTTCCTTGAAGCATGTTTATAGAAGTTGTATACCAACCTATTTCTATTTTGGTGAAGTACTAAAAGGTGTCTTTTGATAGCTTTTGGACTAAGATGCCTAAGTTTGAAATGATGACCTGTAGACATTCTCTTGGGGATTCTATTTTTTTGTGAGATCATTTAGAGAAGTCTAAGTCTAAGAAAATAATATATTTATGTCCTCGTCGGTGGTGGTAATATGGGCCTTCTAGTCTCATTATCATTTTTTTCCTCTACTTCATCTAAGATGTTTGTTGCATTTCTCCACTAGATGGGTGTTTCCTTTGTTTCAAAAGTGAATCTTGTCAAACTACTAATTATATCAGTTTTTTCTCCTTCAATGAGCTCAAATTTTGGTTGAATGATAGCAGGCGTAAGGTCAGGTTGTTCAACGAGAGTGATCAGTCTCCAAATGGTCGTGCGGGGTTCAATTTCTCAAGTTATCTTGCTTAAATGAGTTTCTTTTTACCACAAACACTTGTCTTGTTTAAGTTTAAACTAAATGTCTATGTCAAAAACATCATAAATTTCACAAGGTCCATTTTGTGAAAATCATGAGGTTGAAGCCATAGTTGCATATATCGACTTTGGGAAGTATGGATTGAAATATAAGTAAAGATGTTTAGAAATATCTTAGGATAGAAATCCTTAGGACACACATTAATATCAAGGCTATTTCAAAGGGTATGTATACTTAGACTAAGGGGTTTGAAATTTTGAGGAAGATTGTGAATGTTTGTTTGCAATGTTTTGGAACCAAGTAAAGTATTGAACTGACTCATAAGAATTTACCACCCTAGGTTCAGAAGATACTACTTACTGAATCCCCCCTTGGATTTCTCCAAACACTTAAGACAATGCAAACAACTAGAGATTTGGAGACATTGGCTCCCCTCCACAACACACACTTCTTAGGACCACCAAATCTCAAATCTTGAAGATCCAAAGATCCTAAGGATTTTTTTGTTTTAACAATAAATAGTAAAATATGGGGCGGCTTCAGAATGATCATTCTTGTACCAACAAGCATAAAGGTTTTTGGATTCTAAACAATTGGTTCATAGTAAAGAATTTTGTTCAATGTGGCCATACATGCGACAAGATTAGCTCAAGATTATTCCAATTAGGAGGCCTCCCAATACTTTCCTAAGAAAATATTTTGATGTGTCAAGCAGACACTAGGGGTGGAACTTGTCGGTATGACACATCCGCACCTGTTATTTATGACTTTCATCACAAAAACATTTTTTATATAGCTGTTCAAAAGAGATTGGCTTTAGCTCGTTATCACTTGGGTCATTCTGTCCTTTCGAAGTGAGGAGGCAAACCCTTTAAAGATAAAAAATAACAAGTTAGTATGTTTGTTGTTCGATCTCCTAGTTTGCATGAAGCATGGAGATAGCACACATAACTCTTTTTCCTTACAATAGCATGGGGTTCATTTTAAATCGAAATTGAAATATGTGAGTGGTTATAAAAAATGTAAAAGGAATGCTTTTAATTCTCAAGATCGCCGAGTGGTCTGAGAGAAGAGCATACACATTAAATGAGAAAAATGAAAACCAAAAGATATAGCAAACACTTGCTAATTTTAACCCTCAAAATAAAGATGAGTTCATTTTAAGCACCAAATGAAATGTTAGGTTGTATTGTTCAATTTTAAACCCAAAGTAACATAGTGATGTGAGGGTTCAATTTTAGCCAATTTTGAGCGTTCATTTTAAAACCCAATTGAAAGCTAGTGTGGTTCTAAAGCATGAAAATAAAAAGCATCTTAAATGGGTTATAATTGCCCCAAAAGTGTTGAAACACTCGTTACAATTACACAATTAATAATAAAATGCTCCTTCTCTTGAATTTTGTATCTTCCAAACCTCCAAAACCTATTAGTCTAAAAACCAAAATCAAAAACTCAAAGACATGTCAGTGATTAGGGAAAGCAAAAAAATGAAAGCACATGTCAAAAAAATAGGTTCAGTTTTTGTTTACCAATAATTCGCGATGCTGAAATCAATTGCATCGTTGAAATCCATCAATAGCATTGTTGTATTGGATATGCATTGCTATATTAAAAAATTAGTAGCGCTTCTCTGCAGAAAATAGTAACATCATATGCGTCACCATATCAAGTGCGTCGATAAAAGGAAATTTATTTTGCGTTGAAAAATTAAACTAGCGTACCTAAATTAAAATGCGGTGACGAAATTAAATAAGTGTTGCTAGATTAATTATGTGTCAATGAACTTAAATCCTGGTGTGTCACTATATAGAAACGTGTCATAAAATTTGTTGATTGATAATCAATAACATTACTACACCTGAAAACACAAGGAAAACAAAGATTTAACAAGAAAACAATCAAATTCGTTAGTTCGTGACCTCCTTCTAGCACCAAAATACGATCGATGGATTAGTATGGGTTGAATACACTTGATCCATCATGATACAAATTATATTCATGCCACTAAACACCAATCCCAATAAAGATCATTCAAATAAACAGTAAACTAGGAATCCATTAAAACTAACATGCTAAACTATGAAAGCTTTAAAGTGCCTATTCTAGTACATTGAAACTTATCCTATTAGGGGAGTGATGTCACGTTGATGTGGAACGATGACCCTTACCCAATTCCTTGGATAATGGGCTTGTTTGAATAAGTTTTATTGAAGAAAACTGATGAAACCATTATGAGATGTGTGATGAAAAATGATTTAAAGCTAAATGAACATGATGCAAGCTATTTTAAGATGATTTATGCTAAAATGATCAAGACGTGTGAATGAAAAGCTAATCTAAATGGATTCTAAGCTAAAAAATATTGAAACCCTAATTAACAAATAAGCTAAATGAATGCATCTATGTTACCATGGAAGTCATTAATGGAAGCTAAGCTAATAATACAAGTAATTAAGCTAAAATGATGAAAAAAGGTGAGTATAAATGCAAGTGATTTTAACAACATAAGTTTGATGCTAAAAGATGGATCCATTTGTATCCAAATAGTGACCTATTTATAGAAGAGCAAGTGAGAAATGGAGGGTTGAGATCAAAAAGGTTAATCAATGGTCAAAGATGGAAGAGAGATCAAACATGGATCATGGATTCTTATCAATGGATGAGAATCAATGATCACATGGATCAAGGAAAGAATCAAGGGCCCATATTCTTTCAAACAAACACATTCTTAAATTTCCCAAGAAGTTAAGTAAGTTAACTTGCACATGAAGTCAAGTAATTTTGTTAAAATTAAGAATATTCCTTAGAATATCTTGATGGGTGAGGAAAATAGATATTTAGAAAATTAAAACAAAGTTTTAATGTGCAAAAGGGGAAGGAATATTCCATAGGAATATACTTTTTGGAGGAATGTGCAAAAGATATTCTCTTGCAAGTGGGGGTAATTAGAATAATTAGGTAATTGACGATTAAAAAAAGGTTTAATTATGAAATTAAGGGGAATTAGATGATATTTCATTAAATCAAATGATTTAATGAAAGGGGGGAAGTGAAATGATATTTAATTAAATAACTTAGGGTTATTTAATTAAATAAGAAGACTTAGGGATTAAAATTAAATAACTTATGTATTTAATTTAATAAGATGAAATGTTAGTATGAAAGGGGGTGAATTAACGCAATTAAATTAATTAGATTAATGGATGAAAATGATACAATTAATTAAATAGCTAGGCTAATTTAATCAATTAAGCGAAAAGAGGATGGGTTTTAGGATGAAATGATGTTAGTATACCTGATTCGAGTGCATGGTATCATTCAAGACATTTTAAGTGTCTACATTTTTCCCCTCTTTGAAGCGAGGTACTTGTTACTTCGGTTTAAAGATTGACACTTTTTCGGATTAAAAACTGCTTTCAGATCAAAAAATAAAAAAATTCTGATTTTTAGATGCCCCACTATTGCCCAAGTGGAAGGAATAAGCTAGTTCCTTGCCCCCTCAAGAAATCGGGTGAAATTTTTGATTTTGGGTTGATTTGTCAATAAAGGTTAAAAATGCTACCTCAGGGGTTCAAAAAAGGCTCTGAGATGCAAAAAACATGTCAAAAATGATGTAAAATAAGCTTCAATTTGGCAAGATTGGTGAAAATGGAAAAAAACCCTAGCTTTTGGCTAAAATTAGGGCAAAAAACCCTAATTTTAGGCTTAAATAGGTGAGGAAAGGGTCACTTTCAATTCATTTGGGCATTCACACCTTAGAGATTTTTGCATTTTGAGCTCTCACAACCCGACAAAATGGCTCACCGTGCGCTCCCTTTTCACTTTGCAGATCGAGTTTGAGAGTATTAGTGACATGTAGACTCAGGACCTCAAGTATGTGACTCAAAACTTCTCTTGATTTTCACTTTTAGGTGCATTTAATAGTGTGTCGAAGTTAGGTTGATTGGCACGTTGGTATATAGCGATGCTTTTGAAGTGTCAGAAGCATCGCTATTAATTTTTTAACGACTCTTGCTCTATTCAACATCGCACTCCAATTTTTTGATTTAGTGATGCAATCAATTATGGGGTCACCGGGGTAATATAGCGACGCATGGGTTTTTCAAGTTCAACGATGCTGGAAAGTGGTGGGCGACACATGATTCAAATGGTAATGCACCCCAACATTTTAATATTGTGACGCATGCCAATATCAATTCACTATTGAGCGTAGTGACGCCCATCACCAAATTGGCGATGCACCCCTAAAATTGATATAACGAAGCACCACAAAACTAGTGACGCTATTGATTTTAGTGACAAGATTGATGGATTGGGTGCAAAGTGTTAAAGTTTGATCAATTTCTTTTTTTTTTTTTGATAAATTGATGCTGTGTGTGATGTGTGCAGGAGGATCCTCCACCACTGATGCCTCAAGAGCAAAGATATGAAATTTTGTCTGCAACTAGAGACTTTGATGATTTGGAGGTGGAGTGGCTAGGGAGGCTAGGGTTAGGCTTTGTCGCTTTCTTGCCTGATGCCAAGACCCATATTGCCTTGATGACAACACTGGTAGAGAGGTGGCATAATGAGACCTCTTCTTTTCACTTGCCCACGAGGAGGTGACCGTCACACTTGGGTCATGACCTATTTCATGGCAGAGCAAGATGCAGGGAGAGATGCATTTATCTAATTTACATAGATGCTCAGTTATTCTTATCAGCTCTCAGATTGATTTGGATATGTAAGAACTTATGAAAAATAGTAATAGAATCAAGAAATCAAAGATAACACAAAAGAGAGAGAAAGAATGAGAAAATATGATGATAGTATTCTCAATATGCATGAAGATAGTGCAAAAAACATGTATGTACAAGGATTTATTATAAAGGAAAGCTAGGACACAATGAAGGTCCATGAATGAGACAAGTGGCACAATCATGTGTAGGGTAGGTGGAGAGAAATAATAGATAATTCCATGAAAGGTGGATCACCCACCTAAAGTGGAATTATCATGCCATGATAAGTGGATATAAAAAGGTGATAACTAGATCACACCACAAAGAGTGGAATTTATCCAACACACACTTCCGTAGGTGTCCAACTCATATCTCTCTATGCATGCACAAACCTAGATGCATGATGCAAATAACTAGGTGTCACAAGTGCAAACTACAATGATATGCATTCCCTAAGTAAGCTTAAGTAAAGTGTAATAAGTAAAATACTTATTTACACCAACACCCCCCCTTAAAGTGCAACTGGGGGAATGAAGACTCAAGATAACCATGCAAGATGGGTCCCAACAACTAGGCCATATTAGGTACCCATGTACAAATGCACAAAAATCTCTCACAGGAAAGGAAAGGGAGAAAACCTCATGGGAAAACCTCCCCCTCAAAAGAGAGAAGAAAACAAATGAATGTACAAATGAAGAACAAAACCCCAAGATGAGGAAAAATTCCCTCCTATAAAAGAGAATGAAGAAGTCAAGTGACTCCCCCTGACACATCCCACACCCCCAAGAGAGAGCTTGCAATTGATGGTACTTACTCTCAGTGAAGGGTTTGGTGAATATGTTGTCTACCTGCTTTGCTGTCGGACAATAACACAAGTCAATGACCTAATCCTAAATCAACTCCTTGATGAAGTGCATATGAATCTCAATGTTCTTGGTCCTCTAATGTTGGATGGGATTCTTGGAGATTACAATAGCACTCTGATTGTTGCATCGAATGACTGTCGGACATGGAATAGAAAAACCAAACTCAGAAAGAATATATTGAAGCCAAATGGCCTCAGTGGTGGTAGTAACAACCCCCCTATACTCAGCCTCTATTGATGAAAGAGAAATGGCATGCTGCTTCCTGCTCTTCCATGAAATAGGTCCTAACCAAGATGGAAGCTGTAGCCGGAGGTGGACTTGTGATCATTAGAATCACCAACCCAATCTGAGTCGGTATAGCCTACTAAATCAAGTTGTGCACCTACTGCATAATGAATCCCATGCTAATGAGTACCCTATATGTAGTGCAAGATGAATTTGGTAGCTTTCCAACGAAGCTCATGTGGTTCTTGCATAAAGCGGGAGACCATGCCAACCACATAAGAGATGTCAGGGTGTGTATGAGTCAAATAGATGAGACTTCCAACAAGTTGATGATACAAAGTGGCATCAACAAGTGGAGTGGAGAACTTAGCCTCAAGCTTGAATCCTAAAAGAAGGGGAGTCAAAGCAGGCTTACAATCAGTCATGCACAATCGTGAAAGAAGATCAAGAGCATACTTGGGCTGTGATAGTGTAATCCCAGATAAAGAATGCAAAATCTCAATGCCAAGAAAGTAGTGAATAAGGCCCAAGTCGGTCATGGAAAATTTGTCATGCAAAAAAGTTTTGACATTGCCAATGATGGATGAGGTGCTCCTTGTAATGATCAAGTCATCAACATAGAGAACAAGTATCAAATGTGCATCATCCTACCTCAAGATGTAGACATTCTGATCTGAATGACACCTAGTGAATCCTGTGGAGAGAAGGAAGGAATCCATATTGGCATACCAAGCTCGAGGGGCCTGCTTAAGGCCATAGAGGGACTTCCTCAACCTGCAAACCAATGAAGTATCATGGATGAAACCCTATGGATGCTCCATATAGATCTCCTCATGAATATCCCCATGTAGAAAGGCACTCTTGACATCCATCTGATCGACTGCCCAACCATGTGAAGCGAAAATGGCAAGTTTCAGGCAAATGGAATTCATCTTTGCAATAGGTGCAAAGGTCTCAATGTAGTCAATTCCTGCAACCTATGAGAAACCCTTTGCAACAAGTCATGCCTTATACTTATCAACACTCCCATCCACTACATATTTGGTCTCATAGATCCACTTGCATCGAACCATCTTTCTCCCCTTAGGGAGAGGGACGAACTCCCAAGTGTTGTTTCTCATCAAAGAACTATACTCTTCCTCCATAGCTGCATCCCATTCAGGAACCTCAGAGGCTTCCTTAAAGGATTGTGGATCTAAAGTTGACACAATGAGAGCATGTGGAAGAGGCTCATGCTCATGCTGTGACCTAGTTCTTCGAGTATCCAAAGGGTCCCCAACAAGTGGACCTGCTGCCTCAAGAGTCTGACAAGCCCAACAAGGTCTAGTAGGGGTAGAAGGATGAGGCTCCTCAATTGGAATTGGACCCTGCAAAGGTTGAACCTTGTGAGTCGGTGAGGAAGGAGAGCCATCATCATCTAAATCACTATCATTGTTGTTAATTGTGGAGGAAGGAGGAGTAGAAGAGTCAAGGCTAGGTGAGCTTTCCTCAACATGTACACTCCTCTCATAGAAACTCTCATGAGTCTGAGGATCCATCAGCCTATATGCCTTAACACTGTCTGCATATCCCACAAAGATACAAGGCTTGCTTTATGGCTCCAATGCCCTAGATTTCTATGGAGGAATACGAGCCCATGCTGGACTCCCAAATAATTTGAAGTGTTTCATAACGGGTTTCCTAGCAAACCAAGCTTCAAAGGGAGTGATACCCTTCAAAGCTTTATGAGGAACCCGATTCTAGATGTAGGTGGCACAACTGATTGCTTCTGCCCAAAAAGCTGGACCAAGAGACTTGGCATGTATCATGCAACTTGCCATTTCCTTGAGGGTTCTATTTTTCCTTTCTACTTCTACTGGGGTGTGTAGGCAACACAATGTTGTAAGATAATTCCCTCAAGTGTGAAAAATTCCTCAATTCTATTGTTCACATACTCTCTACCATTGTCTGTACGAAGGATCTTGACTTGCTTCCCCGATTGTTTCTCAACATGTGCTTTGAAGTTGAGAAACTTGTCAAATAATTCAATTTTGTGACAAAGGAAGTAGATCCAAGTGTATCGTGAAAAATCATCAATGAAAGTGAGGACATAACGAGCTTTTCCAAAGGATGGCACTGTAAATGGGCCCACTAGATCACTATGAACAAGGTGAAGAAGATCCAAGGCTCTCCAAGAGTTCCCTCTATCAAAATTCTCTCTGGGATGCTTTCCCATGGAACATCTTGAACATACACCCTTGAAAAAACTAAGTTGAGGAATCCCTTTGACCATGTCATTGGTGTGAAGCTGTTGTAGATAAAGGTAGTTGAGATGACCAAACTGCTCATGCCATATCTTACTTTGTGAGTTTGAATGAGTGATAAATTCTATATAAGGAGCACGAGGTACCCAATGGGAGAATGAGTAAAGCCTTGCATTATGATTAGCTCGACCCATTGCAACCAAAGCATCATTTGCAAGTTCCTTTACCACAACTATGTCGGGAGTGATTCAAATTTTTTACCATCTCCATGATGTGTGATTTGGTAGATGGAGAGAAGATTGGTGCTCAAGTTTGGAACATAGAGCACATCCTCAAATGTCCCATCACCCATATTAATTATACCTTTCCCCTTAACTTCCACTTGTGTATTATCACCAATGAAGATGTGAGGCACTGAAGAGGACTCCAAGGTGGAAAACTGTCCCTTTGAAGAACACATATGTTGAGTAGCTCCTGAATCAAGAATCCACTGTTGTGATGAATCTGTTGTTGCCATGAAAGCTTGCCCTTTCCCTTAGACTAAGATGAAGTAGAAGTGGAAGAAGATGAGTCCTTCTTTTTATAGGCATTAGGAAAATTGATTTTGTTCTTCTTGATGATGTTGGTCAACTCATCAATTTTCTTGGCATGACAACGATGCTCCTCATGTCCAATTATTTTTACAATATGCACAAGTTGGTTTCTCCTTCGTGCTTTAATCATTCTTCTTCTTTGAAGAAGATGATGATCCTTGTTGTGGAGGAGTGGATTTTTTGTTCTCTCCTTGTGGCTTTGGTGAAGATTTCTTTTGGCCTTTCCCTTTCCATTGCTTTTTGTTTCCATGATTGACCACCAATGCTTTTGAAGTTGAAGACTTGAGAATTCCCATTTTAATCAACTTATTTTTCTCAAGAATCAAAAGATCAGTGAGAGCCTCAAAAGATGGTGATTTGAAGTTACTAATTGCCAATCGTTGAGTCTGAAAACTTGAAACAAAGGCTACATACTCAGCTGGAAGCTTTTCGAACAAGTTGAAGACCAATTGATCATCCTCTTTCTCAATACCACAATCTTTTAGTTGTGCTCTTAGCTCATTTTCTTTAGTGACATAATCGTGAATAGTGTCAAAATTCTTAGGATCAAGGCTTAGGAGATAATTTTAAAGTTTGTATCCCTTAACCTTATCAACCTTTCTATACAAAGTAGCAAGCTTATCCCAAGCTTCCTTGGTTGTAGTACATTTATCAACATGGAAAATGAGATCATCAGAAATGAACTTTCTAAGTGTACCTAATGCCATAGAAGTTTTAGTGAGCCAATTCATATATGCAGTTGGATCCGCCTTAGGATCTAAAGGTGCAGTTATGGTTCCATCAATGTAGTAAATTAAACCTTTTTCCATTAGTTTCCTCTATGCACGTACTTTCCATGTAGCATAATTATGTGTAGTTAAGAGTGGAACTTTAGATGAACCCATGATGGAATGCAAGAGCACAAGAGAGAAAATAGGCACAATCACACAAGATACAAGCCCCCAAATTCACTCAATCAAAGCACCCCCTCAAAAAGATGATTTTGGCACTTTATAATTTAGTGCGTGTGCAATAGGCCACTTGAAACTTGGCTAAGTGGAATTATGATTTATGATTTTAAAAATTGCCACAAATAGGTTGATAATAGACTAGAACAATGAAGCAAAGACCTAAATTCAGATCTATGCAATACAAGTGCCAAATAGGCCAAAAAAGACCATATGCTGAAAGTAAAAAATCCACTCAAGATCTCTTCAAAGTGATCGTAGATTCAAGAAGTAGATGAAAAATCATGCACTTTAAAAAAAATGGCACCTGAAAAGGAGTTTGTATGTGCCTATACAAAGCCTTGGAAGTTGCAGAAATGAGGATTGGACAGGTATAGTGATGAAAAACTGAAAATTCTGGAAACTCAATCAACCAAAATTAGAAATAGACCACACGGATACAAAGTACACAAAAAATTAGCCTGAATAAAAAAAATTGCTCAGAAAAAGGAGCTAAAATGAACAAGTTATGGCCTTTTGAAGTCAGACTGCAAAATTGAAAACTTCATTGGAGAGGGGTCTAAAATTTTCAAAAGTCTATTGATGTCATCTAACTGCGATGTTAAATTTGACAGTGGTTTTCCCATCATGCCCGCCATCAGTTTCTGGTATATTCATTTTTTTGCTGGAATATTCTCTTGCCGACATAATCTTCCTGCCTGCCGCTGGTTTTTGGAATCTACAAGATTCCGTCAGAATCTTTTCGCCAGTTTGTTTTTTGAGGCCGTCGGTGGAATTTTTTGGCCATCTTCAAGTTTGAATGGTCCATGAGTGGCGGGTAGTGGGGGCCAGGTGGCCTGTGTAGAGGGGTCAAGTTTTTTCTATATTTGTTTGCAAAAAAAACTTTCGACCCCTTTTTTATTTTGATTTTTGATTTTTTGATTTTTTGATTTTTTTTAATTTTTTGATTTATGAAAAAAAATCTCAAATATAAATTTTGCAATAAAAAATTTCAGAGTTTGTTTGTGAGAGAATAAAATGCAGATCGGGAAGATTTTTTTTTTGCCAGAAAAATATAGAAAAAAGTTGAAATTTTCTGAGAATAATTTTTCCAGAATTATAAAAAAAAATCAAAAAATCAAAAAATACCCAAATAGGTGATTTTTCTGATCTAGAGCTCCCGATGTCAAATTTGAGTAAAAAGAAATGCTACCCTAATTGGAAATGGCCTTTTGAATTTGAATTTGAGGTCAGATCTAGTATAGGATGCACCAAAATGATGCTGCTCAGATTTTCCTCTTGACCACCTTCACACGAACGAAGATCTCCCAACAATGGCTATGCAAAGAACCTCCAACTACTCTGATACCATGTAAGAACTTATGAAAAGCAACAATAGGATCAAGAGATCAAAGATAGCACAAAAGAGAGAGATAAATAATGAGAGAATATGAGATAGTATTCTCAATATGCATGAAAATAGTGGAGAAAAAATGTATGTACAAGGCTTGCTTATAAAGGCAAGCTAGGACACAATGAAGGGCCATGAATGAGACAAGTGGCACAATCATGTGTAGGGTAGGTGGAGAGAAATAATGGATAATTCCATGAAAGGTAGATCACCCACCTAAAGTGGAATTATCATGCCACGATAAGTGGATATAAAAAGGTGATAACTAGATCACACCACAAAGAGTGGAATTTCTCCAACACACACTTCCCTAGGTGTCCAACTCATATCTCTCTATGCATGAACAAACCTAGATGCATGATGCAAATAAATAGGTGTCACAAGTGCAAACTAAAATGATATGCATTCCCTAAGTAAGCTTAAGTAAAGTGTAATAAGTAGAATACTTATTTACACCAACAAGATTCCTACTGATGTCGGGCTGACGCCTTCATATTATTCATTGCAGCCTTGATTTGTGGTGCTGTTGCCCCAGACTGATGGGGTAGAGGTTTCAATCCTAGATGGGGGTTAGCATGGGATGGTATGATCAAGAGAGACATCATGTATGCCTGGGGTATAGTTCTCCTAAGTTCTTTTTACCTTGATATGCTCGAGGTTGTCAATCGAGAGGGAAAGATTATTGGAGCAGGGGTGACCTTGTTGCACATATGGGCATACGAGCATATTGTAGTGCTGAGGCCCTTGGTTGTTCATATTGATATTCATGAGGATGAGCTCGTCGTCTTCCAATACAGGGTGTCGATGAATTGGCAACACACGGGCCCTATAGGTTTGGAATATTGGCACTGTGTCATTGATGACATGATAGTGTTTAGATGGAGGTCGTGGCTACAACATCCATAGTGGTATGATGACCAACAACAGTTAGAATTTGCATGAAAGAATTGATACATACAAGGCCGAGAGCACACCATCATTGGGTGATACCTTACAGACCACGTCACCCGACAGTTTGGGGAGACACATGATGTATCGACATAGGATTACACTGCTATGTTTGCTAGGTCATAGAGAGAGACTCAATGGGGAGTCGTCATTGATCTTGTTGTGGCGATCAATGAGTTTCAAGCGCTCATCCCACAATTGTGGGATTATGGTAAGGGTGTCCCAAATGCAAGCACCAATCTATCCTATGATGCTTGGTTTAGGCCACTGACATACTTGACAGATCTAGCGAGGGGATACCCGGGCAGAGGCAGAGGCAGAGGCCAATTCTGAGATGGTAGCTGAGATGGAGGCAGGGATGGTGGTCGAGGTAGAGGCCAAGATAAGGATCGAGATTGGGTTCATGTTCCAAGTGATGGGCACTGACAACAACCAAATCAGAGGCATCAGGATAGGAAACACATTGGATAGGTTCTGGGTGCATGACTACCTCCTCCACTTGTACAACAAGATGCACAAACATAGGCATGAATTCAGGCTCTCATTGCTAAGAGAGACCAACTATAGGCAGAGAGGGATCAATTGTAGTAGAAACTACAGGCTATGACTACGTAACGAAACCAAGAGGTTCTGTTGCGGTAGTAACTGGACCTACAACTAGCTGAATAGATTGGGTGGAGACAACAGTTGGAGGCAATGACTATAGTGTCACAGGGCAGGATCATATCTGCTCAGTTATATAGAGAGGCTGTCATAGAGGCTACATACTATCGTATGCATTATCACCATGATGTTTTACAGGGGATAAGACAACCTGACTTCTCACAGTGGAGTGGAGCACCAGCTAGAGATGAGGATTAGCCGTTAGTTAGGGGTGAGACAAGTAGCCACCAGGGCTAGCCTACTGGTGTAGACATTTTTTTGGTTATTGCCTGGTTCTTTATATAGATATACATTCATGGGATCCTTTTTGATAGCCTCGTGGATATTGTATTTTTTATTTGATACACATACAATGATTTAGATATTGTATCATGACAGTCAACATTTATATATATATATGAGATGACTCAAATGTGATATGTGATGTGTTCTCTTTTATTTCATGCTCATGAATGTATGGATGTATATGATATGATATGATGTGATGCATTATGATTATGTATGGATGTGATGGATGCACTTCTTTTTCAATATCTTTTTGTGACATGTTATGGGATGGATGTTATGATATGTAGATGTTATGCTTATGCAAATGTTATGAATGCATTCCTTTTTATGTATATTTTCTATGCAATTTATGATGTCATGATGTATGTATAGATGTATGGATATATGGATGTTCATGATATGTATGCTTATGCAAATGTTTGTACTCATGCTTATGATAATGCAAGAATTTAAGATGCTTAAAATAACAAATCTATATTATTCAAAACAACTTAGATGATAATGTTGATGCAAATAGATTATGTTTTGATTTATTTATGAGATGTTGTGATAATGCAAGATGTATGCATGCTAATGATTTTTGGATGTAGGATGGATGCATTGATGATGTTTTTGTTGACTGTCATGATACGAAGTTAGCGCAGAGAGAAGATAGAGGAAATATTTGACCATTGATTTTGATGATTGATTCAAAAGATCCAACAAGTCTATGATCCACCGAGACTTTATTAGAGATGGTGATGAGAGATGCATGATGATGATTCTTTTCTCATATCTTGGGATTGGGATTTTTAATTGTTCCTTATTGTTTGATATAAAACATAGAAACAATGCATCATGGTATTGATAACTAGGATGGCATTGTATCTAGTGTAATGGACTTTGAATTTGCAAACAGATATGATAATTCTTGTTGAAATCTTGAATTATGAAAACCTCATCGGAATGTAAGGTAGAAGCTTAGAATATCTCAAACCAAAGCATACACAATAGTCAATAATCTAATCCAAACAACCTCCATATGCACAACTAAACAAGTATGCGCCAAGATTATTTTACAAGAATACCCACAAGTATAACAAACAAAAGATAATGATCAATGCCCTATTCCTTTCTCTCTAAATAATTTATACATCATCGAGAGGTCCTCAAAATGGGTCAATAAGATAAATCATAAGAAAAGATCAAAGACAAACAATTAGTGTTAACTATGTCTCTTGCCAGTTTAAATATAACTAAGGTGATGTCTGATATTGATGTACATTGCAGGAAGAATACATCCTAGGACATGTAGATTAGGTGTTTTGATTAAGATGAGGTGTGCCATAAGATATTGATACAAATTTCACTGACTCGTTTACCTATGATCTAGACTTTAGATTTTGACACTTAGGTTTTCACTTTACGACTTACGATACCTTCTTTCTACTTATTTTGCCAAAGGTTGAAGGGGATGATCGATTTATTATGGATGAATGTTTATTGTAGGTGAAAGTGAAATGGGATGGATGGTTTTGGATTTTTTGGAATATGTCAATGTTTTTGGTTGTTGATTATTTGAGGTTGTTTAGGGTTTTTTCAAGTTTTCAATTGTTTAGGATTTTTTTATTTTCAAGTGTCTAGGGATTTTCTGAGATTTGGAAAATGTTTATTGATTTTCTAAGTTTTTTGACCAAGAAACTAACCTAAAAGACTATCCTAGGGGCCTCAGGGGCTGATTAAATATTATCCTTGCCTACATTATACACGCAGAGACCACATAGTTTGACTGACTTAGCTTATTAAAGATGAGAGATGAACAATTGATGGATTCCCAGTTTATTGTGATGAAATCCTAAAGGATTTAGCTAGGGTGTCTCAGGGGCACATCAATGATGGCCTTGCCTACATTCAAACTCAGAGACCCATAGTTTGACAAGGTATTATTTTTTGATTTTTGATGTTTTGACCTTTTTAGGGATTTTGATGTGTTTTGGATGTTTTGGATTTTTTGATGAATGTTTTTGGGATTTTCGATGAGATTTCCAATAAGCTTAAGATATATAAGAACCCAATTTGATCAAGAATGAATTGCCCCTAGCATGATGTAATAGACTACCTCGATATAGGAAGGACAAACTAACCTTTGGAATATGCCAAATAGTACTAAAGGGGATACAACACTTCACAAGATCAAGCTATGATATGGACACCGATGGGCTCTGGAATAAATAGGATGAATGTTGCAATGGATGGAAAAAATGACAAGAATGATAGGATAAAGAGCCAAAGGTAGATGGAGGTGCTTTATTTACACAAGGTGCATGTTTGTTAGGTTTTCACCAAGGTACTTTCCAAAGTTCCACCGAAGTGGATTTCACTAGAGGACAATTGCTTTTTTTTTATTTTTTCAATCCCTTTTCTCATTTTTTTGGATTTTGATCATTTTTTGATTTTTTTGTATTTTCCACATTTACACCCTTCAAGACTAGGTATAGAACCTTTTAAGATGCAAGCTGTTGATTGGTTCCTGCAAGGGTTCACTTTCAGCCATTGAAAATTGATATGCTCCCAATCCATAGCTTGCTATGATGACAAAGGGACCCAACCAGTTAGGCTGAAACTTTCCTTTACTGTCCTGATCTGGATGATTCTTTCGATTCTACATTAGGACAAGATCCCCTACCTAGAATGAATGACATTTAATCTTCTTGTGGTAGCTTCATTTAAATCAATTTTGATATATTTGCAAGTGGTTAAGGGCATCAAGATGATGCTCATCCAAGAATTCCATCTTATTTAGTCGAGATACTCTATATTCTTTCTTAGTGATTAGATTCTTTAGTGACACTTGTAGTGATTGCAACTCAACCTGAATAGGTAATATGGATTCTGATCTATAGATCAAGGAGAAAGGGGTTGCATCTGTAGGAATGTAGATACTAGTTTGATAGCCCCAGAGGGAAGGATTTAACTATAGATTCTAGTCACAACCAACTTCATTGACCATTTTCTTTAAGAATTTTAGAATGGTATTTTTTGTAGCCTCAGCTTGACCGTTGCCCTGGGGGTAATACGGGGTAGAGAATCAGTGTTGGATGTTGAATCTTTGACATAGCTCTTTTACATCTTGATTCTTGAAGGGTGTTCCATTTTCTAAGATAAGGGTTTGTGGAATACCATAATTGTAGATAAAGTAATTTAGGATAAAATTATAAATTTTCTTCCCCAATATGTAGGTCATAGGAATGGCTTCGACCCACTTGGTAAAGTACTCAATGGCTATTATGATGAACTTGTGGGTGTTAGATAAGGTTGGAGTGATCTTTCTTATGAGGTCAATCCCCCACTTTGAGAAAGGCCAAGGTGTGACCATTGATTGCAACTCCTGAGCTAGAACATGAATAAGATCTCCATGTTCTTGACATTGAACACATTTCTACACATACTGATGGGATTCTCTTTCCATAGTTGGCCAGTAGTACCTAGTCCTCAATAATTTCTTAGCTAAAGTCATACCACTAGAATGGGATCCACATATACCATCGTGTACTTCTATTAAAGTGGTCAAGGCTTCCTCTTGGTTAAAACATTGTAGTAATGTCCCTTCGATGCTTTGAAGATATAAAGTATAACCTAGGATCATGAATCAGGATGCCTTCTTTACAAAGGTCTTTTTAAGGTTGGAAGTGATATCAGATGGGAGTGTTCCTCTGCTAAGGTATGTGAATATGTCATGATACCATGGGGATCCAGGACCAATGATGACACACACAAATTCAAATTCAAGGATTTTGAAAGTCGGTACAAGAGGTTTTCCTACCAAGAATTCACATTGGAGGACATTATTTGGCATGTCTAATAATGATCTAATTGTTTCCATAACATCTGCTGCTTAGTTGTTCATGCGAGGATTCTGCTCAAAAGTGTTGGGGATAGGATACGAGTTTGTCATCATAGAGTGGAAATCTAAGACAATAGTGCCTTAGTGATTTTCATTCAAATCACAACAAGGACATTAACAACTATGCCATAAATCAGAAACATGCACAGTAAATCCCCCATTGATCCTCTGATAAAAGTAAATGCTTAACAAATAAAAGATTCAACACAAGCATAGATTCAGATAGCAGAATCAAAAAACATGAAAGACAAGCATATGGACACATGGATTTACGTGGAGAAAAATTTTTCAGGTAAAAAACCCCACCCTCCAAAATACTCAGCTCACTTGTATTATTCAGTAACAAAATGGTTACAATACAAACACAAAGCTATGCTCTTTAGGAGATTACATCTTGTCCATCTGGAGAAAGCAGGAAACACAAAATACATAACCTTCACACTGTTCCAGCACCCTCACAACACATAGTGTAGGTTACCTTTAGCTCCTCAGTTGACTATCACAACCAGCCTCATGGCTAGCCCAACCACATGGCCTCCACAGGTTCACATCTTCGCAGAACTGAGAGACAAAATGTTCACGGTCAAGACCACTTAAACACTCTCTCTATCTCTCTCTCTTCACTCATCATCTTTTGACTACAAACAAGATTACATATAATCTCTTACCGTGTGCCAACCTACTCTGCCAGTCACAACCATCAATGGTCATCAGGATAATCAATTATCCTACCTGCAAGCTCCGACCATTCCCTGATAACGTGCACCACTTAATCAACATGCATCGAGCTGTGCATCATTAAATCGGTTTCAGACATGTCCGTCAACCTCCATTCAATAATAGAACCCAATTGTAATCATAAAATAAATCTTCGGCCAATCAAATCATAAAGATCTTGTCATGTGTCGCCTTCCTATTCGTTCGCTACACTGACCATTGGTCCAACTTGGTCAATCGAGCTTCGAGCTCATTCTGTCACTTACTGCATCACCGTCAAGTCCAGTCGACTTGGCCGTGGTAATGTAGTGAGCTCACCCAAGTTCACCCTTGACTTCCCTACGCTATTGCTCTGAACCCATTCATCCACCACGAAATTGTGGGGAGCTCGTTTGACCTGACCTCAGCCTCCAACCGCGCTACCGCTGAGCTTAGAATGACCACCTGCGGTATGGTAGTAATTGCCTACGCTGATCGCCAAGCCACAAACCACGTGATCATTGAACCTTTCAAGCCTTCCAATGGTGTGGCGGTAACCGCTAGCCAGACCATCAACGATCTCACCATGCTACCACAGAGGCTGCTAGGCCACCCTGCGGTAGGGTGGTGACTGCTCTGGCAGACCACCAATAGTCTCACCACAACCAGCGCGGTGAGCATTCTCACTGCTTGTGGTAGGGCCATAACAGTCAACACCGACTGCTAGCCGCTTACCGTGGCCATCACAGTGAGGCTTCTCACTGCTCGTGGTAAGGTGGTAGACTGACACCCACCAACTCACCACTACTGCGCTACTCACCGTGCTACCTCCACCGCCAGACTGACACCCCGCGATAAGGACGTAACCGCCTTCCAGACTACCGCCACTCACAGTGTCATCACCACGCACAAAGAAGACCACCACGATAGAGCGGTAACACTGTCCAACCGTGGATTGAGCAATAGAGGCTAGCGGTAAAGCGATAAACCACACAACCACACCTCTATGGAAAGCATGCAACGGTATGGCGGTAAAGGCCAGAATCATGAAGAAATCGCCTAAGTCTTTAAGGGGAAAGACTAAAAAGTTGAGGAAAACTTTCCCAACAATCTCCCATTTGTCGAAGACTTTCAAGCTTCCTCCAAAAGGCGAACAAGGACCAACACCATGCTTTCACATTCTATTCAAGACACCTACAAAGACATCCGATAGATGCCCACCATCTTAGGCAACAACTCCAACCATCATAGGAAAATGAATAGGCCAAGGTGTATATGCACCAGTCTCTAGAACGCAAGCATAAAATCCTCCAGACGGAAAAAAGCAACACAACAACAACGACAAAGCACAACGTGAACATAGAATGAGAAACCATTCTCCAAAACAAGACTAACCATCAGCTAGAACTGCAACCAGAAAAATGACTACCCTTCATCCAACTGATCAAAACCACATGACTAAAAATAACACTCATAGCTCATGCTAATCCATCCAATCACCCATACCTGAAAGGTATGACCATCAGTGAACTCATGCCATCACACAACCAACCCATCAACAACAAATACAAGTACCATGTGTCAACCAATCAAATGACCAAAACACATCCAGGTACTCCTACTGCAAAGGTACTAAACAAAACACCATCACAAGTGATCTAGGTATACCAAGTCCACCAATCCCTACACATAGAAAAGAGTAGCCATGTAGTTCTAAGGAACATTCACACTGATATGCACAACCTGCAATGTCCTACTATAGGAAAATTTCCTCCAACAATCTTCCACCGTTCTTCCAAGGTCCTCCATATCCAACTGAAGAAAGAGGTCACAAGAACCTTCATGTCATCACCCAAGTGACAACACACGACCAGAACAAGTGAACAACACGACTCCACATAGACATCCCACATCTAAAGTCAAGAACGTTCTGGAATAGAAAACCATAATAGAGAGAAACAACAAATCATAACATGTAGCATCCTCCTACATACAATTATAAATGCCAGCTGTGACAAGAATGATCTTCTTCACATTCCAAAGGCAATACCAAAACAACATCCAACAATTCCATGGATGTAATCACCTCAAAAAGAAGATCAAACTAACCCATATATACATCTCCTATCAGTTCTCAAAAGAACAAGGAGATAAAATATGCTGTCCACCTTCCATAATGAATCCTCCAGAATCTTAAAACAACTCAAGATTCATATCATGAAAGCAAGCATAACACATATCTAAAAGCTATAATGGGAAAATACCTTTCAAATAAACTTTACTGCCAAGCAGACCAAGAAGAAAAGAAAAGATGCTCCTCCAAGATATACAAGCCAAGGTGACTTATCCAAGAGAATTTTCCTTCATGGTCTTTGTTGAACTCACATTCAACCAAGGTGTAGGCTACTCGGACTTTTAGCTGTAACAACAACATTCTCAAAAGATTCCAACCTCACCTTATTCTCCATGCATCCATGAGCACCGACAACCTGCCATCTCATGCTAACTCCAATTTGCATTACTGCACTAAACATGAAGTCCTCCAACATATGACCCAAGTACTCAACACATAGAGAAAACCTAGACCACTTGTCAAAGCTCCAAACCAACTTAACCAAGAACTTATCATGGCACCATGATCTTACACATCCCCCTTAGGAGATACCATGCTTTAGGTGAACAAGCAATGGTCTCAAGAGAAAAGCAACATGCCAAAACTCTAAGTAAGAGTAAATCATGACATAAAGCAAACAAAATCTAAACCAACATCACCTATCAAGCATCACCAACATCTCAACCAAAAACAACCAATATCCTCCATGGCTGCAAGATGCTGCACATCTTCAAATAGTGACCATGCAGATAGGAAAAATCTCTTTTGCAACAATAGGATCTAAGAGTCATCAAGAAGCATCTGCAACACCAAAGAAGATCATCCACCACCAAGTGATGAATCCATAGTCACTGCTAAAGCTCCCACTGAACCATGACATCAAGCTTTCCAACCATCATAACTGACCACCTACTAATCCAAACAACCTTTAGGTACAATCAACAACATGCCCATCATACAACGATGTCGAACAACACCAAGATTCCTAGATCACGCAGACAACACCATCACTGTCAAAAGCTTAACAAGCTCTCCATGACATCATGATTCTCATGCTACAGGTCCCCATCACTGACTATTTAGGTGCTTAAACTTTTTCCATCTTCTTATCTCAAAACAAGCATGCCAATGCACAAGTGACCATAGACAAGGTCAGTTAACAAATCTGCAACAACATAGAAGCAATCTTGTGGATATCGATAGTCCACTTTTGAGTTGTCTCACTGCACCCAATGGGTAGCTAATCCATCAACCACACAACTCAGAGATCCACTTCAAACACCTACAAATCTATCATCGCAATGGAAAATGCAAAACTGAGATCATCAAAGAGAACAACCCACATAGACAACTTGACTCAAGCACCAGATCAACAACATCCAATTTTCCAATCACGTCCACAACTCAAGCACCATAGTCCAAGCAACTAGTAAGAAAACACACCACAAGAATGCTAAATGAGTAAAACACATACCCAACACTCCCATGTAGATAAGACAACACAACTCCTCAAAACCATGTCAAACTGCAGCTATCTCATCCGGTAACACCCCAAAAGCTAGGGTCTAGAAAATGGAAGAACAACAACTCCACACAAAACACAAGTTTTCCTTGACCATGCAAAACCTGCAAAACCACAGTGTTTATAAAATACCCATGCATGTCCATATTCACTGCTCATCTAGACGACCCAAGAGTCTCCACATAACCAACATGGTTAACCAAAACAATGAAAAGAAACATGGAAATGCATCATAGAATTTTTTTAGGAAAATCTACAAAAAACCTTCAGAGCCAAACACATGAAACTGAACCATGCGAGTGCAAGAAACAGGTAATCAGGAATAGTAGGTCAATTTTAGATGAGTTCCAAAACCTCAGTCATGCACAAGCATACAAGAGATCTAGGCTATATAGAAGTTGCAGACCACCAGGATCAACTTCATAGTCTTGATGCAATTAGAGCAATAGAGAAACTGCCTTCAGTGCTAAGTCAGAACACCCAACACAAGCACAAAAATTCATGGCTGAATAGCAACACAAGCAACTCCATACCACCAGGGAGCCTCAGACCATATTGCAACAATATTATCAACTCCAATCATCTCCAGTGTCTTTCAAAACTCTGTGCTGAATCAAAGAAGCATCTTCCACTCATCAAAGGATCAAACACCGATCGACTTCTCCAGATTTCCTCAAGCTTGCTAGGCTAAGAAATCATCACAGGAGAAATACCCAAAACTTCAGTAACCAAGAGAAGGCTTTGACACCACTTGTTGGTATCATCAAGCCCTGACATCCCTTAACTAGCTCTGATACCATTTGTTGGGGATAGGATACAAGTCTATCATGATAGAACGAACGTCTAAGACAACAATACCTTAGTGATTTTCATTCAAATCACAAGGACACAAACAACTATGCCATAAAAGGGAAACAAGAACAATAAATCCCCCATTGATCCTTTGAGAAAAGTAAATGCTTAACAAATAACAGATTCAACACAAGCACAGATTCAAATAGGAGAATCAAATAACCTGAAAGACAAGCATATGGACACACAGATTTACGTGGGGAAAACCTTTTTAGGTAAAAAACCGCACCCTCCAAAACTCTCAGCTCACTTGTATTATTTGGTAACAAAATGGTTACAATACAAACACAGAGCTATGCTCTTCAGGAGATTACATCTTGTCCATCTGGAGAAAGCAGGAAACACAAAATATAGAATCTTCACATTGTTCCAACTCCCTCAGAACACACAGTGTAGATTCCCTTCAGCTCCTCAGCTGACTGTCATAGCCAGCCTCATGGCCAGCCCAGCCACACAGCCTCCACAGGTTCACATCTTCATAGAACTGAGAGACAAAATGTTCACGGTCAAGACCGCTCAAACACTCTCTCTATCTCTCTCTTCTCTCATCATCTTCTGACTGCACACAAGATTACATATAATATATTACTATGTGCCAACCTGCTCTATCAGTCACAACCATCAACGGTCATTAGGATAATTAATTATCCTACTTGCAAGCTTCGACCATTCCCTGATAATGTGCACCACTTAATCAACATGCATTGAGCCGTGCAACATTAAATCAGTTTCAGACATGTTCGTCAACCTCCATTTAATAATACAGCCCAATCACAATAAAAAAATAAAGCTTCAGCCAATCAGATCATAAAGATCTTGTCACATGTCGCCTTTCTGTTTGTTCACTGCACTGACCATCGGTCCAACTCAGTGAACCGAGCTCTGAGCTCATTCTGTCACTTACCTTGTCACCACAGAGTCCAGTCGACCAGGCCGTAGTAATGTGGTGAGCTCGCTCGAGCTCACCCTTGAATTCCCCATGCTACCACTCTGAACCCATTCATCCACTGCGATATGGCGTTGAGCCCGATCTACTCGACCTTGGCCTCCAACCGTGCTACCGCCGAACTCAGGTTGATCGCCCGTGGTATGGCGATCACTGCTTGCGCTGATTGCCAAGCCACCAGCCGCGTTACCACTGACCCTTTCAAGCCTTCCAGTGGTGTGACGGTAACCGCCAGCTAGATTGTCAGTGGTCTCACTGTGCTATGGTGGAGGCTGCTAGGCCACCCCACGGTAGGGCAGTGACCGCTCTGGCAAACTGCCAACGGTCTCATCGCAGCCACTATGGTGAGCATTACCACCGCCTGTGGTGGGGTGGTAACTATCACCACCGAATGCTAGTTGCTTACCGCAGCCATTACGGTGAGGCTTCTTACCACCCGCAGTAAGGTGGTAGACCGACACCCACCAGCTCGCCACTACTGTGTCGCTCACTACGCTACCTCCATTGCCAGATTGACACCCTGTAGTAAGGAGGTAACCGCCTTCCAGACTATCGCCACTCACAGCGCCATTGCCATGCATAAAGAAGACCATTGCGGTAGAGCAGTAACACCACCCAACCATGGACTGGGCAACAAAGGCTCTCGGTAAAGTGGTAAACCACACAA
>CM021106.1:401332479-401349809 GCA_007115665.2 Sequoiadendron giganteum
TGTCTCCCCGTAATATGCCCCTGTGTCTAGCTCTATATAAAAACCTACTTTGTGATCTACCCATGGTAAATTATCATGGAGTCCCATGAATTATGAGATCACTTCATCATTTTCAAATAAATCAAGAATCGATGGTCCTCGTTGGTCCAAGTCAATGAGTTGTGGGTATACTAAGCATATTTCAGTCGGTTGATTTCTTGGGGTGAAGGATGTTGTGGATATCATGAAAAGGGAGTTACTCTCAAATAGGCCGAAAACATCAAGGGGGAAGTCATCTAAGGTTGTATCACGTGATATTGGTAACCAAGAGAAAGCCTCAACCTTTTGAGTGGAAGTATCTTTACCAATAAGGGTGACCTTGCTAGTACTGCAACCTAGGCCAAGATTCTTTAGGCGTTTCTCAGGAATGATGGTTTCTAGCAAACCATTGTCATTTTGACCGAGTTTCTCATTCTTTTCATAACCCCACCCCTTCATTAGCTGCAAGCCTTTGTTATCATCTTCCATGGGAAGAACATGGACAGGTTGTTCATCTTGATATAGTAGCTTAGAAATATTTTCCTCATTGACATCTTCTTGGTTCAAATCCCCCCACTAGGTGAAGTTAGTAGCAACCATATTGATTATTTTGGCCTCTTTGTTTCTAGATGTGGGTTTTCCATGTGTTTTAGGAGAAAGAGAAAGCTCTCCAAAAATAAAGGTATCCTAGAGTAGTTTATAGTTTTCAAAACCATCATTTCGGATCACTACTTTGATGTCAAGAATATTCTCCATAATGAGCATTTTAATTTATGAGGTAGATACAAGGGATGATGGGTCAACAAATGAGGAAGATGGTGTAGGCCCTTCATCATTTTTAGGGATTTGGGGTATTTTGTAAAACTTGGTCTCAATATTTTTGCAATAGTAAAAGGGATCAGGATTTACATGGATGTTAACTTCTTTTCCCTCAAAAGGAAACTTTACACATTGATGATAGGTCGAGGCTACAACTTTTAGGGCATGGATCCATGGTCGACCAAGCAGGATGTTGTAGGGAAGATCAAGGTCTTACACTTGGCATGTAGTTTCTGCAATGATAGGTCCTACTTAGATGGGTAGGGCAATGATCCCTTGTGATACCCGCTCTTGATCATCATATGCTCTGATGGTGGTACTCTTTGATTTTTTAATACTGTCCTCTGAATATCCTAGGTTTTTGATCAGTGCCTCCATCTACTAAGAATATTTTAACCTTATTCTTATGAATGATGACCTCAAGGTGAAAAGCATGATTAGGAGATGGCTGCAATGGTAGGTCTTGTTCCGAGAAGGTGAGAAGATGATTAGTGATGTGCCCTACGATATATTGAATCTTTTCTATATCAATATCCTCAAGAACAAATGATGAAGACAAATAATTCTCTAGGATTTCCCTATGTGTTGTATATATTCTCAATAGTGCCAAGATTGATATTTTTGCGGGGGTCTTCTTAATTTGATCTAGGAGATTGTACTTACTAGGATTGGATGTTGGTGTAGTAGGTTGTGCCCTAGATTCAGATGGAACTCCTTAGATAGCGACTCTGCCACACCGTGTGGTGACTCCACACTTTGCACTAGGCCCTTTGATGGTGACAACAATGATGACACTATCAGAGGAGGTGACTACATTGGAACGGGTATGTTGTAAGTTTGTGTAATCTTTAACTTTTCTAGTGTTATTCCCTTTGCTATGATCTGGCATAGGGTTTTTGTATATCTTAAGATCATGGTTACTGTCTGGTACTTAAATAGATATAATGTTGCTCTCTATAAGGTCTTGGATAATATTTTTGAGCCTCATGAAGTTTTCCCATTTGTGTCTTTTTATTTTGTGAACGTTGCAAAGATCATTCTCATTGTACCAAGATGGTCTCTTGTGGTTCTTGGTAGTTTTGAAAATTGGGTAGTGTTATCAAGTTTGAATCTAAAAATTTATTCATGATGGTCTCAGATAATTGTGTGAACTTTCGTTTCAGATAGTTGTTCTTGTTAGGGGTTCGTCTTTGTTGTATTTCAGGATTGTTGATCTGATTGTTCTGAGGAGGTAGTGTTTGTTGCACATCTGGTTTAATGTCAGCTATTTGATTGTTGTTCGACCTAGGAGCACTTAGGACCACCTTAGCATCTACAATGCCATCATTTTTTACATTATTGTTTTTAGCCCAAACATGAGTCTTGTCCTTCAAACTAGTTGATGGGCGATTGTCATTGTAAGCTTGAGTATTGCCTTGTGAGATTAGAGCTCTCTCGATATTAAGGGCTCTAGGGACAAGCTCATTAGAAGAGGTAAGGCACTATATTTTCAAGTGGAAGGATATATTTAGATCTAGATTTTCTATGATGATCCCCACTTGTTGTTCATCGGGAAGGGGCCATTTACTCTTACTAGCTCTTTATCTCCACCGTTGCAAGAAATTGGTGAAAGATTCTTCTTTTTTTTGTTTGAGAGTATACAACTCTTCTAAGCGCATGTCCATGTCAAGATTAAAGGAGAAGTGATCAATGAATTTATTGGTGATTTCTTGAAAAGTTTTGATACTGGGAGGCAGTTGAGAAAACCAATCCATTGCAGGACCTGTCAAACATCAGGAGAAGAGGCACATTAAATATGAATCATTGTAAGAAACCTCCATACACATGACATTAAACTCTTTGACATGGTCCATAAGACTTCCTCTCCCTTTGCATTTATCAAATTTTGGGATTTCAAAGCTGGGTGGGAATGGTACCATTGCGATGTTTTGATCAAATGGATATGAACATAAGTTTCGTGTATGGGGATTTTTTTCCTTGCCCATTCGAAGATCCCACATTTCTTGTGATAATGCCTTAAGTTGTGATGTTAGATCATCTTGCGGGTTTGGCAGAGGAACATAGGTTATGTATTGTGAGAATTCAGATGGGTTATACGTAGGAGTCTGATATGAAAAGGTGTTGTATGGTGTGAATGGTGGTGTGGGATTTTGTGATGGTGATTGAGGTGTTAAAGTATATATTCTTGATGTGTTTGTATTGACAATGTTTTGTTGAGGGTTATAGTAGGATTTCTTTATTATTGTTGTTATTGTTGGGTGTACTATTAAGCTAGTAAGGCTTGTTATTATTAGGCCACAAGGCCTGCTTGTTGGGATTGTTGTTGTTGCTGTGCTGTTAAGGCTGCTTTATGTTGTTGTTGTGCCACTAGGGCTTACTGTTCCTGCTATGCTACTAAGGCTGCTTGATGGGCTTGATGTTGTTGTTGTGCTGCTAAGGCTACTTGTTGTTGTTGTTGTTATTGTGTTGCTAAGGCTACTTTCTATTGTTGTTGATATTGTTGTGCTGCTAAGGCTTCTTGCTGTTGTTGTTGTTGTGCTGCTAAGGCTACTTGCTGTTGTTGCTTCTGTTGGATGACTTGCTGATAAGCATGTTGTGCTTCCTATAAAGCTAAGACATGTGGTTGCAATGTAGGATTAGTTGGTTGTTGGGACATCTGTGATGGATTTTGGGTGTTGATGTTTTTAGTGGGTAGTGGATTTTGATGAGAGGTTAAGTGTTCCCTTGGTTTAAAGTTCCTTGTAAGATGGTTAATTGAGATGAAGGAATGTAAGTTTGAGGTCCCATTTGATTTTTCATGGTGAGAGGGACCACGCAGAAGGAGGATGATGGTGCGATTTGTTATTGTGATGATAATGAAACACTAGAAATTTGAGTCCATTGATTGAAAAGGTTCCCTTGTCCCATGTCTAGGGGATTTCCTTGCGTTATGGATGTGGTCAAGGTATTACCTTGGTTGATGGGATTTGTGATCAAGGGACTATTTTGATAAGGGTTGATGATGGATGGGATGGATGTGTTTTGTAAAACCAATGGTTTGAATGAACTAGTTGTGGGGTTGGATAAATATGTCCCTATTTATGTTAAGGGCTGATTATGCACAAGGGTATTAAATTTCCCTTTTGGGTCATTTTGAGAAACTTTCTCCACACTAATGTGTGTGATGTTGGGCACACTATGGTAGATGTGGGTATGGATGAAGATGGGTACCCTTGATATGTTGAGGTTGTCGTGGATTCATGAAGTGTAAGTGGTTGATATTGATGTAAGGGGTGTTCAGGAATGGTAGAAGTGCCAAATGTTGGTGTCCAAGTGGTGGATGGATTGGTGTTGAGAGTACCCACAAGTGTGTTGCTTTCGAATGGGAGAGTATGTCCAAAGTCCTTAGCAAGACTAGCTGCAATACTAGGAGTGGATGTTTGATTTAGCCCTAGTGATGGAGTTGTTAAGTCTTGTGTCAAAGGTTGCACAAAAAAAGATGGGGAAATCGGTGAAACATTTTATGAGGCTTGATGTTTGTGTTTGTACTCCATTATTTCTTCTTTAGTAAGTTCAAATGGGTTGTTCATGACGTCTTCTATCTCATATGGTCCTGATGGAGAAAAGGGTTGTTGTGATGGGATCTAACTTGACTTCTTGGATTGAATTCTTGATGATTTGGATCACTTGAGGTGAATGTGATTTTGGTTTATTTCATGATTCTCTTATGTTGTGATCTTGTATTTACCATAAATTTTGGGTCACCTATGGGAGAGTTGTGTTGATATTTGTAATGTTTGAACTCTCTAGTTGAATCAAATCTAGATAGAAGGGACAATCTAAGTATTTTTGGAGCAATGATGATAATGGGAGATGAAAAGGTGAATGATGTGGCGAGTGATCTTTTCAAATGTTTTGGGACAACAATTTTGAATTAAGAGTTTGATGTTTGATCTTTGGATGTTTGGATAAAGGATGTTTATGAACCTAGAAATATTTTAGGGTAGACTTGTGACCTTCAAGATAAACTAGTTCAAAGATGATAACTAACTTAACTAATTGCATGGAAAAGGACTCAATTCACATACAAAGTATCTAAGTTAGGGGTTGGTTTGATATATGTTCAAGTCCAAAGTGTTGATGTATTCAATTTTTTTGGAAAGTTTGGTGAAGTGAAGGATGAAATTTGATGAAGGGGTGGATGAAATGTTTGACCCAATGTTGACCTAAAGTGAAACTTTGTTTGATAAGACCAAGGTAGTGAGAAACATGCTAGACCTCTAAAATTTTGAAATCCTAAAGATCCAATGATTTATATAGGTTCAAGATCATGAAAAAGGATAGGGTTTTGACCCCAAAAGAATGCATACAAGTCTGGATTTTTCCTTGAAGCATTTTTATAGAAGTTGTATACCAACCCGTTTCTATTTTGGTGAAGTGCTAAAAGGTGTCTTTTGATAGATTTTGGACTAAGATTCCTAAGTTTGAAATGACGACCTATAGACCTTCTCTTGGGGATTCTGATTTTTTCGTGAGATCATTTAGAGAAGTCTAAGTCTAAGAAAAGAAGATATTTATTGCCACGAAGGTGGTGGTAATATGAGCCTTCCAACCTTAATATTTGTTTGTTCCTCTTCTTCATCTAAGATGTTTGTTGCGTTTCTCCACTGAATGGGTTTTTCATTTGTTTCAAAAGTGAAGCTTCTCAAAGTACTAATTATATTAGTTTGTTCTCCTTCAATGAGTTTGAAGTTTGGTTGAATGATAGCGGGCATAAGGTTAGGTTGTTCAATAGGAGCAACCAGTCTCCAAATAGTCATGTGGGGTTCAATTTGTCAAGTTATCTTGCTTAAATGAGTTTCTTTTTACCACAAACACTTGTCTTGATTAAGTTTAAACTAAATGTCTATGTCAAAAACATCATAAATTTTACAAGGTCCATTTTGTGAAAATCATGAGGTTGAAGCCATAGTTACCTATGTTGACTTTGGGAAGTATGGATTGAGATATAAGTCAAGATGTTTAGAAATCTCTCAAGATAGAAATCCTTAGGATCAACATTAATATCAAAGATATTTTAAAGGTTACCCATACTTAGACCAAAGGGTTTGAAATTTTGAAGAAGATTGTGAATGTTTGTTTGTAATGTTTTGGAACCAAGAAAAGTATTAAAATGAATGAAAAGCGTTTACCACCCTTCTTAGGACCACAAAATATCAAATCTTGAAGATCCAAAGATCCTATGGATTTTTCTATTTCAAGAATGAATAGTAAAATGTGGGGTGGCTTCAGAACGATCGTTCCTGCACCAACAAGCATAACAGTTTTTGGTTTCTAAACAATTGGTTTGTAGTAAGGACTTTCGTTCAAGGTGGCCATCTACATGACAAGATTAGATCAAGATTATTTCAATCAATAGGCCTCCCAATCCTTTCCTAAGAAAGGATTTTGATGTCTCACAAAGACACTAGGGGTGGCACTTGTCGGTAGGACACATTCACACCTGTTGTTTATGACTTTCATCACAAACACATTTTTATATAGCAGTTCAAAATATCTTGGCTTTAGCTCGTTACCACTTGTGTCGTTCCCTCCTTTCGAAGTGAGGAGGAAGGCCCTCTAAAGATAAACAAAAGAAAGTAAGTTCATTTGTTGTTTGATCTCCCAATTTGCATGAAGCAAGGAGAGAGCACACACAACACCTTTTCCTTACACTAGCACAGGGTTCATTTTAAATCCAAATTGAAATATGTGAGTGGTTATACAAAATTTCAAAGGAATGCTTTTGATTCTCAAGATTGCCGAGTGACCTGAGAGAAGAGCATACACATTCAATGAAAAAAAATGCAAACCACAAGACATAGAAAACACTTGTTAATTTTAACCCTCAAAATAAAGATGAGTTCATTTTAAGCACCAAACGAAATGTTAGGTTGTCTTGTTCAATTTTAAACCAAAAGTAACATAGTGATGCGAGGGTTCAATTTTAGCCAATTTTGAGCATTCATTTTAAAACTCAATTGAAAGCTGGTGTGGTCCTAAAGCATGAAAATAAAAAGCATCTTAAATGGATTATAATTACCCCAAAAGTGTCGAAACACTCTCCTTAAAATTATACAATTAATAATAAGATTCTCCTTCTCTTCAAGTTGGTATCTTCCAAACCTGTAAAACCTGTTAGTCTAAAAACAAAAATCAAGAAGTCAGAGACATGTTAGTGATCAGTTAAAGCAAAAAAAGTAAAGCACATGTCAAAAAAATATGTTTAGTTTCTATTTACCAGTAATTCGCGATGCTAAAGTTAATTGAGTCACTAAAATCCATCAATAACATTGTTGTATTGGATATGCACCACTATATTAAAAAATCAATAGTGATTCTCTACAGAAAATAGTGACATCATATGTGTCACTAAAAGGATATTTATTTCGCATTGAAAAATTGAATTGGTGTCGCTAAATTAAAATGCAATGATGAAATTAAATAAGCGCCGCTAGATTAAGTATACGTTGATGAACTAAAATCCTAGTGCATCGCTGTATAGTGACATGTCATCAAATGCGTCGATTGATAATCAATAGCATCACTATACTTGAAAACATAAGGAAAATAGAGATTCAACAAGAAAATCATCAAATTCGTTAGTTCGTGCTCTCCTTCTAGTGCCAAAATGTGACCGAAGAATTAGTATGGGCCAACTACACTCTATCCATGAGTATACAAAGTATATTAATTCCACTAAACGTCAATCCCAATAGAGATCATTCCAATAAACACTAAACTAGGAATCCATTAAAACTAACATGCTAAACTATGAAAGCTTAAAAATGCCTACTCTAATCCATTGAAACTTATCCTATTGGGGGAAGTGATTTCGTGTTGATGTGGAATAGCGACCCTTTACCAATCCCTTGGATAGTGGGCTTGTTTCAATCAGTTTTATTGAAGAAACTTGATGAAACCATTGTGAGATGTGCGATGAAACATGGTTTAAAGCTAAATGAACATGATGCAAGCTATTTTAACATGATTTATGCTAAAATGATCAAGATGTGTGAATGAAAAGCTAATTTAAATGGATTCTAAGCCAAAAAGGATTGAAACCCTAATTAGCAAATAAGCTAAATGAATGCATCTAGGTTACCATAGAAGCCATTAATGGAAGCTAAGCTAATTAATGCAAGTAATTAAGCTGAAAAATGTGAGTGTAAATGCAAGTGATTTTAACAGCATAAGTTTGATGTTAAAAGATGGATCCATTTGTCTCCAAATAGTGACCTATTTATAGGAGAGAAAATAAGAAAGGGAGGGTTGAGATCAAAAAGGTTAATCAATGGTCAAGGATGGAGGAGAAATGAAACATGGATCATGGATTCTCATCAATGGATGAGAATCAATGATCACATGGATCAATGAAAGAATCAAGGGCCCATATTATTTCAAAGAAACACACTCTTAACTTGTCCAAGAAGTTAAGTTAACTTGCACAAGAAGTCAAGTAAGTTTGTTAAAAGGAAGAATATTCCTTAGAATATCCTCATGGGTGAGGAAAATAGATATTTAGCAAATTAAAACAAAGTTTTAATGTGAAAAAGAGTAAGGAATATTCCTTTTGGAGGAATGTGCAAAGGAGGAGTATTCCCTTGCAAGTGGGGGGATTAGATTATTAGGTAATTGACAATTAAACAACGGTTTAATTATGCAATTAAGGGGAATTAGATGATATTCATTAAATAAAGCAATTTAATGAAAGAGGGGAAAGTGAAATGATATTTAATTAAATAACTTAGGGTTATTTAATTAAATAAGAAGAATTAGGGATTAAAATTTAATAACTTGATGTATTTAATTTAATAAGATGAAATGTTAGTATGAAAGGAGGTGAATTAACCTGATTAAATTAATTAGATTAATGGATGAAAATGATGCAATTAATTAAATAGCTAGGCTAATTTAATCAATTAATCAAAAAAAGGATGGGTTTTAGGATGAAATGATGTTAGTATACCTGATTTGACTGCATGATATCATTCAAGACATTTTTAAATGTGTACATTTTTCCCCTCTTTGAAGCAAGGTACCTATTATGTTGGTTCAAAGACATGCTTTTTCAAATTAAAAACTGCTGCTTAGATCGATTTTTTTTTAAATTTTTTTTTAGATGCCCCACTGTTGCCCCAGCGAAAGGAATAAGCTGGTTCTCTAGCCCCTCCAAAAATCAGGCGAAAATTTTGAATTTTAGGATGATTTGTCGAGAAAGGTTAAAAATGCTGCCTCAGGGATCCAAAAAAGGTTCCGAGATGCAAAAAACATGCCAAAACCACAAAAATGATGCAAAATAAGCTTCAGTTTGGAAATATTGGTGAAAATGGTGAAAATCCCTAGCTTTTGGCTGAAATTAGGGCAAAAAATCTTAATTTTTAGGCTTAAATAGGTGAGGAAATGGTCACTTTCAATTCATTTGGGCATTTACATCTTAGAGATTTTTGCATTTTGAGCTCTGATAGCACAGTGAAATGGCTCACTGTGTGCTCCTCATTCACCTTGTGGATCGAGTTCGAGAGTATCAGTTGCGTGCAGACTGAGGACCCCTAGTATGTGACTTGAAACTTCACTTGATTTTCCCTTTTATGTGCATTAAATAGGGCATCAAAGTTACATTGATAGGTGCATTGCTGTATAGCAACGCTTTTGAAGTGTCAGAAGCATCGCTATTGATTTTCTAGTGACACATGCTTTGTTCAACATCACACCCCAATTTTTTGATTTAATGACGTAATTGATTATGGGGTCACCAAGGTAATATAGCAACACATGGGTTTTTCAAGTTCAATGACACTGGAAAGCAGTGGGTGACACATGCTTCAAATGGAGATGCACCCCAATATTTTAATATTGTGACACATGTCCCAATACCTATTCACTATTGAGCGTAGCGACATGCGTCACCAAATTGGTGACACACCCTTGAAATGGATATAGTGACGTACCACAAAATCAACGATGCTATTGATTTTAGTGACATAGTTGATGGATTGGGTGCAACGTCTTAAATTTTGATCAATTTTTTGAATTTTTTGATAAATTGACGCTGTGTGTGATGCGTGGAGGAGGATCTTGCACCGGTGATACCCGAGAGCACATGTATAATTTTTTTTCTAAAACTAGAGACTTTGATGATTTGGAGGTGGAGCGGCTGGGGAGGCTAGGGTTAGGCTTTGTTGCTTTCCTTCTCGAGGCCAGGACCCATCTTGCCATGATGACAACACTGGTCAAGAGGTGGCACAACGAGACCTGTTCTCTTCACTTGCCCACGAGGAGGTGACCATCACACTTGAGGATGTGTGGCACATTCTATGATTGCCTATCCATGGAGAGCATGCCATTTATGAACTAGATGCTAGGAGAGATGCATGTATCTCTTTTACACAAACGTTCAGTTATTATTTGTTGCAGTCCTGATTTCTACCGAGGTTGGGTCGACACCTTCAGATTATTTGTTGCAATCCTGATTTTTGGCGTTGTTGCCCCAAAATGACGTGACAGAGGTTTCAATCCTAGATGGGGGTTAGCATGGGAGGGTATGATCATGAGAGACATCATGTATGCTTGGGGTACAATTCTCCTTACTTCTTTGTACTATGATATGCATGAGGCTGTCTACCAAGAGGGCAGGAGTATCAGAGCAGGGGTGACCTTGTTGCACATATGGGCATATGAGCACATTGTAGTGTTGAGGCCCTTGGTTGTTCTCATCGATATTCATGAGGATGAGCCCATCATCTTCCAATACAGGGTGCTGACGACTTTGCAACACACAGGCCCCATAGATTTGTTATATTGGTATTGTGACATTGATGACATGAAAGTGTTCAGATGGAGGCCATGGCTACAACATCCATGGTTGTATGATGACCAACAACAATTGGATTTTTCATGAAAGACTTGGTATATACAAGGCCGAGAGTGCACCATCATTGAATGACACCTTTTGGACTGCATTGTCCAATAGTTTGGGGAGACATATGATGTATGGGAATAGGATTAAATTGCTATGTTTGCTAGGTCATAGACAAAGACTCAATGAGGAGCCGTAATTGATCTCATTGTGGTGATCAATGAGTTTCAAGCACTTGTCCCACAATTGTAGGCTTATGATCAAGGTATCCCAAATGCAGGCACCACTCTAGCCTATGATGCATGGTTTAGGCCACCGACACACTTGATAGATCTAGTGGGGGGATACTTGAGCAGAGGTAGAGGTAGAGGCCAAGGCCGAGATGGTAGCTGAGACAGAGGCAGGGATGGTGGCTGAGGTAGATGCCAAGATTAGGATCAGGATAGGGTCCAGGTGCAAGGTGATGGGCACCAACAATAGCCAAATCAAGGGCATCAAGATGGGAAACACGTTGGATAGATGGAGGAGGTAGTGGCACTACCTCCTCCTCCACCCATACAACTAGATGCACATACACAGGCATAAATTTAGGATATCACTGCTAAGAGAGACTAGCTACAGGCAGAGAGGAATCAATTGCAGAAACAATTGTAGGTTGTGACTACACAAAGAGATCAAGAGGTTCAGTTATGGTAGAAACTATACCTACAACTATCCCAAGAGATTGGGTGGGGACAACAGTTGGAGGCAATGATTGCAACATCACAAGGTAGGACCGTATATGCTTAGTTATGTAGAAAGGCTATCACAGAGGCTGCATACTATCGCATGCATTATCACCGTGATGTTTCACAAGGGATTTGATAGCTTGACTTCTCACAATGGAGTGGAGCACCACCTAGAGTTGAGGATTAGCCATCAGTTAGGGGTGAGATGAGCAGCCACTAGGGCTAGCTTGCCAGTGTAGACACCTTTTTAATTATTTCCTGATTCTTTATACAGATATACATTCATGGGCTCCTTTTTGATAGACTCATGGATATTGTATTTTTTATTTGATATACATACATTGATTTATATATTGTATCATGAAAGTCATCATTTTTTGATATATATATATGAGATGATTCAGATGTGATATGTGATGTGTTCTCTTTTATTTCAAGCTCATGAATGTATGTATGCATATGATATGATATAATGTGATGCATTATGATTATGTATGAGTGTGATGGATACATTTATTTTTCAGTATATTTTTATGACATATTATGGTATGGATGTTATGATATGCAAATGTTATGCTTATGCAAATGTTATGGATGCATTCCTTTTTATGTATATTTTTCTATGCAATTTATGATGTCATGATGTATATATAGATGTATGGATATATGGATGTTCATGATATGTATGCTTATGTAGATGTTCGCACTCATGCTTATGATAATGCAAGAATTTAAGATGCTTAGAATAACAAATCTATACTATTCAAAACAACTTAGATGATAATGATGATGCAAATAGATTATGTTTTGCTTTATTTATGAGATGTTGTGATAATGGAAGATGTATGCATGCTAATGATTTGTGTGTTACACCTTGATTGCATAGCTACTATTTACATAGGGTAAATTGATTGTAATGAGAATTCTGAAGATGAATAAAACATGTTGTTCCTTGTTTTAATATGTGTGTTCTTCTATTTAATGATTGTATCATTTAATGTTACTTCTATTTAATGCCATCCTTGATGAATGCTACATTAAAATTTATTGAGTAATGAGTATTCTGACTCTTGAGATGTTTATATATATACTGCTTATGTTGTGAACATATGACTTTCGAAAGCGTGTGTCAATGGATGCAGGTATATGAACCATTCCTCCAAGTGGAGGGGAAGTATCACTCAGGAGAGGAGCTTGGTCGGTTAACCAGTAAAGTGAACTATTTGAGCATACATACATGCCACTATATATTGAGTGAAATTAGTCAATTATGTTGGTTCTAGATAAGTCATCTATAGCTCGTATGTTGGAATTAAGAGTCTTGTCTATTTCTTTACACTTTTATTAGTGATGTTTGTCTGTATATCTATCTTGTTGTATTACGATCATTATGATGGTAACGTGAATGAATGTAAGTGAATAGGGAGTGGACATATATACATATATACATATATAGTATATATAGTATATACATGTATTCATATGTATATACATATCAATGCAAGCATATGATTGGTATAAAAATATTCTCATATAGATGCATCGATATGGTATACCAACACATACGTGTACCTAGAGGTATATATAGGTATATAAATGTATATATACACACAACCTATAATATGTGGATATTAATTTTAATATTAATATTATTATTATTGCCTCCTGAACTTGTATATATATGTATAAATATATTTATATCGGAAGTATGCTAACTGGATCACGATATAAATATATATTTGTTAAATATTTATACATAATTATGTATTAAAAATTATATAAATATATTATAGTTAAATTTATATATATATATATTAATACTTGGGTATTTAAATATATATATATATATGTTTAATATATTTAATAACTATAATTATATTTATATAATAAAATATATAATTATTTCCTAAATTAATTTAATATTAATTTCTCTTATTTGGAAAATCAAATTATTTCTTCATTGATTATATATTAATCTTCAAACATAGGAAATCGACTTATTTCCTACTCTTATGTGAAAATTCAAAATATTTGTCTTCAACTATGGAAATCTCTTTATTTCCAAATTAATTAAATTATTTTCCACTTGAGTTAATATTAAACTCTAACTATAGGAATCAAGCTTAATATATCAACCGATTATTATCACCAAATATGAAAATAAGAATGAATCGAAATATTGTTTTGGCCATAGCAAATAAAATACATCGATCTCCAATATAGTGAAAAGGGAAATATTTCATGAACCATAGTTTGGAACTTTAGGAATTAAATGAAATATGGCATTGAAGAAAACACGCGCACGGTATTGAGACCAAGTCTCTGGGAATGCAAACACAACTTGAATAATGTTGATTAAGCCTGGAATGTAGGCTATGTGGATTGCAAGTAGCATGGGACTTTTTCACTATGATTATTGTTATCACATGGATTTGCACCCACATGCAAGGCTGAAAAGCTCTGCAATCCCGTGTAACATTGGACTAATTCTAGGTTGTGGGTACCCTATACAGAACTAGACCTCCAGATTCTAGGCTGGTTCCTTTTTGATAATCAATTAGATGCTTATACAAATTTGACTTCTGAAAAGGGGAAGAAGGACTTGAAATCAATGCATAAACTGAACTTAAAGATGAACGATGAAACACCTAAATGTAAATGAAGAGCAGACTTATTCACAACTATTAATCATAAAATTTTCTTTCACAACTCAAATTGGGCAATTCAATCACATAAGTATTTCATAAAAAGGTCTGATCATTTATCCTCTATGAAGGAAATGGTGTTTTCACAACCTGAAGGAATGATAATCAATTTGCACAACCTATGACCTGTGACTAAAACTGCCTTAGTATACATGCATTTATGAATGACACAAAATTTAAATGTTTTGAAATTAAAACTCATTAAATTTGGATCCAAATCATTCACAACATACAAGACACCTGAAAATGATAAGGCTAACACTTGTTTTTAATGAAATAGAAGGAAAAAATCTACAAGTAACAATATTCCATAACTTGTAAAAGTTGCTAAGTATATTAATCACTGTAAGAATGAGTTACGAATCTCTCACTCTGCAAAAAATTACAGGAGGATAAAAGGCAAGAACTGAGAAAAGACTAAGTCTTTCTCACAATATATACAAAATGGCACCAAGAGGTGGATCAAATAGCTAATTGGTAGTCAAAATATCTCCCTAAAGCCTCTTCCATGAGCAAAAGAGAAAATGCATGAAAAGAGGTCACATAACTGATGATAATTGCAAAAAAAAGTGGCCAAAATCCACCTCTCAAAGTATATGATCAAAATATCCTGAGAACTGGTGTGAAATTGAGGAAATGTGTGAATTATCTCCACAAATTATGGCTCCAATTGATGTAATCTTCCTCTTTGAAAAAAGACTCCAAGTTAGAAAAACACAACTCTTGATGACTCTTACTGACTTCAGTTGTGCTTTAGTTGTGTTTCCCTTTGCATGACTTTGATTGAAGGTAGTTGCTTTAATTAAATATTAAAAACAATCATTCCTGATTATTTTAATATTTATTGTGTGGAGTATCCTATTCATGCATTACATATTAAATATTTAAGGCAATCAAGAATATTACCATTTAATATTTAATTCTATGGCTATTTTTTTCTAATGTCAATGCAATAAGCACAAGAGAAGTGCTATATTATCATCTCAATAATAAATGATAAGACCACCTTTGAATCCCTCTAATGAATAGGTCGATTGACTATGAAAGTCAAGACCACGACATTCTTCAATGAAATGATTTCATTTTTTAAAACATGAGACAAAATAATCATTCATTTGAATTAGGGCATAGGAAAAACTCTTGAACCCTAATCATTTCTCATTCTTCACTTGTATCTTTTGGAACAAGCCTGTTGTTTGCCACCATGAGGGTTTAAAGCTCGATGTCTCACCATTTTTTCACCGTTCCTTACTATTTCTAAGAGATTTTTGAGGTATTATGCAAGAAAATGTAGGGTAAGTTATTCTTTATCACAAATCTGGACCTCATTTCATTTTGGAAGCATTTTATTGGGATTTCAGGCCACGAGTTTCATTATTTCTGATGTATTTTTATGTGTTTTCCACTGTCGATGCCCTCTGAGTTGAAACTACCATTTTTGGATCTCTAAAGCTCCTTCTTGTCGTGACATTTGCAGGTATTTTTTGTGAGAAAAGGAGGTAAGTTCTCCAATCATTTGAATCTTTGTATTTCCTTTACCTTTTGCTTACAAAATTGCTCAATTTGAGCTCAAGATAGTTGTTAAATAACTAAAAACTTTTGTTATACATATACCTCTCTATCCTATAGCCGTGACCATGCATTTTATACATTTGGGTATTATGTTCTTGAACAATCTTTTGAGATTCCTTTATTTTTTGAATGTGATCAAAGAAGAAAATAAGATGTTCATTTATCTCTTCAAAATAACAAAAAACTTCCCATCACAGGTAGTGGCCTTACAAACCTCTGTGTGATTCTTGTCTTAAAATTTATCAAGGGTTTCTTTTATTTCTTGAATATTCTTGCCCTAAGATGAAACAATGAATCTTATTTTCTTTCGTAATTTCTTCCCTTCTCTGGATTGGTGGAAAATCTATGGCATATGTATTGATGATATCTTATAGGCTAAGCTATGAAGACAATTTATTTTGGGCCTAGACATATGCATTCACTATTCTTGGTGTTTATGCTCCATTCCAGGTTTGCATTCTTTCACAAAACCTTGACTTGCATTGCAATCATGATAGAATGTTAAGGTACCTTCTTGTGATCATGAATATGTTGATTCTCTAAGCATTAGGTGATTCCTCTTGATTTTTACCTTTTATTGTCACACCATATTGCAAGGTGATTGTATAGTGAGTTTCCTTTTTCTCCATTTCATGGTATTGACCGCCCTTTCAAGATGATTGTATTCATGTATTCAAAGTTGTCCTAGTCTATTTCATATCATGCATCTCTCTGAAATAGTTGAAATCTGTCCCTATTAATGGAGCTTCCTTTTAAACTATCAATACAAAGTTGAAATAGCATCAATTGACTATCATGTTGGCGACCTTTGATACTCTATTGATTGCATTTGATTTAAAGTGTAGGGCATGTGCAGGATCATGAGGGGCCAAAAAGTGGCAATAGGAAAAAGTAGCATTTTTCACTCGCCAAAAAATGCGAAAATCCCGAGTTGACTTTCTTTTGGGTTGGGTGTCAGTACATTGCTCCATAGCAATTCCCAAGCCTAATTTTTACAAATTGGATATCCGATTTTTAAAAGTATAAAAAATCGGGGTTGGGCAATATTTGAAAACATTTTGTATTGTGGCGGTAAAATTTTGGTGCCACAAATCAGATATCCAATTTGAAATGGATATCCAATTTGTGGCACACATAGACCCAAGAGTAATTAGGAGGTGTAGGGTGGACAAGAGATAGAGAGAGAGGGAAAGGGAGAGAGAGAGAGAGGGCAAGGGGGAGAGAGAGAGAGAGAATAAGGAAGGGGAAGGGAGATGGGAAGAGGGCAAGAAGGAGAGAGAGAGAGAATTAGGAGGGGGAAGGAGAGAGAGAGGGAGAGAAAATTAGGAGGGGGAAGGGAGAGTGGAAGAGGGGGAGAGAATTAGGAGGGGGAAGGCAGAGGGCAAGAGGGGAGAGAGAGAGAGAGAGAGAGAGAGAGAGAGAGAGAGAGAGAGAGAGAGAGAGAGAGAGAGAGAGAGAGAGAGAGAGAGAGAGAGAGAGAGAGAGAGAGAGAGAGAGAGAGAGAGAGAATTTGGAGGTGGAAGGGAGAGGGAAAGAGGGGAAGGAGGGGAGAGAGAATTAGGAGGGGAAAGGGAGAGGGGAGGAGCGGAAGGAGAGAGAGGGAAAGGGAAA